>CM067312.1:7500-607500 GCA_034231615.1 Meghimatium bilineatum
TGGCGGTCAGGCCTGAGTCGGGCAGAGAGTAAGCCATGCCTGCATTTCAGACAGAGTAGGTCCGTAAGCAGAGGGACCTAGTGTACGGAGTTGGGTTCTGGAGAACCGATCTTCTGTTATAGAACCGAACAGACTCGTCGTTTGAGACTTGGACTTTGTTTGGTCGGAGACTCGTAGCAAGAGAGTGTTGTCATCACCCTCGGAGGTGAACTGAGGCACAAGTTTTGGACCGGCCAGGAATCAAAGTCCAGAGTTAGGACATAGAGCAAATAGACTATATCTAAGGAACCTCTAAGTAGTTCCGAAAGTGTTAGGAGTTCAAGTGTGATAGCTGCCATATCTAGATAGAGTTTATAGAAGAAACAGCAGAATATCTTTAAATGCAGTCTCAATGTGTGACAATGACGAGAGGCCTGAACAGATTATTGTTATTTTCATTGTAATATTGTGACTTGTAAATAAACTATTGTGTTGTGCTAGAGCAGCCCGTGTTGGACTTTCTATGTTTATCATGTCAAATGAATGTACTACTGTCAGTTGGGGACAAACTGACACACCAGAGATGTCAATGAACTGCTACAGATAGTGATGCTTTCTGGTCCCTATGTCAAAAAGTCATCATCACCACTACATAAGCGATGTGGCATTGTTCACGTTCTCAACGGGCAGTTATATCATTTTATGTGTACTCATCACAACAATAAACTTAATTCTTTATTCCCCAACTCACGCTTATTTTCCTAATTCTAGTTTTACTAAGTGTGATAATCTTCCGCTACCTATTTTTAATACTTTCTCTTACATTGTCATCTGACGAGGATGGTGCCGTAGTTGTGTGGCGTAATTATATTTACCGACAGGATGTCCATAAACAGCTATTTAACCCTAAGCCCTCATTTTACACAGCACATACCTCTGACTCTACTGTGCCTAACAATAAAATGCAGTAAAAATCTTTATCCACAGTAACAACCTCCCCGCCAGTGCTGAGGCTCTTTGTATTGATGAAAGCTGTTTAGGCAGACCTGCCCACAATTCGTGAAGAATATGACCATGGTAGACTAATTGTCTTTGCTTGATCTTGTCCCACTGAACATATATCCGCTTTCCTTGATATTATTTTTCAACCCGTAGTGGAGCAATTGCCTTCATTTTTAAAGGATACTAAGCACGCTTTAACTATATTTTCTTCTGTTCAGTTGTCTTCTGACTGCACTTATCGTCCGTTCTTACTTGATGTTTGTTCTTTATATACTTCTATACCCCATTCTGACAGTCTTAGGGCGTTGCAGTTTTTCCTTGATAAGAACTCCCATCCCTATATAACCAGTTCTACTCTTATCCGCCTTGCTGAACTAGTGCTTAAGCTTAACTGAATTCGATGGGCACTTTGTGGATCAGATCTATGGTGTTGCTATGGGCACTAAGATGGGACCAAGTTATGTGTGTATTTCATGGGACATCTAAAGCATCAGTTTCGGGAGACTTATGAAGGTCCTTTTCCATTTATATTTCTAGTATAGGTAGTACTGACATGTCTGAGACAGAAATGGCTCGCTTCTTTGACTTTATCAACAATTTTAACCCTGCTATTCAATTGACATCTAACATCTCGACTATGTAAACTTTCTTGACATTACTGCCTCTATTCATGCCCCTTACCTCAGCACATCTGTTTACTACAAAACTACTGATGCAAATGGTTTTCTGCTCAACACCTCTTCTCCTCCTCCTGCTTGTCACAACTCTCTGCCATTCTCCCAGCTTCTTTGCTTATGTAGTGAAGATGATTATCTAGATAAATCTTCGGAGATTATTTATTGCTTTCTTAGACTGTTCCCTGATAGTGTCCTTTCATCAGCATGGCTTTGTGTACGTAAGTTATCTCGATTTGATACCTTGACTAATACTTTGGGTATTTCATCCACCTCTGATAGTTAAACTTGTCATCCCCATTATTCTACTTTCCATTGAATCTTGTTCAAGCATTATTCCCTTGTCCAGTCTACATCAGAAACTCGTGCCGCTTTCCAGGACTTTCCTTTGGTTGCCGTCAAATTTTCAACAGCATCTGCTTCCATGACTACATTTCCACATACATCATTGTCACCTTGTACTTTGTATTGTTTACATGTTAATACTGTATCTTGTGCCTCTGTGGTGGTAACATAGTTTTAGCTGTTTTCATTGTTTTTCACTGTTTGTTTTGTATATTCTTGAGAAAGACCAAATGCTTCAAAACATTGAAAATGTTTTGTGTATTGTCATTAACCCTTTCACCCGTATGAGATTTCCCAATTGTCAATCCCTGATCCCTAACGCAAGGGGCACAACTCCTCCAAAATATGGATATGATGATGACAAAATTGCATTTTCTTTCAAACTATTCATCATATCACACTCAGACTTGGCAGATCAACAGAAAAATGAATAGTCTTGCATAAACTAATATCAAATATAATTTAATACATATATGTTTTAAATTATAATCTGTGAAACTCGACATAATGTGGGGAAAATTATTTTTTTTTAACTTTGGGTGTTGAGTAGAGGAGTCATATTCAGACGAAAATATTGAGATATATTCTCAAATCCCCTTTCTCCAGACAGGACGAGATGCCCAAAACATTTAACCTTTCATCTGTACTCCAGTACATGCCATACTCAAACAGAATACACAGGTCCATCATAATATACATTTAAAAAATGATGTTTTATTTCAATGGCGGTTGCAGATGTTCAGCGTGTCTTCTTTCCTTGTTTGTTCTTTGCGTTATATTATATTCAAATTTGTCCGATCGGCTGCAAATTGATAAACTCATCTTTGACAATGATGCTAAAGTATTCATAACATGTGGCAATCTCATCAAGATTATGTACAGACCCAGTGTTTTGCACAAAACTATCAACTTCTACTCGAAAAACTACATCACTACGGCGAAATTTGCGATATCACAGTTAGTGCCACGCATGTCCATCTCTTTGTCGGAAACATTAGGCCTATCTAACAAGAACTTCACTGTCACTTTCCACGTTATATTTGATACACAAATTACCTACATCATGCATATTTCCATCGTAACTACGGCTATCAACATCAGTGTACATATGAATAATATCTTCCTTTTCCAAAACTAGGTCTAATAATTCGCTAATTTAAAAAAAATCTTAATAAATCCATTTTTTATGATCTCTTAGATTAAATATAAAACAGGAAGCTAAACCATGGATCTATGCAATGGTCATGGTTTTTAATAGTCCCAGCGCAAACTAAAAATGTAATATCGATCGCAGCAAAACAAGTAACAAAAATCTAGCAGCAGCGACTCGAAAATCAGTTAAAACTCCGCTAATTACAAAAAATCTTAATAAATAATTTTTATCCCAGATTAAAACATAAAACAGAAGCTAAACCACGGATCTACGCAATGGTCATGGTTTCTAATAAACTCGGCACACACAAAAAATGTCATATCGATCGCAAACACACAAGTATAAAAAAAACGACTCCGCTGCGCTCTAGGGGTCAGCACGTAGAGGCGACTATATACAATGCTCTAAGGGGGATCGGTTAATCTGTTTTCTTGTTTGACCGTCATATGCCTTAGCGATAGTCCATCATGTTCAGGTGAAATATTCAAAAACATGTGTTTTACCTAAGTGCTATACATTTACAAGCAGCAATAGTCGCTAGTGATGTATGAATGTTGAACTACACACTTTTACAAGTATTTTGACTATTGATAAACAAAACACATTTTTTTATCATTATACTGACAGATTTTAATTGTTTATTATTGAACAATACCAAACATATTCATCAACAACACATCTATTGTCCATATATATTAGTATGCTGTCCCTATATGTTATTCTGTTGTATCTATATAATAATTAGTCTTTTATACATATATGTTACCTAGTCTAGTGTCCCCTATATGTTAGTTTGTTTTCCCTATATATCAAACATTAGTCTGCTGTACCTAAATGTATTGTTAGTCTATTGTCTCTTATATGTTAATTATTCTGTTGTCCCTTATAATAGTTTGCTATGTTAATCTGTCATCCCTATATGTTAGTGAGTCTGTTGTCCCTATATGTTAGTCTGTAATCCCTATATGTTAGTCTGTTGTCTCTATGTTAATCTGTTATCCCTATATGTTAATCTGTTATCCCTATATGTTAGTCTGTTGTCTCTATGTTAATCTGTTATCCCTATATGTTAGTTTGTTGTCCCTATATGTTAATCTGTAATCCCTATATGTGAGTCAGTTGGCTCTATGTGTTTGTTAGTGATATCCCTATATGTTAGTCTGTTGTCACTATGTGTTGGTCTGTATTCCCTATATATTAGTCTGTTGTCCCTCTATGTTAATTTGTAATCACTATATGTTAGTCTGTTGTCTATATGTGTTAGTTAGTGATCAGATCATCATCTTGATAATTTGTCCATGTGCACAAAATATATATATATATATATATATATATATATATATATATATATATATATATATATATATATATATATATATATATATATATATATATATATATATATATACAGTGTGTGTCTGACCGAATCACTACCAATAATAAATATCAATCTGTGTTATACTGTTACAGGTAGACTGACAAGATATTTTTCTGTTAGACAAACGCTAAAAATTCCAGAAACTGCTCAATGTGAGCACCTTTAGTATTCCAAAAAAATGTTAAGATTGCTTTCTATCTTTCATCATGTGTTTTTAATCATCTGAGGTCTGATAGTGCACAAGTGTCAGTTATTTGTTGCTGAAGATTATCCAGTCCATGCACCAGAGTTTGATAGACAAAGGTTTTTGCATATCCTTATATAAAAACAACTAAGGTGATCAAATCTGGTGATCTTAGTGACAATTAAATGGGACCCAATCTTCCCATCTATCTGTGTGGAAATTGATGATGATGATAGTTTCTTACTTCATTGGCATAGTGTGGAGCTGCTAAAACTTGTTGGAATATGAATAATTCTGATATCCTAGTAACCAGAAATTCCTGACTGAATTTCATTTGTGCAACAATGGGAATCTTTAATTCTGCAAGTCAATAACAGCATTCAATTTCCTGCTGCACCATGAATTACAACATTTTCATTATACGCATGATCACAATCCGTGGCTGCACTTCACATCTGTGATATTCACACAATGGTACAATATTTTAAATTTCTTCATTGCTTCTAAATATTTAATGGATTCTATAGGAGGTAACCATTAAAAATTTTTACAAGCTTACATGGATGATGGAAATTTATTATTTCTTATTGGTAGTGATTCATCTTCTTCTTAAACTTGAGCATTCATTTGGTATATCCTATTGAGTTTCATGCTTCTAATGTACTTTCCTCCACCTGATGTTACCAGGTATTTAAATTGGTGAACATGTTTTAATTCACTTTGCTGCTGCATGGCTGGGGTAGTTGCCTCGTGGAAATGACCAGTCCCTTCTGTATTTTTGTGATTTTGATCAAATCCCTTAATTCTACTTTCTGTTACGAATATATTTATTATGTGTTGCAGATTTGGATCAAATCCCTTAATTCTACTTTCTGTTAGAATGTATTGATTATGTATTGCAGATTTGGATCACATCCCTTAAATCTACTTTCTGTTATGAATGTATTGATCATGTATTGCAGATTTTGATCAAATCCCTTAATTCTACTTTCTGTTATGAATGTATTGATCATGTGTTGCAGATTATGATCAAATCCCTTAATTCTACTTTCTGTTATGAATGTATTGATCATGTGTTGCAGATCAAATCCCTTAATTCTACTTTCTGTTATGAATGTATTGATTATGTGTTGCAGATTTTCTTCAAATAAGGATGTTTATCTCAGGTTATTTATGTTGAGCATACCTACATGGAATGTTATTTATTAATTTTTAAGCACTTGTTCTCAAACTCCCACCAGATGTCTCTTATAGCAAGACAATGGTCCTACAAGATTTCAAGCAGGATGAAGTCCAGAAAATGGAAATACTTTCTGTCATCATTTTATTTGTGCCGATTGCTTGACACACTGACTTGGTTGTTGGTAGTGCATGGTGTTTTTCCCACTTTCACTGAATGTTGGATGTCAGTTACTGTATGTATTGATAATATAGTCAGTCTGCCATCCAATAGAACTGGTTCTTGTACCTCCCACTGGTCATCACACTGAAAGCTAACCACAGTCATGAATGCTTGACTTTTTGTCATGGTCTTGAGTAACTATTTTCATAGTCACAGACACGCACTGTAGTTTATTGATCTCATTATCATTTCCCTGACTAGGGAGAAAAGATCAGTTGATAGTGCACAACCCTGCATGACTCCTTGCTTTATTTCTTTGTATATTCCAACTTCATTACCAATAGGTGAAACTTTGAGAAGGGTAATGAAGATTTTCTCAATACAGGTATCACACAAATATGACATTCCGGCCAAAAGAACTTCATCAAGACACAGCATAACCACTGATGAGTAAGGTCAAGTTCACATATTAATCAATACCCACTCTTATATCTGTTGTTTGTTGCCGATACATTTTAATCACTACCCATCCCATATATCTGCCATCATATATCATATGTGTATACCATATATATATATATATATATATATATATATATATATATATATATATATATATATATATATATATATATATATATATATGGTAGTCGGGTAAGATAACAAATGGGGCAAGATGACACTGCAGGTTTTTATCGAGCCTATGGGTTTTTCTGGTAGGACACATGACTAGGTCTGGTGGGAAAAGTCCATTCTATGACACTATGAAATTTGGTGGTTCATGGACAGGTTATTTATCAACCATGAGGTAAGTTTGTTTTTCATGGGTCTCTATTTTTTTCCAACTTTTTACTACTTGTCTGCTTTTATCATTATTGCCATGTTTTTTTTTACTCATTTAAACAGAAATATATATTGTATTGTTAAGTTATTAAGCATGTTACCTTGTCAAAATATTTGTGACATTTTATTAAAGTTGTTAATTATGTGATCTAGGGAAAGATGGAACATAGCTAGTGGGGCATGATGGTGCTGCTGACTTGCTGCCCCATCTTACCCCACTCACTGACTGTCTCGTTACATTTCTTTTTAGGGATTACAAACAGAAGAACGATAATAGGAAGCCTGCAGTCACAGACACAAGATCTCCACTAGTCATAGATACACAATCCCCACCATTCATAGATACACAATCCCCACCATTCATAGATACACAATCCCCACCATTCATAGATGCATAATCTTCACCGGTCATAGATGCACAATCTTTGCAAGTAATAGATGCACAATCTCCACTAGTCATAGATACACAATCCCCACCATTCATAGATGCATAATCTTCACCGGTCATAGATGCACAATCTCCCCCATTCATAGATGCATAATCTTCACCGGTCATAGATGCACAATCTTTGCAAGTAATAGATGCACAATCTCCACCATTCATAGATGCATAATCTTCACCGGTCATAGATGCACAATCTTTGCAAGTAATAGAGGCACAATCTCCACCATTCACAGATGAACGATTTATGTCATTCATTTATGCACAATCTTCATCAGTCATTGATGCACAATCTTTGTCAGTCACAGATCTATGATCTCTGCCAGTCACTTATGCACAATCTTCACCAGTCATAGATGCACGATTTCTGCTGTTCATAGATGCACAAACTCTGCCATTCATAGATGCACGATCTCTGCTAGTCAAAGATGCATAATCTCCTCTAGTCAGATGTCAAATATCTGCCATTCATAGATGCCTGATCTCTGCCAGTCATAGATGCACAATATCTGCTGTTCATAGATGCACGATTTCCGCCAATCATAGACACACAATCTATACCAGTCACATATACATAATTCCCGTCATTCATAGATAGACAATCTTCACCAGTCAAAGATGTATGATCTTCACCGTACATAGACCTAGTCTTTTTGTTATATAATTTTCCAATTATTTTGCAGTTTTTGTCAATTCTCCATTGATTTCGGATTTATTTCTGTCAACATTTTTCCTACGCCATCTTGCCCCCAAAAATGTGGCAAAATAGTTGTTGTTTTTTTTACATATCTTAGAAAATTTTTATTCTACTGTCTACACATAGCTGTATGTTTTCAATAACCTCACGAATGTAAGATGGATGGATAAGCTATACACTGATAACAGTTTTGTCTCTCATAATTAAGTCTAGTAGTCAGAATACGCTAAATCATGAAAAGTGCGCCATCTTGCCCCCGACTACCCTATAGGTTTATACACACAGTGGAATCACATTAAAACAACGTGGTCTGGATCGCTAAAATATGTACGTAATAACAGAAATTCGCATTATACCGTACAAACAACATAGAATAAAGATTCAATGAAGAAATATGCATCAGGACATTGGCGCAAATAAAATGGCAACTCAACCCATTTCCATTCTCTGGACTACACCCAGAGAGGATCCAGCCGGAATTTGAGAATGAACGCTGAAGAAGTAATATAAGTGGGATTTTGAAAATGGTTGTTGTTAAATAGGGAAATTTGTTATAATAGAATGCACTATAAAGGGACTGTACTCTGTGTATATTTTATATATATATTCCTTAAATATGTGCTATGATCTCTAATAAAGTATGTGCTAGCTAACTGTTCCAGTTTTGTATTGAATGATAACTTTGTTTGACTCCTATGTCAACTTGATTCTTGCAACTCCAGGCACTACTCCCTGGATGAATACATGTGTGAATACATGTATTTACCTTATGTGAATACATTAAATTGGTGCTTCACGAGGTTCAATTAAGATCTCATTAACAGCAACATGTTGCGGCTGTGAGGCAGCATAAACAATAGCTTGTGCAACATCTCTTGGTTCAAGAATCTGATATCTTCTGCTACCATCATAAATAGAACTGGCCTGAAAGATAAATGATTGCTTTTAACATCATCAAATTAACTATAAATTTTATACAAAAAATATCAATATAGGACATGGGACACAGTGAGTTCAGAAAATTGCTAATAACTGAGTGTGCATTACTTTTCTCCTGACCTTCATGCATATATGCATGTGTGCTCATTTTGTCATCAAACCCATACTTCTCGGTATTGTAGAGGTGCTACTCTGGAAACATCAACAGAAGAATTCTGCCATGCCTCTACAAAGCAAAACTTATGATAAAAATCAAAGTTAAAAATATTATATAAAACATACAAAATAATGTCTCAATCATCATCAGGTGACATATTCTTTCCAGAATGTAGTTTTCCCTATGAATCTCTTGAATTGTCCGTGGTCTTGAGCAAATTGTCCCACCTCTTTTAGTGACATGCACAGGCATTCTTGAATATCTTTTGTCCAATGGCATCTTGTGTGGTCTTTGCCCCTGTTTCCTTCTATCATCCCCTCCAGTAATACTCTCTCCATGCCATCATGTCTCTTAATGTGACAGAAAAAATCTAGCTTTCTCTTTAATATGGTGTTCAGAAGTCAGCCTTCCTGGATGTTAATTGTTCCCAACACCTCCTGGTTTATTTTTCTTGCAGTCCAGGGTATTCTCAGAACTCTTCTATAGCACTTTAATTAACATGATGTTATTCTCTTGGCCACTGTTTTATTTAGCGCCCACTGTTTATTTAGCGTCCACACTTCACGTCCATATCTCGCCACAGGAAACACACATGTTCACAGTAAACACAACTTGGTTCTTATGTTAGTACCCTGTCATAGTTTCTTTAGCTATTTTAATTTTGACATAGATATTGCTGTTCTTCTCTTAATCTCAAATGTGCAGTCACCCACATTATTTATATTAGTTGCTAAATAATCAAAGTAATCTAAATTGCAGTTCTCAATATTAATTTTGGGTCTTAATTTTGTTGTGTCAATTGCCACTATTTTGGTATTTTTCATATTTAAGAACAAGTTTTGCTGCTCGCTGAACTTTTGGGTTGACTTAATTATGTTCAGTAGGTCATGTTCGTTTGTTGTTAATAGCAATGTGTTGTCTGCATATCTAATTTCTGGTATATGTAGTCCTCCTACATTTACGGGTCTGAAATCAGGCTTCATTGTTTCTTGTCTCATGTTTCTCATCACTATCATAATTTCTCAATGCTTACAGCTAAATGATCTTCAGATTCTTACCACTGATTACCAGCATAAAACACAAACAATACACTGGAGCTCTCTTACCACTGATTACCAGCATAAAACACAAACAATACACTGGAGCTCTCTTACCACTGATTACCAGCATAAAACACAAAACATACACTGGAGCTCTCTTACCACTGATTACCAGCATAAAACACAAACAATACACTAGAGCTCTCTTACCACTGATTACCAGCATAAAACACAAACAATACACTGGAGCTCTCTTACCAATGATTACCACCATAAAACACAAACAATACACTGGAGCTCTCTTACCACTGATTACCAGCATAAAACACAAAACATGCACTGGAGATCTCTTACCACTGATTAAGATCATAAAATACAAACAAAACAATAGAGTTCTCTTACCACTGATTACTAGAATAAAACACAAACAATACACTGGAACTCTTTTACTACTGATTACCAGCATATTTAACAACTTGAGCAAAGTTTTCTTGAATGTAACTGCTATTACACAGGATTGTTTTGTAAATGGTGGCCAATGTCAAGCAGCCTTTTGGCTGAGGTTGTTTGAAATGGAAGGGCCACAGGGCTGGAGCTAGAAGAAATAGATACAAATTATCACGACTGGGAACAAAAATTGTGAGTGTTCTGGAAGGTGGCCATTGCACACAGTCGACATACGTTGGATAAATTGGTTCATTATGCTGATTATAGAGACATTACAGGAAACACTGCTGGGTGAGAGTGGCACAATAAGAATCATAGGTTTTCAGTGTTTTTACAACAGGAGCCACCTAGGACAGACATTCTTGGTATGTGAATGTATAAATGTACTAGAGGTTGATATGTCCAAATGGGACAGTGACAATATTCATTTACAGTTGCCAAATAAATTGAACATCTTATATGAAAAAAAAGCTCACAAACACATGCATATAGGCCCTATCACAAAATGACATTGGGCAAAGAGCATGAGTTCATGGACTGCTGAATCAGCAACCAACCAATCAGGTTACATCAAGTGGAGGTATTTTTAGGACCTTGGTTATCAGATAACTCTGGGAGTTGCAGGAGAACAATGCATAACTCTTTGCACTCCAGCAAAAGTGTTAAAAATATGTTTAATTCAATAAGAAATGCTTTGTTATGACTTGTATTAAAGAGATTATATAACTGCAACATTTGTGGAATTTGAAGAAATAAAACACCTCTTTATCAGTAGAAGCCTTAGCCAGTGATGTCTTTACATCTCCAGGTTGAACACATGTAACCTTGACTCCTGATCCTGCAATTTCCTGTCTCAAAGCCTGCGACATTCCCTCAATAAAAAACTTGGTTCCAGAATACACAGCCAAACCAGCAAAAGCCTAAATGATGAATAAGGAAATACTACTAGTCATGTATTGTTACAATTACTTTTAGATCAGCAAATAAAAGATTTGTGAGTAGGGAATTAATACTAGCCATGTAAACCCTATTATTACAATTAGAGTAGCCAGGAGAAAAGATGTGCTGCCAGATTTATTTGTTGAAACTATGTATTTTCCCCACACACCATGTGACTACATCAAATGATAGCATCTGCTTCTGCCACATACCAAAGTTTCATAGGTCAAGGCAGGTAATTTTTAAACAATGAGATAAAGACATTTTTCACAGTTTTTGATCAAATTTTTTTAAAACTTCTCCCTCTTTGTTTGCTGTTATTTTACATGTCTAAACTGAAACATATTGTATTGTTAAGTTATTAAGCATGTTATCTTGTAAAAATGTGATTTGACATAAAGCCCCGCAGTTATTGGGGCAAACATGCATGGTGGACTCACTGCACACATTTGCAGTAGTCACTGCATCTTCAGGTTGCATAAAATTTCAACCAATATTTCATTGTCACAATATGTTTCTTTTTAGAAGACACAAGTGGAAAAAGGAAACAATGAAGCCGCTGACTGATAATGAAGTTATTGCAGCCATAGATGCACGATCTATACAATTCTTAGATGCATGATCTACATCAGTCATAGATACACAATTTCTGCAGGTTATAAATGTACGATCTCCACCGGTCATAGATGCATCATCTCTTCCATTCATTGATGCATGATTTCTACCATTCATAAATGCATGATCTTCTTAATCATATGTGCATGATCTCCTCCATTCAAAGATTATGATCTCCACCAGTCATAGGGGCATAATCTCCACCAGTCATAGGGGCATGATCACCAGTCATAGGGGCATGATCTCCACCAGTCATAGGGGCATGGTCTCCTCCAGTCATAGGGGCATAATCTCCACCAGTCATAGGGGCATGGTCTCCTCCATTCATAGATTCATGATCTCCACCAGTCATAGGGGCATGATCTCCACCAGTCATAGGGGCATGATCTCCTCCATTCATAGATTCATGATCTCCTCCATTCATAGATTCATGATCTCCTCCATTCATAGATTCATGATCTCCACCAGTCATAGGGGCATGATCTCCTCCATTCATAGATTCATGATCTCCTCCATTCATAGATTCATGATCTCCTCCATTCATAGATTCATGATCTCCACCAGTCATAGGGGCATAATCTCCACCAGTCATAGGGGCATGATCTCCTCCATTGACAGATTCATGATCTCCACCAGTCATAGGGGCATGATCTCCTCCATTCATAGATTCATGATCTCCTCCATTCATAGATTCATGATCTCCACCAGTCATAGGGGCATGATCTCCTCCATTCATAGATTCATGATCTCCTCCATTCATAGATTCATAATCTCCACCAGTCATAGGGGCATGATCTCCTCCATTCATAGATTCATGATCTCCTCCATTCATAGATTCATGATCTCCTCCATTCATAGATTCATGATCTCCTCCATTCATAGATTCATGATCTCCACCAGTCATAGGGGCATGATCTCCTCCATTCATAGATTCATGATCTCCTCCATTCATAGATTCATGATCTCCTCCATTCATAGATTCATGATCTCCACCAGTCATAGGGGCATAATCTCCACCAGTCATAGGGGCATGATCTCCACCAGTCATAGGGGCATGATCTCCTCCATTCATAGATTCATGATCTTCACTAGTCATAGGGGCATGATCTCCTCCATTCATAGATTCATGATCTTCACTAGTCATAGGGGCATGATCTCCTCCATTCATAGATTCATGATCTCCTCCATTCATAGATTCATGATCTCCTCCATTCATAGATTCATGATCTTCACTAGTCATAGGGGCATGATCTCCTCCATTCATAGATTCATGATCTTGATTCATAGATTCATGATCTCCTCCATTCATAGATTCATGATCTCCTCCATTCATAGATTCATGATCTCCTCCATTCATAGATTCATGATCTCCTCCATTCATAGATTCATGATCTCCTCCATTCATAGATTCATGATCTCCACCAGTCATAGGGGCATGATCTCCTCCATTCAGATTCATGATCTCCTCCATTCATAGATTCATAATCTCCACCAGTCATAGGGGCATGATCTCCTCCATTCATAGATTCATGATCTCCTCCATTCATAGATTCATGATCTCCTCCATTCATAGATTCATGATCTCCTCCATTCATAGATTCATGATCTCCTCCATTCATAGATTCATGATCTCCACCAGTCATAGGGGCATGATCTCCTCCATTCATAGATTCATGATCTCCTCCATTCATAGATTCATGATCTCCACCAGTCATAGGGGCATAATCTCCACCAGTAATAGGGGCATGATCTCCTCCATTCATAGGGGCATAATCTCCACCAGTCATAGGGGCATGATCTCCTCCATTCATAGATTCATGATCTTCACTAGTCATAGGGGCATGATCTCCTCCATTCATAGATTCATGATCTTCACTAGTCATAGGGGCATGATCTCCTCCATTCATAGATTCATGATCTCCTCCATTCATAGATTCATGATCTCCTCCATTCATAGATTCATGATCTTCACTAGTCATAGGGGCATGATCTCCTCCATTCATAGATTCATGATCTTGATTCATAGATTCATGATCTCCTCCATTCATAGATTCATGATCTCCTCCATTCATAGATTCATGATCTCCTCCATTCATAGATTCATGATCTCCTCCATTCATAGATTCATGATCTCCACCAGTCATAGGGGCATGATCTCCTCCATTCATAGATTCATGATCTCCTCCATTCATAGATTCATGATCTCCTCCATTCATAGATTCATGATCTCCACCAGTCATAGGGGCATGATCTCCTCCATTCATAGGGGCATAATCTCCACCAGTCATAGGGGCATGATCTCCACCACTCATAGGGGCATGATCTTCACCAGTAATAGGTGCACAATCACCACCAGTCATAGGGCATGATCTCCGCTGTTCATAGGTGCACAATCTCCACTATCATTAGATGCACAATCTCCACCAGTTATAGGTGCACAATCTCCGCCAGTCATAGGTGTAATATCTCCACCAGTCATTAGTGCACAATCTCTGCCAGTCATTAGTGTACAATCTCTGTCAGCCATAGGTGCACAATCTCAGCCAGTCATAGATGCACGAAAGTCAAAATTATAGTCCATCACTTTATAAAGCACTGCAACATGTTGTTATAGTTTCAAAATGGATCTAATCATCCATTATTTATATTAATGTGTTGTCATATTTGGTTTTTTTTTCACTTTTTCATATTAGTTACATAAAGATATATAGGCCTAATCTTTGTGTTCTATAATTAACACACAATGTGACTGACTATGTGAAGGAAAACTGTGATAAAATTATTTTGCTTATTTTGTCAATTTTCCAATGATTTCGTAATTGTTTTTGCATGTGCATGTTTGCCACAAAAATGGGGCAACAGTGGCATTTGACAAAAGTTCATAAATTCTTATTCTATGTACTACATGTAATTGTATGTTTTTAATACTGTCACTAATGTAAGATGGATGGATAAGTTATTTAATGCTACCAGTTTGGTCTCTCATAGTTAAGTCAAGTTGTCAGAATATTCTAAAAAGTGAGAAGTGCACATCTTTGCCTTCATACTTTTAGATCAGCACAAGTCTAGATGTGTGAATAATGAATTAATACTAGCCATGTATTGTTACAACTACTTTTATATGAGGAACATCTGATACACAACATTACATGCAGGATTAATATTTTGTGATCTGATGATCTCTCATATGACTGTGTACTCTCATTGTTGACACAGGATTTGTTTTCCATCACTAGTTGATATGATGCTAAGAAATTGGCAAATGTTTCCCCATTTTCATTCACTACTTCCAGACCATGTTTTCAATAATCTCACTAACTCTGAGCCTTTTTTTGGGATTAGCAAATGCAACTTAAACTCAAATGGTGTGGCAGGAAAGACAATGCCCTTATTCTTGGTTAGCAGCTGGTCTCGAATGGGAGCACCAATAGGACATAGAATGTGGCTTTTCTGATCAGGCTGCTACCACAGCTTGCCATGTTATAAATGTAGGCCTATTGTATTACCTCTCCTTTGTAGTTAACAAGTTTCTTGTTCCATGGACAACAAATGGTCTCTATATTTCAGACTGGGCATTGAGGAATGGAGAAGTATACTCCATCGCTGACCTTAATAGGTCTTAGAATCAAAATGGGAGATGGCAGTTATATGTTTTTGTCAATTGATTATTGCCCCCACTCTTTTTGGAATATACTTCTGTCTCCTCTTGACAGATTATTTGATAACCAGAAATGTGGTGTATTCAACTATTCTCCTACAGATGGTGTCATCTACAATGATCAAATGTGGAAAGCCAAAACCAGGATAAAGGTCCTGATAAAAGAGTTGCTCTGTGCAGATGATGCTGCAATTATGACACAATTCAGAGGAGGAACTGTAAAACTTACTAGCTGCCTCTTCTGATGTCTGCCATGAGTTTAGACTAACAATCAGCAAAAAGAAGATGCAAATTATGATGCAGGCTGCCATTTAAAAAAGCCACAAATTGTTATTGATGGTGATGAGCTAGAGGTTGTTGACCACTTTACATATATAGGATCCTCAGTCAACAATAAATTATCCCTGGATCAAGAAATAAGCATCAAGATTGACAAGGCACCTACAACAGTGAACATAATAACAAACAGGGTCTGCAAGAACAGAAAATTAACAATAAAAAATAAACTGGCTTATGTCCTCAGCACCCTCCTCTACGGTAGTGAAATATGAACAAGATATATGTACCAGGAAAGACAATGAAACTTCTCTCACATGCAGTGCCTACATAGGCTTCTTGGAGTTAGGCAGGAGTTTGACAAGACAAAGTCACTAATACTGATGTATGGCAGGACAAAGTCACTAATACTGATGTAGTTGGTCTTGTGAGTCATATCCATCATTGTCATGGATCATAGATTATATTTCTGATAGCACAACAATATTGTCTGGAATGATGTCTACTGCAACTAATACTGCTATATGATGGGAACAGATGAGATGATAGCAAACATCTCTATATGATGGGAACAGATGAGATGATAGCAAACATCTCTATATGATGGGAACAGATGAGATCCATCATTGTCATGGATCATAGATTATATTTCTAATAGCACAACAATACTACTATCGTGTATTCATGCTGGTAGCTCTGGGCTATTATTCATAAAAATTAGCTACCCTTCTGAATTCTGATGAAAGAATAAAGCATAAATATGCAACACTAACAATGTCTAAGCCCAAAACAAGCAGTTTTTTTTCGTTCCAAAATTGAGCAGTTTAAAAAAAAAAAGAGTGAGCAATCCAGACAAAAAATACACATTGATTAGGATAACTATATCATTGATATTTAAAAATAAAGATGATCTAGAACTATGTCACTGTGTAATTATTCAATGACAAGGTGTAAACTTTGGTTAAGATAAATATATCATTCATACATTGAAAAATAGAGTGTGAAATATATGATCTAGATCTATGCAACTGTGCATTTATTAAATTATTGTGTCATTGGTCTGTCAGTGAATGTACATAACAACACTAGTATGAGTGATCTATCTGATTTGCACATTGTTGGCACTGCTCATACAGTGTACATAACAACACTAGTATGAGTGATCTTATCTGATGTGCATGCTTTGGCACTGAATGAAGCTTTATCAGTGTAGGGTGCACAAATACATTCATTTAATGATAGAGGGTTAGCTCCTGCAATAGATTCCAAATTACTTCACTTTTTAGCTGAGGTTAGGCTAGGTTATGTATACTGATTATTCTCTTCGCACACCGGATGTGTCCATAGGTGATCGGATCTCCACTTCTGTAAATCTCTCAGGGTATAATGGCTGATGGTTCTGGTTCTATGTTGGCTCAGTGCTTTGTTTGAAATCTTTGTTACATCTTCTCAACAGGCTATGCATATCCTCACTCGCAAAGCACTCATTCCTGATATTGACTCATGTTCATTTGTCTCAAAATCATCAGATCGTGTAGACTCACGGAGCACTTGATGACACATAGATCATTCATACTAGTATTGTTATGTTCACAGTATGAGCAGTGCGAAGTCTCACTTGATAATGCTCTAATATTATCTAATAATTTTGCCTTGATATTGTAGTTTTTTTTAATGTTTCTCAAAGAATATTTCTATCTACTCTTCTCTAAGACTTTTTCTAAGTCCACAAACAAAATTTTCAGTTCTTTAGTATACTGTGCTGATTTTTCACTTATTTGTCTCATAGTAAACAGACTATCTGTACAGCTACATCCTCTTGAGAAAACAACTTGAGGTGAACTTAAATGCAATTTGACAGTGTGTCTTGCACATTGTTAAATTATTTTTGCATCCTGTATGGCTTAATATCAAAATACTGTTACTTGTTTACCATTTCCTTTGGTTGCCCTTGTTTTTTCATAATAGTTGTCATGTGACGTATTACTTCCAGAACGTTGTCTTCCCAATGAACTCTCTGAACCTCTCTCTGTCTTCGGCGATGTGGCTTGCATTTTCTAGCGATGTATTCATGTTATCTTTAATGTCGTCAGTCCATCGTCTTGGTCTGCCCCTTCTCCTCTTCCCAGGTACTCTTCCCTCCATTATTTGTCTTTCTAAACAGTTATGTCTCTTTATATGACCAAACTGGCGTAGTTTTCTTTTTGTTATTGTGTTTAGTAACCAACACTCTGGAATATTCAGTGTGTTTATAATATCTGAGTTTCTGATTTTATCCTTCCATGATATTCTAAGTATCTTCCTGTAGCATTTCAGCTCGAAGGCGTTGATCCTCTTTGCCGCTGTTTTACTTAGAGTCTATGTTTCACAGCCGTATGTTGCAACCGGAAAAATAAAAGTTCGTAACATTAGCACTTTCGTTTCTATTTTGTTGTTTTTCCATATGTTTTTCAGCCATGTTATTTTGCAATATGCCATTGCCAATCTCTTCCTTATTTCTGCCATGCAGTCTCCTGCACCGTTGATGTTTGCTCCTAAGTATTCAAATTTATCCACACATTCTATCTCGGTATTGTCTATTCTGATTTTTGGTTGTTGTGTTGTTATATCTGTTGACATGATTTTTGTTTTCTGCGTGTTTAAATACAAATTTTGTGCTTCACTATATTTCTTTGTGTTCTTGATTAGTTGTTCCAATCCCTTTATATCGTTTGAAAGAAGCACTGTGTCGTCTGCGTAGCGTAGTTCCGGGATTAGGAATCCACCTAATCATAATAGTCCAATTATCTTTTTTTGCTAGTCACATGGAAATACTCTCTCTGTCCAATTAAAGTTCCCTCCATGATAGGCACAAACAATATACTGAAATTCTCTTATCACTGCTTACCAGCATAAATCACAAACAATACAATATAAACAATACCAAATAATGCACAATCTCATACAAGCATATTTAACAACACAAACAATACAACTGGAAATATTTGTTCCAACCAGCTAATAAAACTAAATAAACCATCAGAAATAATAACATGGGTGGGGGGAGTGGTGGTATTTATACTCTGTCTTCCAACAGTTATTATTTAGTATTCATATTTGGCAGTAGTTATACCCCCATTTATTTCAGACACTTAACTTTCCATGTTGTTAATTTTAAAACACAACTGCATGCAAATAAGGCAGATGTATTAGGCCATTGGCACACATAAAACAGAAACAAAAATATATTCATGTTCTAGACTTTAAAAAAAATCCAGCATGACCATTGCTGCATTGAAGATCTTGTGGAAGCTAGATTTTGCAACAGACTTGTACAATCAAAGAAAGTTGATTTTCAAAATTTTGTGAAATAAAGAAACAAAAACTAAGAAATTCTGTCATGCAAGTTAATTGTAAACAAGACCCTGGAAGATCTAACTTCCGCAGATGATATCACTCTCCTGAGATCAGCACACAAAGATCTCCGTGAAAAAACAGAAAGACTCAATTTTTTTTCCCCACACAGATAGACCTTCAAATAAACACACATAAAATAAACATCATGAACTTTACCGGCGTGACAGAATCAATTAAGCTAGATGATAATATACTAGACAACGTTTCAAATTTTGTATATTTGGGAAGCAAGATAACAGCAGACAGGGATACCAACTCAGAAATCAAGACTCGAATCGCTCTCGCCTCCAACGCCTTTAACAAACTCTCAAACATCTGGAGATTGAAGTTCGCAAGTAAACACATCAAACCATGACTATTCAATGCACGTGTTGATTCAATCATTGACATATGGATGTGAAAGTTGGAAATCTACTGCAATAATGGATAAGCAACTGACAGACAGGCATGGAGAACTATGACATCCGCCTTATGTGCCAAACTTGGCAAAAGAGGAACTGACTGACTGAAGTTAATTGTTCACTTAGTTCAAATATTAACTGATGTCTGAGGATTTAATGGATAAATCCACATTGTTTAAATGTTAACTGATGTGTGAGGAATTAGTAGATAAATCCACATTGTTAAAGTGTTAAAATGTAAATTATGTGTGAGGATTTAGTGGATAAATAAAAAATGTTAAAGAGTTAAAATGTCAAATGATGTGTGTTTTCTTCTTCTTCTGCGTTCGTTCTCAAACTTCTGCAGATTAGCAGGATGTAGTCAGGAGAACAGAATGTGTTGTGTAATGGTTTACAGCATTGCTGCGATATCTGCTCCTTTCGGCCTGACACATCAGACTTCAGCATGGCTTTGGGTCACTGACCCTATATGGGATGGGACAACCAACTCCATCCCATAACCTCCTTAGTCGCCTTTTACAACATGCGTGGAAGGTAAACAGTGTTGCTATACTTTGCTCCCCTTTTGGGCCCCTGCAACACACGGGCGATGTGTGTTGATTTAGTGGATAAATATAAATTGTTCAACTGTTAATTGATTTGTAAAAATTTAGTGGATAAATCCACATGTTAAATGTTGACTGATGTGTGAGGATTTAGAATATAAATCCACAATGTTAAAGTGTTAAAATGTCAACTGATGTATGGTGATATAAATCCACATTTTTATAGTGGTATAATTAAGCATACATTTACGCAACATAAATCTGTTTCCGTACTGACAAATGTACTAGTTTTTAATGTACAGGTTATTTCTATCTATATTTGTTGCTCACTGTCATCTTCTCATTTTGCTTTATCAATTTATATAAGAGTCTAACCTTTTTTCCAGCATCAGAGGAAATGTTGATGATATGACCTTTGCCACGTTTAAGCATTCCATCCAGTACAGCACCTATTCCATTCATTACACCCTAATATATAGCAACAGAAAATGTTAAAATGTAATAAATACCAAAAAACAAATAATAGTCACCATTTAATCATAACAAGTTACCTCATATGTTAGAAGCCTTACAGAGCATTTTACAATAATTCAAAGACAATTGTATCACTACAGTCTTGTAGAACATGTTGCAATAATTCAAGAAGATTTTATCACTACAGTGTTGTGGAACACATTGCAATAATTCAAGAACATTGTATCACTACAGTCTTGTAGAACTTGTTGCAATAATTCAAGAAGATTATCACTAGTCTTGTAGAACATGTTGCAATAATTCAAGAACATTGTATCACTACAGTTTTGTAGAACACATTGCAATAATTCAAGAACATTGTATCACTACAGTGTTGTAGAACATATTGCAATAATTCAAGAACATTGTATCACTACAGTCTTGTAGAATATGTTGCAATAATTCAAGAAGATTATCACTACAGTCTTGTAGAACATGTTGCAATAATTCAAGAAGATTATCACTACAGTCTTGTAGAACATGTTGCAATAATTCAAGAATACTGCATCACTACAGTCTTGTAGAACATGTAATAATTCAAGAAGATTGTATCAATAGTCTCACAAAAAATGTTGCAATAATTCAAGAAGCTAGTATGACTACCTATCTCATAGAACAAACTTTCACACTTTAGTTAATGCATGTTTCCCTGTGGAGGAGTGCAGGGAGGCTTTCTTAGGGCTGTGGAAATAAATGCTGCTTTGCCATAGCAGACACATGACATGTGCAGGAAGGATTTTGATTGTACCTCCAAAAGAAAAAATCCTGTCCCAACCGTGGGTTGAATCCGGGACCTCAAGGGTCTGAGAACGACATAATAATCACGTCCATGTGTTTCATTTATCATAGAAAACATTGCAATAATTCAAGAAGCTTGTCTCACCACTGGTCTCATAGAACATATTACATTAATTCAAGAAGCTTGTATCACTATTAGCCTTATACAACATGTTGCAATAATTCAAGAAGCTTATCTCAATATTATTTCTTATTACTTCAAAATGATAAAGGTGATTGGGAACAAGAATCACAGCACTGGGGACATTCCCATATATGCTCTTCTTGCCGTTCCATCAGCCATCTAAAAGTGTATAATATATATATATATAATATATATATATATATATTATATATATATATATATATATATATATATATATATATATATATATATATATATATATATATATATATATATATATACATATATATATATATATATATTCTAAAAGCCTCTCGTGTGCCAAATGCCAAAATAGTGGATGTATGGGTTAATGGAAGAATTAAGCACACAAATATACGAGGCGTGTTCAAATGAAAACGGGACTTGTGGATTTATTTAAAAAGTATCATACGCAATTTAATATTTTCAACGGAATTGAACAAAGCAACCACGTGTGAATAAGAATGCACCTGGGTTCATCAGAAAAAATCTCCGTATGCATTTAGGCAAGCATCCCACTGTTTAGGTAGACGTCGAATGCCGTCCGAGAAAAAGTTGCGTGGCTGTTCTCTGAACCATGTGGTCACCGCTGTCTTCACGTCATCACCTGCCACAATGCTCAACAGAAATGCATCACCCTCTGCCCTGTAACGCATCAGGTGGTTCAAACTCCACCCCATCCGTTCTTCCTTATGGTGGTCAGTCAACATCCGTGGGACCCACTGTGAACACACCTTCCGATAGTTCAATTTCTTCCGAACAACCATGTGGGCTGTCCCAATTGACATATGGAATTCTTCTGCAAGCGAACGAATGCTCCGACGACGGTCAGTCAGTACTGCTTTATCAAGCACGGCTATGGCTTCTTCTGTTGCAACAATATGCGCCTGACCTGGCCGTGCAAGATCTGCCGTTAACTCACGTCCGTCTTTAAACATACGCACCCACTCCATCACTCTGGTCCTCGACAAACATTTGTCACCATATGCTGCCTTCATTCTCCAATGAATGTCTACTGCTTGACATCCTTCAAATGAAAGAAACTGGATCACAGCACGCTGATTCACTTTGGACGGGTTCGGAATCACACCCGCCATATTGTTAACAGTCTTCTGCAGCACATATGCATGCTGGGAAGATGAACACGTGACCGTATGTCAATTATTGGATACTCATTACTAGTGCAAAATGTCATCAATATCAGTGCGCTCTATCACGCGTGGTGTAACAAGTCCCGTTTTCATTTGAACACGCCTCGTATAACACTGAATGATAACATAGGATGATGTTGCAGTCAAATATGGCAGAAAATTTATAATAACTAATAACTCTAATAACTGCAGCACAACTGTAATCCAATACTGGTGGAGAACCAATATACCCACCTATTTGGTACACTAGATCACGTTGGGATTAACATGCATCAGTCATACGTTTAGATATTCTGTTATGTTCTGTCGTTTTTCTGTTTGTTTTGTTATCTTATATTCTTCCAAGTGAAGGGAAAACAAGTAAAGAGATACAAAATAGATGCAACAAAACATACCAGATCCTAGGACAGATGACACGCATTTTCAAGAACAAAAATGTAAACATAGACACTAAAGTTGCATTATACAAGACTATAATTATTCCATCACTATGCTACCAGAGCCAAACCTGGACAATGACAGCACAAGACAAAAGAAAAATAGTGACAACAGAAATGACATGTCTACGAAGAATACTCGGAGTGTCATTAAGAGATAGAATTAGGAACGATAACATCAGACAGATAACCAAAACAATACCAGTATTGGAACACATCAAAAGACAGCAGATCAAGAGGTTTTCACACGCTTCCAGACTACCGACATATAGCATGCCACAAATGGCCATGACACATAGACATAACGGTAATAAAGCCAGAGGCAGACCATGTAAAAGATGGATCACAGAAATCAAAGAAGCCACAGGAACAAGCTTACAAACAGCACACAAGAAGGCCATCTCCAGAGAACTCTTCCACCCCCTGACGCTGCAAGGCAAACAAGGGACACAGCGTATAGATAGATAGATAGATATTCTTCCAACTTTCTTTTTGGTTATGTTTCATCTTTGTCCTTCCAGCTTTTCCATCACTTATACTTTTCTGGACTTATTCCGTCTAGCAATTAACATGTGATCATCGAAGTGACATATTTCTCATCTATTCCAGTAACACATTTCCTTTATTTATTGTCAACTCACCTATATATGCTTTTTGTGCAATAGTCTTACCCCCATAGATGGCTATAATGCACCCAGCTAGATTGATCACCACAACATACTGCTCCATCCATGAATACCATAACATCTTTCTGCATCTGGTGTTATCAGATATCAATTGATTAATTTGGAAGTCCACCTTTCCCAGGCATCAATCTCTGCCATGCATAATAATGAGGTTGTGGAAATATCATAGTGCCCTTAATCTGCAGCCATTCTTCTCTTTTGGATAACATTGCAATGGCCACCACAGCATGTATTGTTCTTTCAGCCTGAGCCATCCATGACATCCCGTGCTTTATTCGTGTACATAACCTTGAGATCATTAGTATTCTTATATTGTGTCTCTGGTTGGTCTGAAGTGACATATTCTTATACTGCATGTGTCTCTGGTCTGAAGTGACATATATTCTTATACTGCATGTGTCTCTGGTCTGCAGTGACATATATTCTTATACTGCATGTGTCTCTGGTCTGAAGTGACATATATTCTTATACTGCATGTGTCTCTGGTCTGAAGTGACATATATTCTTATACTGCATGTGTCTCTGGTCTGTGTGACATATATTCATATACTGCAGGTGTCTCTGGTCTGTGTGACATATATTCTTATACTGCATGTGTCTCTGGTCTGTGTAACATATTCTTATACTGCAGGTGTCTCTGGTCTGTAGTGACATATATTCTTATACTGCAGGAGTCTCTGGTCTGCAGTGACATATATTCTTATACTGCATGTGTCTCTGGTCTGTAGTGACATATATTCTTCTTCTTCTGTGTTCATTCTCAAACTCCTGCAGACTAGTAGGATGTATTCTGGAGAACGGAGAAAAGAATGTGTTGTGTCATGGTTTACAGCAATTCTGCGATATATGCACATTTCGGACTGACACATAAACTTCACCATGGCTGTGGGTCACTTACCCTATATGGGATGGGACAGCCAACTCCATCCCATAACCTCCTTAGTTACTTCTTACAACATGCATGGAAGGCAAATAGTGTTGCTATTCTTTGCTCTCCTCTTAAGCCCCAGCAAAACACGGGTGACATATATTCTTATATTGCATGTGTCTCTGGTCTGCAGAGACATATAATTTTATATGGTGTCTCTGGTCTGCAGTGACATATATTCTTATATGGTGTTTCTGGTCTGCAGTGACATATAAACCATTTGATTGGGTGAGAGTATAACAGGAACATAATAACAGTTGCCCTAGCATACATACAATGGGAGTATCCCTAGTGCAGCCAAGGACTATACTCATACCTACATAACCTGCTGTATAATCCTCTCAACATGATGGTTATAAAATAGACTCCAGTCACATGTTTCTTCTCTGTCCAACACAGTTAACCCCAGGTAGATCAGCTATCAAAGTTCTGTCCAACAAAATTAATATCAGGTAGATCAACTATCAAATTTCTACACAACAAAGTTAACCCCAAGTAGGTCAGCTATTATTATGAATTTATTCACTGAGCACCACAACATGCAACCATTCTCAGGAATTATCTGGACACTTGAAGATTCTTTACACCAATGTCATATGGATTGTAATGTTGCCTGAATATCTTACATCATTTCTTGTCTGTCCTGATCCTAACATGTATGGTTGAATATCTGCCATCGTTGCTGTGTAGATATTGAACAGCACAGATGACAGAGGAAAAAATTGTGATAATTCGAGCATATGATTGTCAGATTTTATGTCTGTGTTCCAAGTCACAAAACTACAGTTCTCTCCATCAGGGAGGTTAACAATCCAAGAATTGATAAACAAATGCTGCAATGATCTTTAAATAATTGGAAAGTCCATCGTGTTATACGAATCCTCCACGCCAACTACCACTTTCTCCTCCTTTGCTTGAAATCACTAATACACATAATAAAAGTGACAGTATGCCACAAGTCCCTTTCTCTGGCTTATAACTATGCAGATTATCAGCAAGGTTCATGATTCTGGTATAAAATCAAGTAAAAACCTACTATGTAAAGCTGTACAATGTTACAGAGTAACCTTGCAATATGTTACAGAGAAATCTTGTAATATTTTACAGAGAAACCTTGTAATATGTTACAGGTAAACTTTGTAGTATACAGAATACATCCAGAACAGTGTCAAACTACAAACTACTGAACTGGTACACATCTTTTACCTTGCAGTTGACTTCAATCTGTTTCTCCCACTCATCTTCATGTAAATTCTTCATCAATGTATAGAACATAACGCCTGCATTATTGACAAGGATGTCTACTGGACCTAAGACTGACTCTACATGACTCACCAGTGCCTTCATCTGTTTTGTTAAAAAACATTTAAAAAATATAAAATACAGAACAGAAGTGTCACAGTAGCATAGAAACTGATCTTTTGAAACCAGTGGGGACCAAGATAGATTTGACATATTCAAATGCAACACAGAAGGACACCTCTCCCTCAATTTTTTTTACATGCTTATAAAAGTTGAAAATAAAATATCCACCCTGTACTCGTCATGGCAACTGCTAAGCAAAGGTACACTTATTATCACGGTCTAAATCATGTCTAGCATATTACTAAATGGGACATTGACTGCAATAGAAGTATCTTTATAGAGCATACAATTCAGCATCAACTGAAATGTCGAACCTGTGTATTTGTCCTATTCATTCTTTTGGTTCATGGTGTGGCATTGTTTATCCTATCTTTCAAGTCTTCTATTTCGTGTGTGTCAATCATTTCTTCTTATGGCTCAGGCATGTGGCATTGTTTATCATGTTTTTCTACAGCTTTCAGTTTCATGTGTGTCAATAATTTCTGATACCGATATTCTTCCATACCACAATGCTAAGTTATCAAGCATTTACTATCTTCGTCTTCACCTATCTCTCTTGCTCTTCAACTTGTCTGTTGTTACAATGTGTTCCATCTTTCCTAAATCATAGTATCAAGTGACAAAACATCTTTTAATACTACAATTAATCCACCCTTAGAACTAGATAATGATAAACAATATGAATAAAATATTTATTCCAGAAGGTGCATATGAATTAAAATATTTAAACCTAAAAATATAGAGCATGATAGTATATCATGGTATAAAAATTGATCCAAATAAACAAACTGTTAAATCTATTATGACTATTGAACCAAATTATAAAGTATATTTTAAAGAAAAGAATACACTTGCTAATTTATTAGGATTTATTAATAAAGTTTATGATTTTGGCACTTACACATTCTTTAAAATTGTTTATAATATAATCATAACCTTCATCAAAATCGTATATTGATCTTATAATATATGGACATTTGTAATACTTTGTTTCATAGTTGGTTGGTTGGTTGCTGATCCAACGATCCATGGGCTCATGCCCTTTGACATAATGCCATTAAATGGCATTATATTGCCATGGATTTTTGGCACAACCCTGGCCAGAGCCAGAGAATAACTATCACACCTCCAGGAAGGTAGTTTTCAACCTATGCACTGCTCCGAGTCACTATAGCCAAGATAGGGTTCACTGTGCTCATTCCCCAATAACAATTGAGTACTGGTTATGCCGAACTTCTCTATTGCTACAGGCATGCAACCAAATATTCAAGTCAAAATGATTGTCATGTCCTGAGTCACTGTGCCTCTATGATGGTCTCAACCATAGAAAAAAAACAGTGCTGTCAGCTTCCTCCTCCCCAGTGCTGCACAGTACATCTCTGGCTCCCTCCCAACCACAGAGTATATATATATTCAAGTAAACATGAAACACATTTCAACAACAAAATAAAAGCATAAGAAGCATAATTGTATAGATGACATGCCATGAAGCTTCTATAAGAAGATAACCTCAATATAATGGCATGTCATCTACTAAGGTCTTCTGTTGCATAAGTGGTTTGTCTGGTGGGTCATTGGTGAGACCCACAGATGCAACCACATGTGTACTTTGTTTCATAGGCTAAAGGAGTTTTAAATTCTGATATCAATATTTAAATTTTAAAGGGCAATTGTGCTAGTTCAGCTATTTCTCTTACAGTAAATTTAATAGATTTAAAATATGTTTCAATATTATTTTCTTGCATATCAGCAATAACAAATTTAAATTTTCTTTGGCGATTTTGATCGTTCATTTTGTTAGGAAACCTTTTAAATATACTTTTTTTTTGTTTTATAATTTTAAAAATAATCGGGATTTTCAATTGTAAAATCTTGATATGTTTATTTATATTTTTCTTTATTTTATTGATAATGTTTCATGTTCATATGGTTTATCATTTTATTCATTTGAAATATGAATAATTTTTATATTTTTTTCTTTCAAAAAAAAAATGGGTACTGAGGTACTCATTTGTAGTAGAAGCTTTTGAGGAAATCAAGAAATCACCTTTTTCTATTAATTTTTTTTTTAAATGATGGGTCTGAGGTTTTTAAAAAAAAACTTGTTAAAATAGTGCTTTCTTGATCCCCCAAAAGCTACTACTGTTGATGTGTTTACCCTGCGTGTGATGTGTCATGTGTGGGATGTGTTTGCCATTAATTGCTGCATTGTTTGAAAAATATGGCAATGCTACAGAACTCTGCACTGTCAGCAGGAGTTCACTTTTTCCTCCCCCAGTTTGTCTCGCAGGTCAGCACTTTTTGGTAGAATCTCTCATGAGTGGTGATACCCATTAAAGAAGAAAGTGTGTAGTATGTTCTGCAAGAAAGCAGAGAAAATTATCAATATTCTTGTGCAAACAATGTGAGGTCTATATTTATCCCACACAATGTTTTGAAGACTTCCATACGAAGCAGAACTTCCCGTAAATTGGTGAGTACAGTATGCTTTATATGTGTATGGAGTTATGATAGTTTTTTTGCAAATAATGTTTCCTTTTGCATGACAAATGTAGATTAAAGGTGCATATGTCTCCTTCCTAATATAAAGAAGCATAATCATGTAAATTTATAAAATATAGTATACAGTAATAACACACTGAAATTGTTGAACGTGAGAATGTAGTAGACAAAATGGTTAGGGAAAAAAAATTCTACAACCCATAAAATCTTCCCGCACTGCACTGCCAGTTTGACAGATTTTTCCCTGCAGTCAAGGGGTTAATCTACAAATAACTCAGCTCTCAGTGACATCGACTTTGATCTAAAATTAACTAACCTGAGTCCTATCAGTAACATCAACTTTAATCCCAATAGCTTGTCCACCATCTTCTTTAATCGCTGTAATAACTTCTTGAATGAGATCAGTGCGACGTGCTGCAAGTGCTACTTTGGCTCCAGCATTTGCTAGTGCTATAGCAGTGGCCTGACCAATTCCACTTGAAGCCCCTGTAACAATGGCCACTCTGTCCGACAATGCCTGGTCAACTGAAAATGTATTGATCAAATTGCTCAGTTAATAAAATAATGAAATATTTGTCTTTATGACTCAGACATTTAAATCAATATTATCAATATTTAAATAACAGCAATTAAATCAATATTAAATAGTTACTATTTTGGTAAATTATTTATTCAGAGTAGCTTAAAATCCCCAAAATAGACAGCAAATCAAGTGAACCGGAAATAAAAATTAAAAGAGTCTGGTAAAACAAAATTTACAATGAAATTAAAATTTCTGGTATACTAGGTTTAAATCTTCAATACATTCATCTGTGGCAGTGAAACATAGACATTATATATGATGTATGCACCAAAAAAGTGTTAACACCGTTAGTACCTTTTCTGTGAAAAAAAGCACAAATTTCCTGTTGTATCCCCTCCTAGCGCCATGATAGTTTAGCTGCAACACATCACTACACAGTTTGATAACTATGCTAAAAGTTTAACACTTAGAATACAAGACAATATAATCTCGTAAAACATTTTTATGTGATTTCAAAACTATAAATCTAACAGTTTAATTTCACTATTTCAGAAAAATATTATAATTGTATTATAGAAAACATGGTTATACTGGCTATAAAAACTTAAAAACAATGTCAAAATATTGATTTTGATATTCAAAATTACATCTGAAAACTCATGAGAAATAATTTGGCCAGCAAGTGGTGGTGCCATTTTACGAACCTTTTACTCACCAGAATTGTCCACGTTCAGAGCTCTATCGCAACTTGTCACTAATTCAACACACAAAATGGATATTAGCAGTGATTCTTCACAAAGCAGCTGCTATTCTAGTAAGTCTGATGTCTGTTATGTCCGATGACTTGAATTATGATGATACTCCAATTTCAACATCAAGGTAGGTTTCAGTTTCAGGTTGCCAATAGCTTACAATATAAATATTATTTCTTGTTGTGTGTACTGTTTATCCATGGAGTGCCAGACAAACTTTTCTTTCACAGGATTAATCAGAGCATCATGTGTTATGCACCACATCCACAATTGATCTAGTCTACTCTTTATACTGTGACCAATATCTGTTCTGTCCCTGCCTATGTTGTATAATAGGATATCATCAGTATATGTTAGATCTCAGACATGTAAGTAAGAGAAGACCCCAAACAGCAATATGTTTCTACAACAATAAGAAGAAAATGATGGACTTATATCGGACATGTGCTTAGAATGAATGAAAACAGACTACAAGCATTAAAATGAATACCAGATGGCAAAAGAAAATTAGGAAGACCAAGAGAGACACTTCGCAGAGCAACCATCAAAGAAGGTATGGCTATGGATCTCAACAACATACAAGAATTACACAGAGTAGCATCACATCGCTCAAACTGGAGAGCTCTGGTTTCTGCCCTATGCACAGTGTTCGGTGCTGAAGGAACTTAGATAGATAGATGTTTGAACTCTACAAGGCTCTGAGATTTTGATTCTTGATTAGGAACAAGCATAACAGCACTGGGGGCATTCCCATATATGCTCTGCTTGCCGTTCCGTCAGCCATCTAAAAGTGTATAAGCCCAGTATCCCAGTCAGTTGCTGATTACGCGTTCTTCTGATCTTTCTGAAGAGGGAGCACTTTCTTCCATCACTTCTAGTCACTCCCATTTCTACAATTCTCTGAATATGTACATTGTCACGTTCGACTTCCTCCTCGTTTTCTCGTAGAATATCAATGACTGCTCTAATCAATTCAATCCTGTCTCTTCTTATCTCAGTGCTGTTCACCAAAGCTCTACAAGCCAACACATCGGCTCTTTCGTTTCCCCTGACCCCAGTATGACCAGGACAGTAAATCCATGTAATGCTCTGTGCATTGTTGAGAAGAGTGACCCATTCAGTTCTGATCATACATTTTTCTATCATGCGCAGCATACTTTGAGAGTCTGATAGAATAACTGAGTCTGTTGGCGGTGACAGCAGCAGTGAGAGATGCTGTCACCGCTTATATTTCCATTCTCATACTTGATGTTGTAGTGGGGTACACAGCTGACTTTTAAGTTAATGTCTTGCCATTTTGGTAGGCCATGAAACCCCCAAACACACCTGTTTGTTTCTTGCATTACTGAGCCGTCTGTGTAAATTATTGTATCGTGTGGCTTCGAGTGCTGCAGTATGAGTTGTTGGATCATTTCCTCTCTTCTGTTGGCAGCCCAGTCGCAGCACTCTCTTCCCATCTGTATAACCACTGTCATCATCAATAATTTTCTCTCTTTGCCAAATGCCACCCATTCACAGCCTCTTCCCACTTCCTTCAGCTCACAAACTCTGAGTAGGGTATCTTCTGCTTCTGCCATCCAAGACCTTCCTCTCTTGATATGCCTTCCTTTTGTGCTGTCTTGAGATTGGTGTAAGAGGTGATGATCATTATTGACGACCTTGAAGTTTCTTTAACCTAGGCTATTTTATGTCTTTGATGCTAGGTAGGTCTAGGAGAAACCTCATTGTCACGATGCAAACCTCATGATACACCTCTGAGGTTTGCAACTAAGCAATTTTTAAGGTGTACACATTAAACAGAACCGGACCTAAAGGAGATCCTTGTGGCAGACCAGGTGCTATCTGATCAGCAATTACAAATATAATCATTAGGTACAGGGAGTATATTCAATTAAAAAATACTTTTTTATGTCATACGTGGTTTTTTCCTATATTTAAACATAGAGAAAAGAATAGACCAGCGGTTTTCTTCTATTCTGATGGCAAAGTTGTGAATTTTTCATTCATATGGAAAGTCCAATGTTGCAAGCACGATGAAAATTGTGTGCTGTCAATGGTGGCGGATCACATAACATGCAACCATGGTCATTAGTAGATTAAGTGACATGATCTATTTCCTTCCAGTAAGGATATATAGAAGCATATGGTGAATTTTATGGCAAGAGAAGAAAACAAAGAGGTTCTGACAACACTGTGTATCATGTGCAATATTCAACACTGTGTACTATGTACAAGATTCAACACTGTGTATCATGTACAAGATTCAACACTGTGTATCATGTATAAGATTCAACACTCAAATACAAAATCCTATAAATACTTACATCATCATCATCAGGTGCCATGCTGGTTGGCGTAGGTGATCATGTCTCTCCGCAGATCTCTATCTTGAGTACTATGTATCAAGATCGTTGTTGTTTCCCTGATGTGCCATGTTGTTAAATTATCTAATATTTTCTCACATTATCACCCACTGTCTCTGTTGCCTTTAATCTTGCCTGTTGTGACTATATTCTCCAAACCTCCTTGTCTCATAAAGTGGCCAAAAATATGAAGATTGATTTTTTCTTATTTTATTGATTAAGGTCAGTTTCATATTTGATTCAACACCTCCACATTAGTTGTCCTGGCAGTCCATGGTATTCTCAGCATTCTTCATCATGTTCTTGATTTAACATAAAAACATGCTCAGACACAGATAATAGGGTTTAACCTATAAATATACAGATCATGTTCAAATTTCTCACCATTCACATTCTTTCTTGGGGTGATTACACCTCTGGAAGACAATTCAGTAAAGTATGTATTCAAAAGTTTGCTATCTGTATAGGGGTACAACATTCCTAGTTCTGTCAGAATATCCTGAAGTGAATTGTTGTTAAATGTGCTCAAACTTGACAGAAAATCTTCATGGCTGAAATAAATGATAAAGACACTGAAATCAGATCAAATATGAACCAATATTACCAGATATTAGTCAGACCCATAGATTCACGCAGCTGTGTATACTTCCCCAATTGCTCTTGTAGATCATTGAATACATACACTTTTCATTGTGCCCTACAGGTATCCAGAACTAATCACATTTAATACTGAGCAGCCTGGTTGTGTTGTTAACTGTAGTGTCTACATTAAATTGGTTTTAATTGAGCAACTTCAGTAATTACACTTATCCAGTTTGAGCTTGCCATCTATAAAGACATGCAATATAAAATAACTGAATATCTGCTTATTTTCAGTTTAACATGTCTACACAGTGTCTGATTTTCTAGATAAATGTTGCTGTATTGAAAGATCCTGAAGACTCCCATATAACTTTTGTAAATGTCTGTCTGTATGGGTCAGTGCTCCTCCCTTAACTTGTTTAATATAATGCAGTCTTTCATTGCAGAACATGTTCAGCTGTCTGTTGTGCCTGCCCACATGGACGAAGGTGTGATGAAACCAGTCTTAGTCGATTTAAGTGGCTGCTTCATTTATTGTGTTTTGTCCTGGTGCAGAAGATGATGATGTTCCTCCTTAGCAAGCAAAGATGAGCATGGAATTAAAAACAATAAATGTGATGAACAAGTAGAAAAAAAAGGATTACAGTGGATACCATCCCACTGTGGCATACCAGCACTTTTCATGCTCTTAAATAAGGATGAAGAAAAACAAATAGTGCAGAAAGCGGTTCATAGTGCAGAAGATGATAACTTTCTCAGTACAGTGTATAGATAGATAGACTGGCTAGGTAACTAGAATCAGCCTTCCATGAGCTACATCACTAGAATCATCCATCTACTGGCCAGGTCACCAGAATCAGCCTTCCACTGGCCATGTCAGAGAAATGGAAGGTAAAGATTAATGCTGAACAATCCTCAATAGTACTCTTCATGCTATAAAATGAGGACAGAGCAGAAGAGATAAATTTGGAAATACATGTATCCAAACGAAAAGGAGCCGGTGTACTTGGGCACCACACTAGATAAGAGATTGACATGGAAATCTGAAATTGAGATGAAGGCATATATAAGAAAGAAATTTACAATCCAGAGAAAATTGGCAGGAACAAGCTTGGGTTGGGGGACAGTGAAGCAAATTAAAGAAGGTATATACAGGTTGAATTAGACCAGTACTAGAATACAGATCGACTGCAGCAGCTAATTCCCATCTACAAGCTCTGGATAAGGTACAAAATCAAACATTTCACATATCACAAGTGCCATAAAGACCTCTCCTATAAATGAAATAGAGCAAATTATAATTCCCCCCTTACCATACAGATGGGACACTGAGACCATGAACAAAGCAGAAAGTGCAGGAGCATGCTAGCACACACAATGAAGACAAAAAATGGTTCAACAGTCGTAGAAGATTGACTTCACTGTACTCGGTTTCCGATATGTACTTCATCACACTCAACAAAGCGGCACGATGCCTGCCAAGAATACCACTCATAAGCACGTAACTCCGTAGCTTCAAGTGATAATCCCCAGGGATCTCCAAAAAAATCCACCTTGTAAACAAGATGACACGAGCCGGATTTAAACTCATGACCTCTTGAACACAATGAAGACATGCATGTTCAGGACAGTAGATACATGTGATACTCAAGAAATTTGAAGTCACATGCATACACATCGATCTGCAGTTTTATATCTTTTTAAACAAGAACTGACATTTACATATTATAACTGCCTTGGTAAATTAATTCCCAGATAAACATCGGAGAGCAGCAGTAACCCACTGTGCTATGCAACAGTTCTACCATTAGCAATTAGCATTAAAACCCCAGACAGATCTATCTGTGACTAAATTACATCATTCACCTTGGTATTATCATTTCAACAATTTCAATGTCTACTTTCATTTCCTAAATTTATATATTTCTTGTCTAGAGTAATTATAATTTTGAGAAAGTCTCACATGGTCTCAGCAAATAGCATTCATTTATTTTTATTTTGGTAATGTTAAGACTGGTAACCCCACCTTTTGTTTCTTGTTAATTTGCATAACACATAACATGTCCCATTTAATTCTTCTGCATAACACATAACATGCCCCATTTAACTCTTCTGCATAACAAATAAGAATTGAATTCTTCTGCCACTTAGATCCTCAATACTATTTTGCATTGGCTGTCTGGTCTAAAGTAACATGTTTGCTTCAATTTTGATGAGAGTATCATAAAAATTACAACACAAAGGTATGTTTCAATTAAGATAACATGCCAATTTGCATGAGATTATCATAAAAAGTATCACACATATGTCTGCGTAAATTTGTAAGAAAGTATCACAAAAAGTAACAAACATGTTTGCTTTAATTTGGATAAGATTATCACAAAAAGTACAGCACATAAGTACGCTTCAATTTGGATGAGATTATCAAAAAAGTACCAAATACATGTAGGGCTTCAATTTGGATGAGATTATCACAAAGAAAGTTGAGAAAGTCCCAACATAAACAATGATCACAATTGAAGTATCTGCTGAGTACTATGAACATTCCCTTATACTACATGGGTTACAAATGTTTTCATGTTTAGTTTTTTTTCAATCTATTATTCCTATGTGTTATAGAGATTTTTCTATTAATGCTCTCAGTACAAATATTTGGGTCAGCATTTTATCTCTAATTTCTAAAGCAGATCTAGTCTTCTCTGCTTTCTATTTACTATTCTAATATGCAAAGATATCACCTTTGATAAGCATTGGTATTTATGGTTGTTCACAGTTCATCAGATAATCATTAAAAGGTAATACTGCTGTGAAATGGAATAACAATAGTACTTATGTAGAGCTTAGTTTTTTGAAGTTTCACTTGAACACAACTGACAGACTATCACTAAGAGGCTATGGGGTGTAAACATTAAAAAGATACAAATAACAATAAATAAGAAATTTGCAATGTTTCGAACTGTTAGGTCTTTGTCAGGAATAGACAAAACAGTGAAAAGACAATAAAAACAGTAAAACAATATTACCACCATAGAGGCACTAGAATGTAGATATGTTAACAATACAAAGTTCAGGGTGACAATGATATACATTGTCTGAGATGATGGTTTTATTATATGCTCATTTTAGAGCACATAAACAGACTGGAAAGTGGGAGATTAGAGGCAACAGAGATGTGGTTCTACAGAAGAATGCTGAGAAAACCATGGACTGCCAGAAAAACTAATGTAGAGGTGTTGAGGGAGTCAAATGTGAAGCGGACCTTGATCAACAATATAAGAAAAAGGCAATCTTCTTTTTTTGGCCACTTCATGAGACAGGCAGGTTTAGAGAACATAGTCACAACAGGCAAAATTTAAGGCAGCAGAGACAGAGGGCGACAACATGAGAAAATATTAGACAGTTTGACAACCTGGCACAGCAGGGAAACAAGAACGACTTTGATACATAATACTGTGGACAGAGAGCTGTGGAGAGCCATGACCGCCTACGCCAGCCAGCATGGCACCTGATGATGATGATGAGATGATGGTTGTCATAATAAAACATAGATGGGACTACTTGGGACATGTCCTAAGACTAGATGAAAATAGGTTGAACCGACAAGCGCTCATGTGGACACATGATGGGAGAAGAAAATGAAGAAGATCTAAAGCTACTCTAAAAAACACCCTACTTAAAGAAGTGGAAACAATGAGCCACATGTCATCCAGCTTATCACTTCATTTTGTTGTCTCTGAATTCCTACTTTTAGGTAACTGATGTTATTGCCTGAGCGTCAAATTGCGCCATTGTCTGCAAATTGTGAAAGGCTGTTCTTAACATCTGAGAATTCTTCTCCTAAATCATTGGCCATTATTGTAAATATTGTTGGAGATATTACAGACCCCTCCCTGTGGGATGCCATTTTCCTGTTCATAGGAGTCTGATATGTCATTATTTGTTAGAACTTTAAATTGTCTATTTTGCATGAAGTTTTTAATGTAGTTGTGTGCCCTACCATCTATACCTATGTTCTTAATTTTAAATAGGGCTCCTTCTCTCCAGCACTAATTGTATGATCTTGCTACATCGAGGAAGACAGCTGCTGTTTTATTACCTTTTTAGGAAACCCTGTTTTACTTCATGCTCTAGTTTTAGTAGTTGATCAACCGTGCTCCAGTGACTCCAGAAGCCTGCTTGAGTTGGACTATATATATTATGTTTATTTAGGTGAAATACTACTCTTTTATTCATTATTGTCAAAATGGGGTTTTAAAATTAATGCTATCAAAACAGTAGGAATGCTATTCAGCAGAAACGGGGCTCAAACATATAAAATTAAGGATGTATTTATAAATAATGAACCTATTAAATTCTCGCCATCCACCAAATTCTTGGGAATGGTATTAGATCAAAGCCTCCGATGGCATAAACATATAAACTATATAGTAGACAGAAGCAGAGGATCCCTAAACATGATTAGGTACATGAGTGGTAGCGGTTGGGGAGTGTCAACTAAGACAATAACTACATTCTATAAAGCCTTTATATGAGGTAAACTAGAATATGCCAGCAGTGTGTATGAGTCAACAGCACCAGCCAATCTAAAATAGATATAATTCAAAATAAAGCTCTCACAACAATAGCTGGGCGACCAGAAGAATATTTGCTGAAGAAGTTCAAGTAGCTTTAGGAATAATGCCACTATCCCTAAGAAGGAAAGAACTGAGACTTAGCTACTGGTCTAAAATAGGAAATGATACCTCACATCCAGCATATAAATCATTCAATAGCTCTGATAACACAGGCACGTTCTCAATTGAAAGTCACAAAGACCAAGCAGGGTGGTGAACAAATACAGAGCTTGACCAAATGCCAGAGCTTAGAGAGTTAATAGGTAATCAAAACCAATATAAAGCAGTAATGCCCCCTAGGGAGCTAATAACGACAGAAACTGACATTTTCCTATCTTATATAGGGAAAAAGACCAACATAGAGATTCAACTAAAAATAGAGCAATAAATCACATAAATGATAGAACAATAAATAGTCTAAAAGTATTCACAGATGGGTCCAAAGGAGAGGAAGGCACAACTGGTGCAGGAATAGTAATAACTGACAGGAACATCAATAAGAGCTTTAAATTATCAGAACATACATCAATATTCATGGCTGAACTAGTTGCAATTCTAAAAGCTCTAGAAATAATAAATGATAACCCACTTAAACATGTAATAATCCTGACTGACTCATTATCATTAGTTCAGGCTATACAAAATAAACATGACAGCCAAAGACCAGATATAGTAGAAGATATACTACGCCTAAGAACAAACTTAGTTCACATTGGTAGGAGGGTTAATGTAATGTGGATTCCAGCCCATGTTGGAATACCAGGAAATGAAGCAGTGGACAAGAAAGCCAAGAAAGGATGAACACAAGGAACAGAAATCAAGATAGGACTTGGCAGATTGGAAACCAGAAGCATAATAAAGGACACAATACTAAAGGAATGGACATTAAAATGGGACAACAGTGCAAAAGGAAGACATGCACATGCTATGCTAAAAGGACCCACTAGGACCACTCAAATCAAGGAAGAGCTGAAAATACCTGCCAATAGGAAACTTCTAAGACTTAGACTGGGAAAATCATTACATTATATACTTGAACCAATATGTGAAGAGGAAAATACAATATATAATTTCTTACTCCAATGTCATAACTACAACCATCTTAGGCAGGACCTAAAAGATTACTACCTAAATAATAAAATCCCATATAAACTAGAAAAGGTTCTTGGCCATGATGTACCAACAGATAGACTAAAACTGATTAAACAATTTATAACCAGGACTAAAGCCCTAATTTAAAAACAACCTAACAAAGTCAAAACAAAGTAAGTCATTGTTTTTTAAAGTTTTTCTACAGGTCTCTCTCCACAGCTTTTAAACAAATACAACAGAGGAACACTCACCACAGGTTACGACTGGCACAATGGAAATTTTTGGCATAATCACACGCACAGCTTTCGAACTCCCCCAGACATTAGTGTCACTCTTTAAAGGCGATACGGCTGGTAATAAAAAGCTTAACACAACTAGCAACAAAACACTCTTGGCAATATTAGCGCACACGGTTCTCAATTCCCCCAGACCAGAGGGTCACACTTAGATAAAAGGCAACTTGGCCAGAGCTAAACATCAACTCCACCTAGCAATATAGATAATTTTTAGCAATAGCATGCACACTGCTTTCCAAATTCCTAGACCACTAGGTCACACTTAGATAAAAGCTAATATGGCTTGATATAACCAAAATAGACTTCTGTCTTAGGTTGAAAGCATCATGCCTCAGCTAAGAGGCTTTAATTCCTCAGCCACCTATGGCATAAAAGGAACAAACTAACTATGACAAGATACACACAAAATATCCTTGCAACTATGACAAGATACACACAATGATCTGACCTGATATAAGTGTCAAATATTCCAGACAATGTATTCAAACTTGGCCCAGTAGTACCATTTGTTGATGACAATTCCTCCAATACTCTGAAAAAGCAAAAAAAGAAATGCTGCTAAAAGTTATAGAGTATATGAACAATAACTATCTCTATTCTACTGGTAATATGACCCTGTCATTAGAGGTGAGAAAGAGAGTTCTTCAGTACTATATAACTCCAATACAAACATATGGAAGCGCGTCTTGATCAATAAACAAACAGAAAAGTGGGAAATTAGAGGCAATAGAGATGTGATTCTACAGAATAATGCTGAGAATACCATGGACTGCCAGAAAAACTAATGTAGAGGTGTTGAGGGAGTCAAATGTGAAGCGGACCTTGATCAACAATATAAGAAAAAGGCAATCTTCTTTTTTTGGCCACTTCATGAGACAGGCAGGTTTAGAGAACATAGTCACAACAGGCAAAATTTAAGGCAGCAGAGACAGAGGGCGACAATGAGAGAAAATATTAGACAGTTTGACAACCTGGCATGGCAGGGAAACAACAATGATCTTGATGCATAATGCTGGAGATAGAGATCTATGGACAGTCATGATCACCGGCTGGCATGGCACCTGATGATGATTCTATTGGTGGTGTTATGGTGTAATTTTAGTCAAATCTAAAAATAGTTAACAATCAGCATCATCATCAAGTGCGTCTCTGCAACAAAGGTTGACTGTGACAGGTTTCCAACATCCCCTGTCTCTTGTTTTGGTGGTGCACTCTGCTAGACAATTTGCATGACCTTTATTTCTCTTAGTAATTCTTTCTTCATATTAAGTGTTTTTAGCACTTCTTTATTTGTTTTCTTCTTTTTCCATGATGTTCTCCCTATTCTCCTATACACCCACATCTCAAAAGCATCAATTATGTCTTCTAATTGTTTATTTAGTGTCCATATTTCTGAACCATACATTAATATAGAATAGATGTAGCATTTTATAATTCTCATTTTTAAGTTGTTTGTAAATTGTTTAGATGTTACTATTTTCCTAATGTCATTGAAGGTACTTTTGGCCATTCCTAATCTCCTATTAACTTCTGTTTCACATCTGCTGGCATTTGTGACTATGTGTCCAATATAGTGATAATATTTTACTTGTTGTAGTTTCTCTCCATGTATGCTTATGTCTAGCTCATTTTTCTGTGTTCTTGCTGATTATCATGGTTTTTGTTTTTTGGATATTTATATCCAGTCCATATATTATTCATTACTTGATTTATTTATTGATCTATTAGTCTTTATAGTTCATGTTCACTTTCTGCTAAAAGAACAGTGTCATCTGCATATCTCAGGTTGTTTATTATTTTCCCACTGATCTTGAGTCCTAGCATTTCTTCTATTTTTTTAAAAAGATATTCTCTGTGTAGATATTAAATAGGCTTGGTGATAAAATGTAGCCTTGTCTTACCCCTCTTCTTATTTCTATGTATGGTGAGTAGTTGTTTTCACAACTTAATGATGCAGTCTGTTCCCAGTATATATTTCTAATCAGTCTGATGTCTTTTTCATCTATGCCTATTTCTTGAAGACATTTGATTAATTTTTCGTGTTGGACTCTGTCAAAGCCTTGCTGTAGTCTATGAAACAATTATAGATAATTTTTTTGACTTCTATATATTTATCTATCACTAGTCAGATACCCCGGAACACATACTTCAGGACTGCCCAACATACAAAGAGCAGAGACAGCAGACCTGGCCAGAGGATACAGACTTGAGGCAAAAGCTATGGGTAGCGCTCTGACCTGGAGAAGACAGTGGACTCCGTCTTGATGACAGTCCTTATGGTATAGCATGACCACAGATGCTGAACGCAGAAGAAGACTAGTCGGATACTAAGTATAACCTCTCTGGTTCCTTTGTTTTTCCTAAAACTGAATTGTTCTTCACTGACCTCCCTGTCTAAGTTGTTTTTCATTCTTTCACGTATTATCTTGAGGAGTAGACTCATTAGGCTTATTGTCCTCAGCCCTGGACTTCTTAGGCAATGGTATGAATATTGATGATGTTAGGTCTTTAGGTATGTGGCCTGTTGCAAAGTTATGTGATAATATACACACCAAATTTATTTAGATTGTTTATTATGTCTGCTGTTATGTTGTTGGAGCCTGCAGCCTTTCCACATTTTATTGCACTTTCTACTTCTACTTTCAGTATTGCTGGTCCATCATTGTTGTGCAATGTTGGTTTTTTTGTTCTGTTGGTCGTCAAACAGTTCTGTCACATAAACTGCCCATCGTGTAAGTACTTCTGTTTTATAAAATATTATTTTTCCGTTTTTATCTTTAATGCAGCCACCTCCATTATAGGATTTTTCTTATAAATGACCATCCGTATTGATGAGGGTGCTATGTGTCTTTGTGTAATTTTATAGTAAAATATAAAAGTAGCAAACAATATCTATCTCTACTCTACTCATGGTGATGTGTGTCATTTGATAGTCAAATATAAAAACAGTAAACAATTAGGTATTTGTTATTTTGATTATCCTTTTTCGCACACTGGGCATGTCTATAGGTGCTTAGGTCTCCGTTTCAGTATATATCTCAGGATATAGTGGTTGATAGTTCTGGTTCTATGTTGGTTACTGCTCTTTTTGAAGTCTCTGTCTGGGGTTCTCTACAGGCCACACCCATCCTCACTGCCAATTCACACATTCTCTATATTGACTCATGCTCATTCATCTCAAAATCCTCTTATTGTGAGGACTCATTTCTTCTTCTTCTTTCATTCACTTGAAACATGTCTATATCTGTAATTCTGTCTCCTTAATAAAACTCACTGTCTTTTGTAGTTCATACAGTGTCCCATAGAGCTTTGATTCCAATGCTGTTTCCTCTGGCCAATATGTTTGGCTCAGCATTTCATGCTCAGAACACTCTTGAAGTATATGTTTGGCACTCTGTGCTACCTGTCCACATGGCAGTGTTGCCAATCTTGAACTTTGTATACATGTGACTGCGGAGTCGGTTGTGTCCTGTTCTGAGACGTAGAATTATAACTTGTTCTGATCTGTTCATAATGTGATAGTCATCTTGTGTTGGTGTTTGTGGCTTTCTTATTGACTTGATCATCTGTTTTTTTTCTGATGGAAGGTGATTGGTATATCTGGTTGGTCTTCTGCAACACCTTCCTTAGTCAGTTGGTCTGCTTTTTTATTTTCTGGTATTCCACAGTAAGAGGGTATCCACTGCATGGTTACCTTATACTGGTAAGACAATTCACTAAGTAGTTTTTTAAAGTCTGTTAGTTTTCCAGACTGGAGAGCTTGAAGCACTGACCTTGCATCTGTCAGGAATATCACAGGCTGTAGGTCAGAGTTGGAGTTAGCAGTTTTTTAGCTGCCACACTAATTGCCTGGATTTCTGCATCATAATTTCCGTGTCTGTGTTCTGATTGTATCTCTAGGCTTGTGTGGATATTCTATATATATACACCTGCACCTCCATTCCTCACTGCATTCTGTGCTGACCCAACTGTGTATACTCTGACCCATATATATTGTGGATATTACTCATCCAGGAAACTGAGGGTGACTCCTTCACTGTTCTGTTTGTTCTCGCTTAGTATTCCTTTCACATGGGTCTGAATGTATATTGGCATTCCATGCCTTTCACTCCACGGGGTTTGTTCTGGTACAGACCTTAAGGGGCTGTCAACTTCAGGTAGGTCTGTAAGTTGTCTATGGAGTCGTTTAGCTTGATGGATAAAGCTGCTCCTTTTCAGTCACCCCATTGCTAAATTTTGGAATCTTTCCTTCATTCGATGACTTGGCATACACTGAAACTTTTCTGCTTGAATTAGTACTTTTGTGTCTCTGCGTTCGCCAAGTGTTTGCATTCTTCCCATTTTCTGCATCTCTGCTATGGGTGTTGATTTCATTGCTCCCAACATTATTCTAAGTGCCTGGTTTTGCACTTTATCTAGATCTTGTAATGTGGTGTTTGATGCAGGACACCACGCAGCTGAACCATATTCCAGGTGTGGTCTTATGCCTTGCTGGTAAACTTTACTGTGTATATTCCCACTGGCTTCCCATGTGGTTCCACTTAGTTTTCTCATTATAGCTAACTTCTTCCTGGCTTTTGTTGTTGCTTTGTTGCTTTGTCTATTTGCCCATAAGGTTAGAGCATCAATAGCTCTTTGTATTTGTTTAGTGGCCACTGTCACATGTTCTTCCATGCACCAGATCACCAGGTCGTCAGCATACATTGCCATTTTGATCCCGTGTGGTAGTTCAGCAACTAGGTCATAGATGTAAACCAAGAAAGGTGTGGGTGACGGGACTCCATGAAGCAGTAGGACTTTCATGCTCTTGCAACAATCTAATTGTACCCTGGCTCTTCTATTATGCAGGTATGCTTTTACCCATTTGTACATTCTTGAGCTAACCCTGCAATTTCTTTATAGCCCTTCTTTCCAGACCTTATCAAATGCTTTCCTGAGGTCTATCCATGCTGCTAGTACCAGTTTCTTATCTTGGAAGGCATCCTCAATCTCTTGGGAGAGGTAGGATGCCTGATCTTCAGTAGAGCAGCACTGTCTGAAACCTGCTTGCTGTGATACCAAAAGGTTTTCACTTTCAAGATACCACTGCATCCTAAGATTGATAATGCGTTCCATTGTTTTGCATAGACAGCTTGTGAGGCTGATGGTCCTGTAGTTGGAGACTGTTTTGCCATCTTTTCCTGATTTGAGGAGTGGTATCATTATTGCTTCTCTCCACGACCTGTGGTACATTACCTGTGGACCAGCTTGTGTTAAAGATCTGCAGCAGCTTTGCTCTTGCTGCAATTCCCAGGTTTCTAATCATTTCATTGGACACTCCATCAGCTCCAGGGAACTTTTTCATTTTCAATTTGGATACTGCATGCTCCAGTTCTTTCATTGTGATTGGTGCCTCCATGACTTCAGGTATAGGTTCGCCTTGTCCAATGTTTTTCTGGTTCTCTTGAATCTCCTGTTACTTATGTGGACTAACTTTGATGTTGTTGTCTTCTGCAAAGGAGTCTGCAAAGTAATCAGCTGCATGTTTACCTGTTAAAATGTTCCTATCTTTATAAAGTATGATTCTGGTATTTCTCCCTGTACCTTCGTCATTTAGTTGTTTCACAATTTCCCTAATTTCCTAGTATCTCTTTCTAGGCTCAGCGACTCTGTTTTTTCTTTCCAGCTGCTCCGTCTGGCTTGTAACTTGGCTTTTTTAAATTTAGCTTTTGTTTGCTGATATTTGTTGTGATGTTCTTGGCTAGGTCTGTTCTCAGCCTGCTGTCTAGATGTTTCCATCTCATTTTGCAGCTTTTCCAGCTCATCATTCCAGTAGGGTTTGTAGTTTTTGCGTGCTCCCCTGGGTATGGTTTTACTAGCATCATGTAGTATACTTCTATTAAATTCAATCACTGCTCTATTGATGTCTTTGTCCAAGTTCATGTCCTTAGCTAGAACACTGGTTAAATTCTGGTACATTTTCCAGTCTGCCCTTTTATAGTTCCACCTAGTGAGCGTGCTGCTTTCCTTGGTAAATTTATTGTGGATTTCCAGAAATACTGGTCTGTGGTCACTACCCCCCCCCCCCCAAGCTGCTTTCCAACGACACGTGTGATGTTCCATTCCAGGCCTGGTGAGTGGAATGCCAGGTCTGGTATAGAGGTGGTGTGCCATGCTCTCGAGTAGAAGGTTTGTGAGTCTGCTGGCTGGTTAATAAGGATGAGATTATTTTCATCCTGCCAGCTCTCAAGTTCCTCACCTCTCTTGTCGATATGATTGTAGCCCCAGCTCTGAGAGTGGCTGTTGAAGTTACCATACACCATAAGTCTCTCTCTGTCTGGAATTGTGTCTAGTGCCAATGGTTTATCATTTGGGCAGTAGTAGTTCAGGAGATGGAATTCTGCATTGTCTTTTTTTAGGTGGAGCATCTGGTATTCTGCCCCTTATATATATATATATATACATATATACTTCCAGCTGACATACATTGATATTGAATTCCACCCTTTCGCCTGTCATTTCGGTCAGATTGGTAGCACTGGTAGCCTCTGATTGTGAAGGCTATGTCGCTGCTGAGGTGTGATTTTCAAGTTCCAATATTTTGCTGTATTCATCTCTTTTACTATTGACACCATCAACATTCCAGTGCACTATTTTTTTTTATTGGTCATTTGTTTGTTTGACCAAATGCTCTATTCCCTTGCCTCCTGGCTCCTCGGGGCAATTGAGAAGGACTTCCAGTAACTGAGGTTGGGCCCTTTCAAGGTATAGGGCCCGACACCATCCCTGCCTGAACGTCCACCACAGGGCAGGGACCTTAACTGTTTATAGATGCAGACATGTTTCCATTGTGTTTTGTGCATGGCATCCTGATTATCTGTGCGCCTTATGACTGGTTGCCTTCATCTTCAGCACTCTGCTTACTTGGGCCGGACTATGGTCCTGCTCGAGTGGGACTACCCGACCAGTCTTAGTTTCCAACCCCTGATGGCTGAACTAAGCCTCATCACCACTGCACGGTGCTGGGGCAATTACTTCTGTTTTCTTCCTGTTTAGACTGAAGCTTTTGTTTTCACATTCTTGTACTACCATATCTAGCAGGGCTTGAAGTTCTTGTTGAATCAGAACTTATTGTCAGTTTATCATAGATTATTAAGATTGTTACCTCCAATTGCTATTTCTGACATGCTTTCTATATTTTGTATAATATCCTCTGTATATGGGAAGAAAAAATAGGTGACATTACACATCCTTGTCTGACACCCCACCATCAAATGTCATTTTGTACTTTATTGCCCTCTCCATCAATGTTTATATTATTTTTAGGGGCATCAGTTTCCCTTGTGCAACCTAGGATGATCCACATCACTTCGTTTTGAATTATCTCCAGTCTCTCTATCTGTGTATGACTGGCGGTGATAGTGGCGCCAGCATATTCAGTGACGGGGAGGACAAGAGCCTCATATAAGATTATGAGATGTGGTTGGTTTAGCGTCAACCACTGCCAAACACTTTCAGAGCTGAAAATCCTTTACTGGCCTTTGCAATAACATGATCAACAGGTTCCGGGAAACACAGACTATGATCAAATCGCATGCCCAGGTATTGCAAGAAAGAGATCATGATTAAAAAATACGGATGAGAGAGGAGATCCCTGTGGAAGGCCTGGCATATTGTTAGGGGTTTAGATGTCTAATAACTGCACCTGAGAGCCACCTTCCTCTTGAGCAACACCACTGATACTCATCTGACGACGAAAGGTTCAACATTAAAGAGCAAGAGCATATTAATGAGGTACTTGAATGGCACTGTTATGCATGTCCTTCAGGTCAATCATGACAGCATGTTTCCAGAACTGCATGGAAGTTCTTGATTATGTCGCATGCGAAAATAGTGACATTGCGCTATGCTTCTATCTGACATCTGTAGCCTCCAAGCGTGCCTGGAAAATTGCAGCTCGCTTCCATGTCTCGAGCGAGGTACTGTGCTACAATCTTCTCAATGAGTTGGCCGATGTTACCGTTCTTTATGCTTCAGTTAAACTCACCAACCAGGTCATTTATGTCACTCTCCTTAAGGATGTTGAAGTCCTGATATCGTATACTGTCAGAGCCTGGGGAAGTATTCTGCAACTATTAAGAATGGTCTGAACGGTCTCTGCAGTGATGTGTATGCTCTCATTCCACTTAGCCTCCGTACATAGACCAGACAGTGTGGTAATAATCCTCTGCCTGATATCAAGGTTGTTTTAGTCTATCTGTTGAACATAATGCTCAAGGAAGGCCTTTCCCTTATCTTAATCTGATTTCTGCCATGTCAGATAGTGGATTGAATATCAGGTATACCAAATCATTGAACATTTCTGTTCATGCTCTGCTGAAAAACCCCAGAACGTCTTAAGAGATTTGACTGAACTGATCTGCTTGCAGAATTCATTCAACCTTTCTTCTTTGGCTGGCTGAGCGCATGTCTTGAAGAGTAACACAGTGTCATCTAGGGTCTGCTTCAATGCCATTACGTTATTGGATGGTGCGCAGTTGGAGTTGCGTGCTTTCTACCACTCCTTGACGGCCTGCTGTTTTTTCCTCCATGCTTTCTCCATGTTGTCATTCCACCATGGTGGTTGGTTCAGCTCACTGTAACTTGAAGGCTTGACCTGCAACTTGCTGCACCTAATTTTGCTTATCATGTAAAAGCCCTAGTGGTTATACTGGAAGGTATGCAGAACAATATATATCTCTACTTTATTAACACAATGGTCAGGGAACTCCTCTATGCAGATGACTGCGCACTGTATGCTGTTTCTAAAGACATTATGCAGGTCATCCTAGCCGGTTTGCTGAGGTCCGCGACAACTTTGTTTTCACCATCAATACCAAGAAAACAGAAGTAATGTTTCAACCCACACCAAACAAACAACACTTAAATGCCCATATAAAGATAGAAGCTAGTGCTACATTTGGAAGACTGTGAAAAAACATATAGGAAAAAAGAGGAATAACAACTACCACCAAACTCATCTTTTACCAGGAGGTAGTAATATCATCACTCCTTTATGTCTGTGAAATATGGACAGTGTATGTCAGACATGCTAGAAGACATGCCACTTCCACCTAAGCTGCCTTTGTAAGATACTCAATATCTATTGGTGGGATAAAATACCAGACAGTGAAGTACTGATGAAATCTAAGTCTGTAAACATACATACAATGTTGATGAAAGCACAGAAACGCTGGGCAAGAAACACTGTCTGCCTGAAAGATATCACGTTCCAAAAAAGTTGTTATATGGAGAACTCCAGACTGGTTCTCGCATGACAGATGACAGACACGCTGGGCAAGACACATGGTCTGCATGAAAGATCATTGTCTGCCAAAATAGTTGTTATATGGGCGTAAAGTAGGGTGTAATACAGAGTAGGGTGTAATACATAGCAACACAGTAGGGTGTAATACAGAGTAGAGTGTAACACAGTGAGTTTAATACACAGTAAGAAAGTAGGGTGTAATACAGAGTAGGGTGTAATACAGAGTAGGGTGTAATACAGAGTAGAGTGTAATACAGTGTAACAAAGTAGGGTGTAACATGGAGTAGGGTGTAATGCAGAGTAGGGTGTAATACAGTGTAACAAAGTAGGGTGTAATAAAAAGTAACAAAGTATGGTGTAATACAGAGCAACAAATCAGGGTGTGATAGGGCCTACAGATCAATAAATGTGGGTGTAATACACAGTAACAAAATAGGGTGTATTAAAAAGTAACAAAGTATGGTGTAATACAGAGTAACAAAGAAGGGTATAATACAGTTTAAGTTTTACCATTCTTTCCGTTGTACTAAATCGAAAGAAAATTGGAAGCCATCTTTTCTGAAAATTTTATGGATTCAGATTCCGACAATAAGCAATTCTTGGGATTTACAGCAGATCTTGCTCCATTACTTGATATGACTAATGCTATAGATATTACTACTGTGTCCAGCATGTCAGACATGTCTGAGGGACTTTTCTGAAGTTGCTGGATTGTTGAACTCTTACAGGACCAAGCAACAACCTATTTTTGTATTTCTGTTTTTCCTGTCCAGAACAATCAACAACCTATTTGTCATTTTGGGATATTATAGTAAATACTCTGTAGTCCATTGTTTATATTCGATACTAGCATTTGCAAATAAGTGTCGATACTTGACACAGCTTCCAGCTGGTTTAAATTAATCGTAGCTTGTGGAACGCATGTATGTGATTCTAAAACGTCATTCATACCATTGGAATTCAACTGTTGATTTGTGTTTCCTGAATTTTTTCCAGATGGCTTCCTCATCTATTGTTCAAATAGTATATAAACACTATAAATTATAATGTCGTTTTTGCTTTAAATGTGATAACATTTTTGTGGATTATATGCGTAACGATGTGTTTAGTTTTTTTGAGCTGGTTGTGTAAGGAAATATTATTTTATTGCATTGAGTAGAAATTTTATAATTATTATTCCTCTTTCATATCCCACACCTATATCTCATTTCAAAAATAATTATTGGTAGTAATATTATGCGTAACGAATGTTAATCGGTGGAACAATGAGTTACTGGAGGCTTTTATTTATGGATCATTTTCTAGGATTATATTTGAGCAATTTTTGAAACTTTTAATAACAATAGTACATAAAATTTTGATTATAAAAAGCTAGAAAAAAGTATGGCATGACCACTGCACATTATTTTTTAAAATGTATTTGCAAATAACAATTAATGAAACTTTCGTGAAGTATGTAGTGGGACTATAAATGTATATAGCAATAAATATAGCAGTATATATATATATATATAAGTATATTCCTATTGTTTTATTTGCGGCAATGGCCCGGCACATCCATCTTTGGCGATTCATGACAGATGATATCAACACGTTAGTTTTGCTATGAAATCAGTTATTAAATGTATTCCAACCATTAGAAACAATAAGCCTAATATACTGAATATATGGACATTGTGGATCTACTAGACCTAGAGTTATGGATAAGACAAGGTTAGTAATCTCTAGGTGTTTTATTTTTTTTCTCAAGTATATTGAATGAGAACTTTAGTGTGTTTATGAAATAATAGGCCTAGGTATGTAGAATAATTTTATCAGTGGTGTCACACATAGGACAAGACAGTATAATTGTTTTTAAATTTTTTGTTCTATTTATTTACAATTTTAGAACTTTGTCACACATCTTGTATCACACATAGATAACACAAAATTATACAGTTATACACATTATTGAATTATTTATTTACAAATACAAAAACTATTTACACATCTCTAAAAACAAAATAGTTATTGTGTCTTCCAAATACCCACCAAAGATAAGCAAATTGTCGAAACAGAATTTGGTGGCAGGAGGGAAATTGAGTAATTTTAATTCAACTTGCTAAAGGTTAAATGATCTGTATTTAGCAAAATCTTCAAGCACTTGACATCAGTAAAAATATTTAAATGATAATAAAAATCGCACCTTGTTTTCCACTCGTCAAACTGCACAAACTGCAAATGATAACCATGACAATTCATCCACTGAAAAACTTTTCTGCAACATAAGACATGATAATCATGACAATTCATCCACTGAAACACTTTGTCTGCAACATAAGACATGATAACCAGATTCACTGGAACACTTTATCTGCAATATAAGACATAACCATAACAATGCATCCACTGAAAAACTTTGTCTGCAACATAAGACAACCTGATTCACTGAAACACTTTGCCTGCAACATAAGACATGGCAACTATCAATATAAACTTCTGTACTTTGTGGGACATTTACAACACAAACCTCTGTACTTTGTGGGACATTTACAACACAAACCTCTGTACTTTGTGGGACATTTACAACACAAACCTCTGTACTTTGGAGGAAACCAATAAGGAAATACAATAAGGCATCCACATAACTGACCTCGATGATTAGGTCAATCTGTTTACCTGGACATGTTTACTTCTGCGTATCTTCCATCAATGACAGAAAGTTGTCAAAAAACAAAATTTATTCCACTATGACAGATGACTTGCCATCTGTATGATTTATCCATAACTCTTCCGGCCTCATCATGTGACCTATTCTTTCCAGAACGTGGTCTTCATTATGGATTCTCTGAACACTCCGCGATTCTGGACGAGGTGACCTGACGCAGCTAGAGACATGTTTAAACAATCTGATATATCACTTTTTATCTATTGATCTTAAGACTTCTTGATTTGTCTTTTTTTGTTGTCCATATTATACGTAAAATTATCCTGTAGCATCTCATTTCAAAAGCAGTTTTTTCTGCTTTGCTTCTATTTTATTCAATATCAATGCCTCACAACCATATACTGCCATTGGAAATAAGCTTGTTCTTATCATACATAGTTTGGCTAGCTGCTGGTACCTTGCCAATGATTCTTCAATTGTGCAAGTTTCAATGTCGCCATTGCAATTCTTCCATTGATTTCTTCAGCACAGTCTCCTGAGCCATAATAGAATTAATAGGCATATTACTCCCATAGTTTGCCATTGTTTTAAAGAGGAAATTGTTTATCAAATAGCACACAAAGTAAACACATTCATTTTCTACGCCATTTTTTAGCACAGGAATATGTCACTGGACTGAATATATGTATGGCTACATTCATCATCATCATCAAACCAATAACCCTTATCTGAAAACATCAACTAAACATTCTACCAGGCCTCTCTGTTCTCAGGTCCCTATTTAAGTGTGGACAATCTTAATTCTGTACAATTCTTCTTCTTCTTCTTTAATTCACTTGAAACATGTCAATATCTGTAATTCTGTCTCCTGAAAAAACTCACTGTCTTTTGTTGTTCATACAGTGGCCCATAGAGCTTTGATTCCAGTGTTGTTTCCTCTGGCAAATATGTCTACCTCAGCGTTTCATACTCACAATACTCTTGAAGTATATGTTTGGCACTCTGTGCTTCCTATCCACATGTACAAATGGCCATGTTGCCAATCTTGAACTTTGATTGCATGTGACTGCGGAGTCAGTTGTGTCCTGCTCTGAGGCGTAGAATTATAACTTGTTCTGATCTGTTCATAATGTGATAGTCATCTTGCATTGGTGTTTGTGGCTTTCTTATTTACTTGATCATCTGTTTTTCTGATGGTAGGTGGTTGGTACATATGATTGGTCTTCGGCAGCACCTTCCTTAACCAGTTAGTCTGCTTTTTCATTTCCTGGTATTCCAGTGAGAGGGTATCCACTGCATGGTTACCCTATACTGATAAGACAGTTGATTAAGTAGTTTTTGTAAGCTGTTAGTTTTCCAGATTGGAGAGTTTGAAGCAATGACCTTGCATCTGTCAGGAATACCATGGGCTGTAGGCCAGAGTTGGAGTTCAGCAGTTTTTCAGTTGCCACCCTAATTGTCTGGATTTCTGCATTATAATTGTTGCAGAATTTACATGCTGGTGTCCTGATCGTATCTCTAGGCTTGTGTACATATTCTATTCTCCATTCCTCACTGCTTTCTGTGCTGACCCATATGTGTATGCTTCGACCCATATGTTTTGTGGACATTCCATTCTTTGTCCAGGAAACTGAAGGTGACTGTCTTTCGCTGCACTAAGTTCCATTCATCCTCGCTGAGTATTCTTTTCACATGGTCTGAATGTATATTGGTATTCCATACTTTTCATTCCAAGGGGTTTGTTCTGGTACAGACCTTAAGGGGCTGTCAACTTCAGGTAGATCTGTAAGTATGAAGTCGTTTAGCTTGGTGGATATAGCTGCTTCTTTTCAGTCATCCCATTGCTAGATTTTGGAATCTTTCCTTCATTGGATGACCTGGCATACGCTGAAACTTTTGTGCTTGTATTAGTACCCTTGTGTCTCTGCGTTCACCAAGTGTTTGCATTCTTCCAATTTTCTGCATCTCTACTATGGGTGTTGATTTCATTGCTCCCAACATTATCCTAAGCACCTAATTTTGCATTCTATCTAGATCTTGTAATGTGGTGTTTGATGCAGGACACCACGCAGCTGAACCATATTCCAGTTGGGGTCTTATGTCTTGCTGGTAAACTTTATAGAGTATGTTCCCACTTGCTCCCCATGTGGTTCCACTAATTTTTCTCAGGATAGCTAACTTCCTACTGGCTTTTGTTGTTGCTCTGTTTATGTGTTGCTTCCATGTCAGCTAATCATCAAAAGTAACATGAGGTGTGTGGGTTGTTTGTCTTCTTTCAAAAGCTCTCCATCTATCTTGATATCTCCGACTTTTTGGTTTGGTGAAAGAGTAGAGGGTGTGGTGCTGACTTATCTGTGTTAACCCTGACACACCATCTATTTGCCCATAAAGTTAAGGCATCAATAGTTCTTTGTATTTGTTTAGTGGCCACTGTCGCATGTTCTTCCATGCACCAGATCAACAGGTCATCAGCAAAAATTGCCACTTTGATTCCATGTGGTAGCTCGGCAACTAGGTCACTGATGTAAACCTAGAAAAGTGTGGGTGACAGGACTCCTCTCTAGACGACTCCATGATGCAGTAGGACTTTCATGCTCTTGCAGCCATCCAATAGTACCCTGGCTCTTCTATTATGCAGGTATACCTTTACCCATTTATACATTCTTGAGTTAACACTGCAATTTTGTAATTTCTTTAAGAGTCTTTCTTTCCAAACCTTGTCAGATGCTTTCCTGAGGTCTATCCATGCTGCTAGTACCAGTTTCTTATCTTGGAAGGTGTCCTCAATCTCTTGGGAGAGGTTGGTTGCTAGATGTTCAGTAGAGTAGCAGTCTGAAGCCTGCGTGCTGCGATACCAGAAGGTTTTAACTTTTCAAGGTACCACTGCATCCTAAGATTGATAATGTGTTCCATTGTTCTACATAGACAGTTTGTGAGGCTGATGGGCCTGTAATTAGAGACTGCGTTGCAATCTTTTCCTGATTTGAGGAGTGGTACCATTATTGCTTCCCTCCATGCCTGCGGAATATTACCTGTGATCCAGCTTCTGTTGAAGATCTGCAGTAGCTTTGCTCTTGCTGCAGATCCCAGGTTTTTAATCATTTCATTGGACACTCAATCAGCTCCTGGGGACTTTTTCATTTTCAATTTGGATATTGCATGCTCCAGTTCTTTCATTGTGATTGGTGCATCCATGAATTCAGGTATATGTTTGCCTTGCCCAATGTTTTGCTGGTTCTCATGAATCTCCTGTTACTTATGTGGGCTAACTTTGATGTTGTTGTCTTCTGCAAAGGAGTCTGCAAAGCGATCAGCTGCATGTTTACCTCTTAAAATGTATCTATCTTTATAAAGTGTGATCCTTGTATTTCTCCCTGTCATCATCATTAGGTGCCATGCTGGCTGGCGTAGGCGGTCATGGCTCTCCACAGCTCTCTGTCCACAGTATTATGTATCAAAGTCGTTGTTGTTTCCTTGCCGTGCCAGGTTGTCAAACTGTCTAATATTTTCTCACGTTGTCGCCCTCTGTCTCTGTTGCCTTCAATTTTGCCTGTTGTAACTATGTTTTCTAAACCTGCCTGTCTCATGATGTGACCAAAACAACACCTCTACATTAGTTTTTCTGGCAGTCCATGGTATTCTCAGCATTCTTCTGTAGAACCACATCTCTGTTGCCTCTAATTTCCCACTTTCCAGTTTGTTTATTGTCCAAGACTCGCACCCATATGTTAGTATAGGGGTTATATAGCACTGCAGAACTCTCTTTCTCACCTCTAATGAGGTCATATTACACAGTATATTTTCATTTTTCTGAATGCTGTTTTTGCCTGTCCTATTCTGCATCTTATTTCTGTTGAACTTCTTCCATCTGCTGTAATCATTGTACCTAAATATTTAAATTGGTGGGCCTGTTTTAATACAATATCATTCACTTTGATCTTGCAAGGTGTGTTATTTTGTTTCTTTGAATTTCTTTGGATTTCTCCCTATACCTTCATCATTTAGTTGTTTTACTAGTTTCCATAATCTCTTAGTGTCTTTTTCAAGGTTGAGTGATTCTGTTTTTTCTTTCGTCTAGTTTGTAACTTGGATCTTTGAAATCTAGCCTTTTTTGCTGATATTTGTTGTGGTGTTCTTGGCTAGATCTGTTCTCTACCTGCTTTCTAGATGTTTCCATTTCATTTTGCAGCTTCTCCAGTTCATCATTCCAGTAGGGTTTGTAGCTTTTGTGTGCCCCCCCAGGTATGGTTATACTAGCAGCATGTAATATGCATCTATTAAATTCACTTACTACTCTATTGATGTTGATGTCTTTGTCCACATTTATGTCCTTAGCTAGAATACTGGTTAAATGCTGGTACATTTTCCAATCTGCCCTCTTATAGTTCCATCTAGCGAGTCTGCTGCTGTCCTTGATAAATTCATTGTGGATTTCTAAAAATATTGGTCTGTAGTAGCTACCTCCAAGCTGCTTTTCAATGACATGTATGTTCCATTCAAGGCCTGGTGAGTGGAATGCCAGGTCTCATGTAGAGGTGGTGTGCCATGCTCTCGAGTAGAAAGTTGGTGAGTCTTCTGGCTGGTTAATAAGTATGAGATTATTTTCATCCTGCCAGCTCTCAAGTTCCTCATTTCTCTTGTCCATGTGATCACAGCTCCAGCTCTGAGAGTGGCTGTTGAAGTCACCACACAACATAAGTCTCTATTTTTCTGGGATTGTGTCTAGTGCCAATGGTCTATCATTTGGGCAGTAGTAGTTCAGGAGATGGAATTCTGCACTGTCTGTCTTTAGATAGTGTCTTGTATTCTGTCCCTTCCATATACACTTCCAGCTGATATGCACTGATATTGTTTTTAACAAGTGTTAGAATTCCACTCTTTCATCTGTACTTTCGGTCTGATTGGCAGCCTCTGATTTTAAAGGCTATATCACTGCTGAGGTGTGTTTCTTGAATACAGCATACATTAACTTGTTCTTTATATAGGATATTTTCAAGTTCCAATTTTTTACTGTATCCATCTCTTTTGCTGTTGACACTCTCAGCATTCCAGTGCATTATTTTTATTGGTTTGTTTGGTCAGTAGCTCTATTCCATTTGCTCCTGGCTCCTCAGAGCAATTGAGAAGGACTTCCAGTAATTGAGGTTGAGCCCTTTTGAGGTATAGGACCCAGGACCGTCCCTGTCTGAATGTCTGCCACAGGACAGGCAACATAACTATTATTAGATATAAACATGTTCCCATTGTGTTTTGTGCATGGCATCTTGATTAATTGTACGCCTTTTAGCTGGTTGCCTCTGTCTTCAGCACCCTGCTTTCTTGGGCAGGACTGTGGTCCTGCTCGAGTTGGACTGCCCAATCAGTCTTAGTTCTCAGCCCTTGATGGCTGAACTAAGTCCCATCATCACTTCAAGGTGCTGTCCTCGATGGGGATCCTGTACTATCTTTAATATTATCAATTGTTACTTTCTGTTATTCTCTAATGTTTCTTCCGCACACGAACGCTCTCTGTCAGATAGTTTTAAAAAGGGAATCGCACCTCATCATGCTCACCACTGCCATGAGATGTTCTTGTTGACCTGCAAGAGTATTTATTTTACTTCTCACGTATATGTTGGCTTTATTACGTATATGTTGGCTTTATGTTCTGTACACAATATTCATCTGTAAAATGTTGTTTTCAAAAGCCTGTATTCTCCTCATCATTTCTGCTGTAATTGCCCCTCTCACGTCCATACAAAAGAATAGGTATTATTAGAGATTTTCATAAGTATATCTTCACTGCTGTACTAATTCTGCTCTTCCATAAGGTAGACATTGCAGCAAAAAGTATTATTTAGTTCTTTGGCTGCACTGTGATCAGCTCAATTTAGTGCTAGAGTTTTAATAATTATTTACTGAATTTTGTTAAAAGAACAGTTCAAAATGAGCAATGTTGGAGTGTTACTATAGAATCCTGTTGTAACCCACATGAAAGGGACTTCTAAAATCTTATATGACACCACAAATTGAATATCAAGAACGAAATCTCAGTGTTACTATAGAATCCTGCTTACAACCCACATGAAAGGCACTTCTAAAATCTTATATGACACCAAGAATTGGATATCAAGAAAGAAATCTCAGTGCCACTATATAAGCTTAAATTATTTTAAAGCATTATAAGTATCATACATTTTGACATTATTTAACTGATCATCTTGGAAGCCATGATTAATTCAGGGCTGGCTGCTGTGAAGTGACATGATTTAATTGATCATCTTGGGAGCCATGATTAATTCAGGGCTGGCTGCTGTGAAGTGACATGATTTAATTGATCATCTTGGGAGCCATGATTAATTCATGGCTGGCTGCTGTGAAATGGCATTATTTAACTGATCATCTTGGAAGCCATGATTAATTCAAGGCTACAATATGGGCTGCTGTGATAAAAAAATATCTAATACATAAATATGATCATTTGTTACAATGACATAAATAAGACTTCTCACTTGGCCTTGATTGGCTTGTCATTGACAATGTGTAAAGTCCTTCCAAGGGCGCAATTTGGGTTCTGGGTTAGTTTAACTACAACACTTGATACAAAATCTACAGGAGTGAATTCCATGTTCCAGTCTACATTTGGAGCAAATCCTGTTTTAGCACAAGCCTGCAGTACCAGAAGTGTGAAATCTTGTGGATTGCAATAAGCTTTTTTACTGTCACCAGATAAGTTACCTTCAAAGAGCAAACAAAAATAGTGAGTACTGTTACAATCAGTTCTATTGTGATCTAATATGTCAATACAGTAGAATACATGAACCATCATACTATGACCTCAGTTGATTGGTCCTCATCAATGATGATGGACTAATAACCAGTTGTATTGATGATCTAATATGTCAATACAGTAGGATACCTATACACTTTAATCTATCATACTATGGCTGCAGTTGAATGGTCATCATCAACTATGATGAACAAACAAGAACATAAACCATTACATGATAGAAGAATGTTCATCATATTAATATATTCAGTATCATATTCAGAAGATGAACAACTGTCACCTCTAAACATATTCAGAGGATGCACAACTGCAATATCTCAACATATTCAGAGGGTGAAAAGCTATCACATCTTAACATTTTCAGAGAATGAACAAATGCCATATCTCAACATTTTCAGAGAATGAACAAATGTCATATCTCAACATATTCAGTGGATGAACAACTGCCATATTCCAAAACAATTAATGAATGATATGTTAGAAGATGCAGGCAAAAGTTGTGTTACATATATGCATACACATCTTGATGAATGCTTTTATCATCACTTCTGACAGCTGGGAAAAGCTGGCAGAATATCATTTCATATGAAGACAAGACTGCCTGGTGGTTCTAGGACATTTCACATTTCAGAATAACAAAGACACAGATGCAAGGAACAACAGACCAGAAATGAAATGTTCCAATGATTCTTATACAACAGACCAATTTGCTCATGAATTGGTAGATGTAGTCATGAAAAAAAAATTTCCATATGATATACGCATCTATGTAAACAATTTAACAATACACACATCTACACATGTAATTTGACCTAACAATAATCTGTTGTTCACCCATCACAAGTGATGATGATTATTTGCTATATCAACTTTTAAAATTCAGTAGGAGTTATATCCTTGACTATTGAGTTCATAGATGGCTAATAAGACCTATTCTGGCCGCAAATGTCCTTGGACAGTTCATGCATCAGATGCCCACTGTAGTTTATTGGTCTACCAATGACTTTTTAGCTACTCTCTGCTGTTGAGCTGCTGCATTTCTCCTCTTCTCACGAGATAATGCACCTTTTTGGACTGGAGAGCACACATGTTTGTGAATGTTAAAATGACGTGCACGGAGGATTTTGATGTGAGAAACATTTGTGCATAACATTGACCTCACCCTATTGTCAAACTTCATTCACAATATTATAAATCATGAATAACAAACAATACTAGGAGAGTATAATAATTTTGACAGTTGAGGGTAGAAGAAGAAAAGGGGAAGGGCAAGCAATGTTTTAGAATATTAAAAAATGAACATGATTATCATTTTCTAGACTCAAAACAAAAACCCACTGAGATTAGAGAGGAATGGCAGATTTTGGATTGATGATTCCATAATGGTATTTCCTGAAAGGTTATGGGTTTGATGATGATAAAGAAGACATTACCTTATTTCATGCTGAAAGTCTCAATTCTAACTATGAAATAGTACAGCCCGCAAATCTCAGACAATATGATGATTTCACTTATTTTTTGTAACTTCATAATTTATATTCACGTTACTTTCACTTCCTATAGAAAATAAATAGTTTTGACTCATAAAACAATTTTGTTGCCAATTGAAAGTAAAAAAAATATCTGGACATTATTTTATATGAATTTAACATCAAGTATTTGAAATCATAACAATGACAACAAATGTAGTTGGAAATACATTTTTTGGCATGCTTATATGGAATTACTTGAGAAATAGAAAAGCATGAATTTAATGATGTTCATAATTTGTGACTTTTAACAAATAACACATCCAGCCACAATTTTCTGTTTTCTACAGTGTTTTATTTACTAACAAAGGACAATAATTGGTAGCATATCCTTTTCAGGATGTAACCATCAACCCAGCATTGTTTGGCTGCAGTAATTTTCTAGGCAATAATATGAATACATTCAGTAGTTTGCCAGTGCTCTCTGAACGGCCTAGATGCACAATTGCCTGAGAAGGACTTCATACACTGCACCCTGGCTGTCAAAGAAGAGCACTGTACCTAAATGACCAACTAAGACATAGGTTCCCATACTCTTTTGGGCCACCGCCCATTTTGCAAGACATACTTGTTGTAACGCCCCCTGCCCTATTATATCAGTTTTCTGTGTTAAAGCTGTTTTATATTTCCAATGTAAATAGCAACTAATGATACATTACCATTTATGCCATTAAATCATCAAAAAAGTAGTGGTCAATATGTGTTTCATCTTGTACACATTTATTGTTATACTAATTTTGATGAGACATAGTCCATATGTAAAGATTGTACAATTTATGCTCAAATAACATTATGCAGGTTCATCATCAATTGACATATTCTATCTACAATACAGTCTTCTTTATGGACCTTCTGAATACCTCACGATCTTATACGAGGCGACCTGTCTCCTCCAGGGACGACATGTTTAAACAGTCAGATATATCATTTGTCCATTGTCGTCTTGGGCGGCCCCTTCATCTACTGCCATTTACTCAGACTTCTGCTATTAGTCTTTCCATGCTGTTATGTTTCTTTAGATGACCAAAGAAGTTCAGCTTTTCTAGTTATGATTTAGGAGCCAACCTTCTTTGAGGTTTAATGTTTGTAATACTACTTTGTTTGTTGTTTATGCTCTCCATGGTATTTACACAATTTTTCTGTAAATCTCAATTTGAAGGCGGTAATTTTCTTTACCACTGTTTTATTTAGAATCCAAGGCTCACAGCCATATATTGCCACAGGGAATATGTATGTTCTTATTATACACAGTTCTACTTTGTGACTGCTACCTTGCCAGAGTTTTTCATTTGGACGTTTCAAAAACACCTTTGCCACCATTCTCTTAATTTCTACAGCACACTTCCCTAAACTATTTATGTTTGTACCTAAATAATTGAAATTTGATATGTCTTTCAGTTCATATGTATCAATTATTATTTTTGATTGAGAATGTACTTGTACTTTATCAGTTGTCATAAATTTAGTTTTCCTTATATTTGGGAACAGATTTTGAGATTGACTGCATCTTTTCATTCAAAGAATCATTTATCTCATGTGTTGTGAAGAGGACTGTATCATCTGTGTATCTGATTTATGGGATCTGCTGACCTCCGATGGTTAGAGATTAAAAATGGTTGTGTGTCATATCTTTCTTTATATTTCTCCTTATGTTTTCTGCATATATGTTAAACAGGTACATGGATAGTATGCATCCCTGTCTAGCTCCTTTCTGTATGCTTAACCACTTTATGTGTTTCCATCTACCTTTATTGCTGCTTATTGTTCTTGATTGTGCATTGTGATCAGATGAGTGAGATGTTTTGGAAAATCCATGTCGCTCATAATTTTCCACATTTGGTGATGTACATAATCAAAAGCCTTGGTGTAATCAATGAAGCATGTGTGTAAATCTATATTTAATTCTCTACATCTCTCTATTTTAATTCTAATGTTAAATATATGGTCTCTGGTATCTCTGCCTAATATGAAACCAGTCTGTATCTCATGAACCTGTTTCTATTTTGTTTTGCATTCTCTTCATTATGATATAAAGTAATATTTTACTCGCTTGGCTTATCACAGTAATAGTTCTATAATTGGTGCATAGTTGTAAGTTGCCATTTTTTGGTAGAGGGATGTACTGGTATATTGATTTCTTCCAGTCCTTTTGCCATGTGCCTGTTTTCAATATCTTCTAACATAGACTATGGTATATATGATAGCTTTTCACACCTAGTGCCTGGATCATTTGTTGTGAATTCATCGCAGCCTCAGGATTTGCCGTAAAAAAATATTTGCTGCATTTCTGACTTCCACCTGTGTTGGATCTGGTTCTGGATCTTAATTTACAGCTATGATATTATCTTCTGTGTTTGTTTGAGTTGTTTCTGTAAACATCTCTTGACAGTGCTCTTTCCATCTGTGTAGGATGTCCTTCTGCTCAGTTAATGTGTTACTCTTCTTGTCTGTTATGACCCGTAAAGATGTTTTATAGATTTTATTCTGCATTGTTCTTGCAGCAGAAAACATACCCTTGCTTTTCCCCTGTTCATGCACTTCTATTTCCTTACATGATTATGTATTGTTGTTTATTATGTCTAATTTATTGTTTAATTTCCCTTGTGAGTTCTCTGTAAGTGTTCTGATACTCAGGGTTTTTACTCTTAAGATTTCTTCTGTCTTCCACCAGCTTCCTCGTTTTTTCTGAAATATATGCTTGCTTTTTGATCAATTTTTTGGGGGTGTGATTTTATGCGCTTGTGGTGTATATATCTCGTTTTATTTGCGAGTTCTTCTGTTGACCTGTTTTCGTGATCTTCCATTAAGGCTGCAAATCTGTTCTTACTTTCTATGTTGTATTCTGCTGATATTTTGGCTATATCATATCGAGTTGTGTTGTTACCTTTTTAAAGTGTTAATTTAAACTCGATATGAGAAGTTCATAATCTGAATTACAGTCAGCTCTGGGTAGAGTTTTGCTTGAGTATATACATGACCTCCATCTCTGCTGTATTCAAATATAATCTATTTGGTTTTTGCTTACTCCGTCTGGAGCTTGGAGCAAAATGGAGAATGGAGCTTGCAGAATGGAGCAGAATACAAGCAAAAATCTCAAACATGAGAATAGAAATTGAGGTAGTTACAGCAGGATTAATATGGATTTCTGGCACAAAAACATTGGAGCCTATAAATGTATATCAGTCTATGCTGAGAAAGGTTGATAATGAGTGGCTCATATATGAGTGGATGAAGTACATTGCATATTCTGATCTACAAAAAAATAATGCTGTTGATTTATAATCCTGGACATCTGGGAGTCTGCAGCAATGAAAGAGCTGACACATTAAAGTCGTAAGAATCAATACTAGGAGAATTAAGAAAGTAAACTCCAACTCAGTATGACTGCCAAAATTATGAACAGACCAAGTTGCCATTTCGCGCCTCAGAACAGGACACATCAGACTCCGCAGCCCCATGTATACAAAGTTCAAGATTGACAACACTGCCATGTGTACATGTAGACAAGCACCTCAAACAGCAGAGCATATTCTTCAGGAATATGAAATGCTGAGGCAAATACACTGAGTGGAACAAGAGTGGAAGAAAAACTCTACAGACCTCTGTACAAATTACAGAACACAGTCAAGTTTATAGAAGCAACAAAACTTCAGATATAAGCATATCCCAGGTGAACAAAAAAGAAGAAGATCTTTACATGATCTAGATCTAACAAGATCTAGAACATTTTTCTAAATTAGGATACAGGACAGCAATTAGATTTAAAGAATTTCTTCTTCAGCGTTCATTCTCAAACTCCTGCTGGATCTCCCTTGTAGCAGGACCATTGTCCTACTAGATTTCCAGCAGGATGTAGTCCAGAGAATGGAAATGTGTTGTGTCGCCGTTTTATTTGTGCCAATGGCCCGGCACATCCGTCTTCAGCGGTAGATTTAAAGAATTGAAAATGACTTATATGGAGAGCAGAACAGGATGATTGACAGAGAATCTAAAGTGTGTAACCAGCGAGCTAAGGAAACCATCAGCATATGTGCTCTTCATCATGTGCTGGCAGAGACTGATCAACTAAGGCTTTGTCCAGAGTGCATCATAAATGATTCATAAAAAAACTAAGATTAATTAACCTTTAGCACACCTATGATTGGACCACAGCCAACGGTTTTCTATTTACAAACATTCTGTCCTGAACAGATCAGATCCTGTGATATGGCTGTTATAATCAGTGAAATTATGGAACATGATTCTAATGATGAGGAATTCTTGGGAATTACATTTGTTTTCAAAGACATTAGTATTAGTATTAAAAAGATGGCAACAAAAGAGAATGTGAAACTTTTCGTGACATCTCAGCCACACTGGGAAAATATATGGTCAAATATTAGAACAAAGAACAAGACACATCATAGAACAACAACTAAGTCCAGCCCAATTTGGTTTCAGAAGAGGAGCAGGATGCATTGATGCACTATTTACCCTCAAACATCTAAGAGAAAAAGCTACTAAATATGACAAAAAGATAAAACTTTGTTGATCAAGAAAAAACGTTCAACAGAATAAACAGAAACATACTATGGGAAACACTAGAAATATACGAAATCAAGGGACAACTAATACACAACATCAAAGCAATATACAAAAATAGCGAAAGCAAGCGGAGAACAACAGATGGAGTAACAGAATCATTCACAACAAAAATAGGAGCCAGAAAGGGATGTGTGCTGTCAGCTATCCTATTCAACATCTAGATAGAAAGAATTACAAAAGAAACACAAAACGAGATATATAACAAAACAATGGAGAATGAACAACTTAACATCAAACTCAATGAACTGCTTTTCAATGACAATCAAAGCATCATATATGATGATGAAGAAAAACTACAAATCTACATAAACTCACTATCAAGAATATGCAATAAATACAACATGCTGATTAACACACAAAAGACAGAAATTAAGCAAATAACAAGATCAACAGATCATTTACATTTCTTTCCACACAGTCATATCTGTGTTGAGAGATATTGTTATCTGTACATTTCTCTGTACAGTCATATCTGTGTTGAGAGATATTATTATCTTGTACATTTCTCTGTACAATCATGTCTGTGTAGAGAGATATTGTTATCTGTATAGTCATGTCTGTGCAGAGAGATGTTGTTATCTCTGTGTTGAGAGATATTGTTATCTGTACATTTCTCTGTACAGTCATGTCTGTGTTGAGAGATATGTTACCTGTACAGTCATGTCTGTGTAAAGAGATATTGTTTTTTGTCTGTGCATTTCTCTGTGCAGTATTGTCTGTGTTGAGAGATATTGCCTGTTTTTAAACAATTGTCGTTCCTTCTATAGCATGGACAGCAACACAAATGTGATCCCCCAAAGCATTAGCAGCTATTCCACAAGATCTGTGTTACATCTGTTATAAGGATGTACCACATGAAGGTGCTTTTAGAATCTTGGTTATCTCCTAACCCTGAAAATCACATGAAATCATATATGAGCAATGTAAAACCCTTTGGTTGCTTTGGAGATTGTGGTATAGTCTTCATCATTAACAGCAGTGGTATTTTGTGATAGTGTATTATCAGTGAATGGCTATATGAATCTTTGATCTAAGTAACTAATTACCCAATCTGTATATGGTTACAGGAAGTCCTCTGTCTCTAGCACTTGATACAAGCTGTTCAGCAACCCACTTAGATTGAGAGTAGCCATCAGTAAGCTGGTCAGCAAACACTGTGATGTCCATATTCTCCTTACAGTCCTTCAGTCCATGGGGAAAAACACCATTTGTACTGTAAGACATATACAATTGGTCAGAATATAAGCTATATACAGCATGTGTGTGTGTGTGTGTGTAGTACACTGTGCACGTTTTTGTTGGTGACATCAGATTGATTGAGAATATTTAGTGTGATCTGTGTGATGTCATTGACTTTACAACATTTGTAAAACACACTACTGCTCCTGTTAATGACATATTGGGTAAGGTGGTTCCTAGCACAACACAGTTATTCCTTGGTCAGAAAATACATGTTAAATCTATAACTAACAGCAATCTGCTGAGTCAGACAACAACACTGGGAACATGGAGTTACACAACTTACAATGTCATATTCAGCACATATATTTCATTTCAAATTCAGTGCACAGTGACTTGATAGACATCCTATATAAAGTTTGTAACAACCAATGAAGCAATAAAATTTATAACTATTTATCTATATTCCTTCAGTGAAGCAACCAAATTTATATAACTATTTATCTATATTCCTTCAGTGAAGCAACCAAATTTATAACTATTTATCTATATTCCTCCAGTGAAGCAACCAAATTTATATAACTATTTATCTATATTCTTTCAGTGAAGCAATCAAATTTATATAACTATTTATCTATATTCCTTCAGTGAAGCAATCAAACTTATAACTATCTATCTATGTTCCTTCAGTGAAACAACCGAATTTATACTATCTATCTATGTAAGGTAAAGTCAAAGGGAAGTGAGCAAGAGATAGGCAGAGATACAAGTGGGAGAGTAACATCACAAGATGAACAGGTTAAAGTCTAGCAGAGTGCACCACCAAGACAAGAGGCAGGATGTTGGAGGTCTGTTGCAGGCAATTTATATAACTATCTATGTTCCTTCAGTGAAACAACCAAATTTATAACTATCTATCTATGTTCCTTCAGTGAAGCAACCAAATATTTAACTATCTATTTATGTTCTTTCAGTAAAGCAACCACATTTATATAACTATCTATCAATGTTCCTTCATATATGCATAACCAGTGAATCAACTAAATTTATATAACTATATATGTATGTTCCTTCAGTGAAGCAACCACATTTTTAACTATCTATCCATGTTCCTTCAGTGTCAAATACATGTCAAAAACCTGAGCTCTTCATTTCGAGCAATATGATGCTACTGTGTGTAATAATTTATAATTGCAGACCTAAAAATGTATGAATATAGTTCCAAGTGATTTCTTCTAGAATCTGTTTTCTAGAATACAATTACCTTTTACACACAGTTTTAAAATAACCATGAGGTTAAATTATTGCTATTCTTAATACTTTTCATTTTTGGTAGTGGTAAATTACTTTTAAGAACATTACAAAAATCTTGACCTAGACATTACATTCTACAGAACAAGTCAAAAGTTCGTAATTTAGAATCAAAGGTCAGTTCTTTGGTTAGTACATATAGTTTTAGTATGCCACCAGTAGCTGTACATTAGTCATGTTATCCAACATACAAACATTATCATAACATCTTAACAAGTAATGGTGCAGAAGACAAATGCACAACAAAGAGGCACACATCAAACAGGAAGCCACATATAAAATATATGATTTGATGTCACTAGAATGGACCTGGTTCAATTCCAGTCAGCTGTAAGAATTGTTTTAATTTATCCTCATGCTTCCTACTTGAATTTACTTGTTTAAGCTATTATTTGAAGCATCACTGTTCATTGTCACTGTGTCTGCTATGGCAAAGTGACCTTTATTTCCAAAGTCCATAGAAAACACTACTGCACTCCACAGGAAAACATGCAGTAACAAAAGTTTTTTTATTGTTCATTGTTCTGTCTTTATGTTCTTGATTACAAACTAGCTTCACAGCATGTGGGGTATTCCATAAGTGCTCCATTCTCCATTCTAGCAGCCATCTCAGTATCTGTAGACAGGGAATCTCGGTCAGGTGTTGATTATGTGACCTTCGGGGCTTTCCAAAAGATTTACTTTTCCTACCCTCACCCATTTCTAACATTCTCTGTATGTGTACATTCTCAGCCTTATTAACATCATCTTCATCTTGAAATGAATTTATTACTGCCTTGATCAAGTCTGCTTTATCTCTTCTCAGCATTGTGCCGTCTATCATCGCATTGCCTGCCAACATGTCAGCTCTCTAATTTCCTCTGACCCCAGCATGACCAGGGCAGCATATCCATGTAATGCTCTGGATAATTGAGTTGTTCAATAAGTCCCACCATTCTTCTCTCAGCATGAACTTTTCTATCTTGCGCAGAATGCTTTGAGAGTCTATGAGTATTACCGAGTTTGTTGATATATCAGTTAGCAACCAATTAAGTGATGCTGTAACTCCCTCTATCTCCATCCTCATGCTCGATGTGACAGTAGAATATGCTGAAGATTTCTCAATCAACTTCACACCGTTTCTGTAGGCGACAAAACACCAACCACTTTTATTTGTGTTTCTGTTAACTGAGCCATCTGTGTATATAATTATGTCTGGTGGCTTTGAGTGTAGCTGGGCAGTTTATGCACTATTTCCTGGGCCCTGACACCCATCTCTATGTTATTTATGTTTAAAAGAAGGCCTTTAGGTCCTTGTAGTATGAATATGGATGTTCTATGTTTTTGTTCCTGAAGATACTTCAATACTTGTGCGGGATGTTCATTGTTGTTATAATAGCCATTGTCTCAATTGGTCCCGATTAATTTTGTCTCGATTAATTTTTGAAACAACAGAAATCTATGGGAAAACCAAAGGGTGTATGGATAAAACTCAATGTGTAAATGGTATGATACAATAGAGATATTTATAAAATTGTAGACAAATAGCAGAGACGATGATTAAAGTAATTTAAATTGTTAGAACAACCGGTGTTATTTAGAATTCACAGAAAAAAAATATAAATTAATATGCACACCAGCGCTAATTTCTATAACATAACTATAGAACAGAGGGATAGAGAGATAGATAGATAGATACAAATAATGAGAATGAGAGTAACGTCAAACTACGCAAAGTTTAATGATGAAATAAAGATACTGACAACACACAAATATATAATAATTCTAAAATGAAGCTATTACATACTTTATTTTATATTGAGTAGGGTATATATTTATATACATAATATAAGTAGGCCTAGGTTTAAGCAATAGGGTAGCCGGAGGCAATGATGCGCATTTTTCACTTTTTTGCATATTCTGACAGACTTACATATGAGAAACCAAACTAGCAGCAGTGTGTAGCTTATCCATCCATCTAACAATCGTCAGAGTATTTACAATATACAATCATGTTTAGTCCTTAAAATGAGATTTTAGGAACATGAGTAAAATCCCATCATTGTCCCAATTTTGGGGGCAAACACACGCAGGCAAAAACAATTACAAAATCATGGGAAAATTAACAAAACCAGCAAAATAACAACATCACTTCCTATCTTAACATAGCCAGTCATAGTGTGAGGAAATTATAGAGCACAAAGATTAGGCATATGTATCTTTATGTAACTTCCATATGAAAAAAATGAAAATATGTAAATATGAAAAAAAAAAAATAATACAGAGAATGGGTGCTTAGATCCGTTTGAAACTATAACTGAATAGTGGAGAACGTGCATCTATGAATAGCGGAGAACGTGCATCTATGACTGACAGAGATAGTGCAGTTATGACCGGCGGAGATCGTATATCTATGACTGGCGGAGAACGTGCATCTATGAATAGCGGAGATCATGCATCTATGAATAGCGGAGATAGTGCATCTATGAATAGTGGAGAACGTGCATCTATGAATAGCGGAGAATGTGCAACTATAACCGGCAGAGATAGTGCATTTATGACCAGCGGAGATAGTGCAATTATGACCAGCGGAGATAGTGCAATTTTGACCGGAGGAGATCATGTATCTATGACCGGCGGAGAATGTGCATTTATGACTGGCGGAGAATGTGCATCTATGAATAGCTCAGAACGTGCATCTATGACCGGCAGAGATAGTGCAATTATGACAAGAGAAGATTGTGCATCTATGACTGGCAGAGAACGTGCATCTATGAATAGCAGAGATCGTGCATCTATGAATAGCGGAGAACATGCAACTATGACAGGCAGAGATAGTGCAATTATTACCAGCGGAGATAGTGCAATTATGACCAGCGGAGATAGTGCAATTATGACAGCGAAGATCGTGTATCAATGACCGGTGGAGATTGTGCATTTATGACTGGCGGAGAACGTGCATCTATGAATAGTGGAGAACGTGCATCTATGAATAGCGGAGATCGTGCATCTATGAATAGTGGAGAACATGCATCTATGAATAGTTTAGAATGTGCATCTATGACTGGCAGAGATAGTGCAATTATGACCGGCGGAGATAGTGCAATTATGACCGGCAGAGATTGTGCATCTATGACTGGCGGAGAACGTGCATCTATGAATAGCAGAGATCATGCATCTATGAATAGCGGAGATCGTGCATCTATGACTAGCGGAGAACATGCAAATATGACCGACAGAGATAGTGCAATTATGACCGGCGGAGATCATGTATCTATGACCGGCGGAGATTGTGCATCTATGACTGGCAGAGAATGTGCATCTATGAATAACGGAGATCGTGCATCTGTGAATAGCGGAGACTGTGCATCTATTATCAGAGGATATCGTACAACTATGACCCGTGGAGATTGTGCATCTATAGCAGCGACGGCTTCATTTTCAGTCAGCAGCATCATTTTCTCAATTTTCCGTTTGTAATTCCTAAAAAGAAACATAACGTGACAATAAAATATTGGTTTAAATATTTGGCAACATGAGGGGGAAGTGACTGGGGCAAATATTCGCAGTGAGTCTGCAGCGCATGTTTGCCCCGTCAGTGTGCATGGTGTTACACCAAAATCACACTGTTCGCAATTTTTATAAAATATCATGAAAGCAAAAATTATCTTGACAAGGTAACATGCTTAATAACTTAACAATACAATATAGTTTTCAGTTTAGATATGTAAAATAACATGACAGTAATGTTAACAGAGGACAAAGAGTGAGAAGTGGAAAAAAGTTAGATCGAGAACATTAAAAAATGAATTTACCTCATGGCTAAAAAATTACCTGCCCTTGACCGATGAAAATTCGTTGTGCGACAGAAACGGATGTTAGCGTCCGGCATGGCCACGTGGTTTGCTGGAAAAACCCATAGTTTAGGAAAAAAATGACTGCGAATCTTTGCCCCCAGCGCATCTTTACCCTCTGCTACCCTATACAAGATTAAAATTCAGCTGCAGGCAGCTGTGCATTTGGACAGTTCAGAGCATAATAGCAAGATACTGAACATAATATATTATGTATAATATATATATATATTATATATATATATATATATGATTTCCAACAAAAGCTCTATCATGATATGCCTGTGGTATTATGTTGTGTTTGTGTAATACTTTATCTATATTTAAACACACTGGACCAGACCTGGCACGCAATTTTACAAACTTTAGTTCTGACGGACTGGTCTCTGCTCAATTAATCTCAGTGGTGCACTTACTTTAATTGACTTACTTTCCTTACTTTCACAAATCAATAAATGTTCATGCAACTTGTTAATGTTTACATTTAGCATGTTTGCCAATTTCGCTAATTTTTGTTGATCGCATCCCTCCACAGATTAGTCTCTGAGCTTGATTCTGCATTCTATTCAAGGATGAAATAGTAGTATTGCTCACAATGATCTGGAGAAGATGGCTATAATCCATTACTGATCTCACATAGCCAAGATACAGTTGGCAGAGAGTATGTTTGTCTGTACCTCCCCTCCCTGTTTGTACTAGCTGAATGAGAGGTCCTTGAAGCAGTCCCTTATCCAGTGTTCTTTTCCAGGATAGTGTACAAGCATAGCTGGTGGCTATGGTTCTGTTTGTCAGGAAGGTCTGTATCCATTACTATAATCAATGGTTGAAGGATTGCTACAGCCAAATGTAACTGTGAGAGATAACACTTGAACAAGAACAAGTGTAGGAATGCTATTTAAACTTTTAAAAAAACTAACCTAATGTAATGTACGGCTTTGACTTTCCCAGAAGATGCAAACTGAATAACATTGGCAGTGCCCATGACATTTGCTCCATGAAGTGCCTGCAATTGAAATTTGTAAACTAACTTACAATAAGTAAAACCAGCACAAAATAATACCTGATAAATTTACCAGTAGAAATGCACATCAGTCACAAAAACTATTGTGGAAAATAATAGAAATGCAATGGTTGGTATTTAAACATTGGACTATGAGGTTACATCATCCAGTTATGTCATCAATGTGTATGGAGGGGTAATTGCACTGGTAGTTGCATACACATGGCGCAACACACATGCAAAATGATGACAGCACCTCAAGGAATAAACAGTATGAAATTCTGAATGGGGGGGGGGGGGAAGGTCAAAAGGACTTTATATTTATTAGGAAATGGTTTTTCTTTACGCAGTGAACTGTTTATCAATGTTGCAGAACATAACGGAGTAAATACATTCTCACATTGAACAATCATCTTTGTGCTGACTAAGCACAACCTGGTCATCCTGCCAGAATTTCAACAGAAACAGCTGTGCAGCAGGAAAAAAAAATGATTCAAGCTGACATGTGAACAGTAGATGGATCAGCCTCCAGTATAATGCATGACCAATTTAAATTCTGGAAAATGTGCTCATGATAAGGGCAACCCACTGAATTAACTGTCAAAATACAATATGGACTGAATCTTAACACTCATCCTTTTTTACATTTACTTCAACCATTGCTCAATAACACAGGATTTCAGTCAAGTAGTTTGTTTCTTTGATATCACTTAGATTCAGTTATGTAGTGGTTTCTTTGATATTACTTAGATTTCAGTGTAACAAGTCAGTCCAGACAAACAACAGGAGGTTCGAGAGAACCAGCAAAACATTGGACAAGGCGAACCTATACCTGAAGTCATGGAGGCACCAATCACAATGAGAGAACTGGAGCATGCAATATCCAAATTGAAATTGAAAAAGTCCCCTGGAGCTGATGGAGTGTCCAATGAAATGATTAGAAACCTGGGAATTGCAGCAAGAGCAAAGCTACTGCAGATCTTTAACACAAGCTGGTCCACGGGTAATGTACCACAAGCGTGGAGAGAAGCAGTAATGATACCACTGCTCAAATCAGGAAAATATGGCAACACAGTCTCCAACTACAGGCCCATCAGCCTCACAAGCTGTCTATGCAAAACAATGGAACGCATTACCAATCTTAGGATGCAGTGGTACCTTGAAAGTGAAAACCTTCTGGTATCACAACAAGCAGGTTTCAGACAGTGCTACTCTACTGAAGATCAGGTCACCTACCTCTCCCAAGAGATTGAGGATGCCTTCCAAGAAAAGAAACTGGTACTAACAGCATGGATAGACCTCAGAAAAGCATTTGATAAGGTCTGGAAAGAAGGGCTCCTAAAGAAATTGCGAAATTGCAGGGTTAGCTCAAGAATGTACAAATGGGTAAAAGCATACCTGCATAATAGAAGAGACAGGGTACAATTAGATGGTCGCAAGAGCAAGAAAGTTCTACTGCGTCATGGAGTCCCCCAGGGAGGAGTCCTGTCACCCACCCTTTTCTTGGTTTACATCAATGACCTAGTTGCTGAACTACCACATGGGATCAAAGTGGCAATGTATGCTGACGACCTGGTGATCTGGTGCATGGAAGAACATGCAACAGTGGCCACTAAACAAATACAAAGAGCTATCGATGCCCTAACCTTATGGGCTAATAGATGGTGCGTCAGCATAAACACAGATAAGTGCAGCACTACACTTTTTACCCTCTCACCAAAACAAAAAGACGGTCATATTAAAATAGATGGAGAGCTCTTGAAAGAAGACAAACAACCCACATACCTCGGAGTTACTTTTGATGATAAACTGACATGGAAGCAGCACATAAACAAAGCAACAACAAAAGCCAGGAGGAAGTTCACTATCTTGAGAAAACTAAGTGGAACCACATGGGGAGCCAGTGGGAATATACTCAGTAAAGTTTACCATCAGGGCATAAGACCACACCTGGAATATGGTTCAGCTGCGTGGTGTCCTGCATCAAACACCACATTACAAGATCTAGATAAAGTGCAAAACCAGGCACTTAGAATAATGCTGGGAGCAATGAAATCAACACCCATAGCAGAGATGCAGAAAATGGGAAGAATGCAAACACTTGGCGAACACAGAGACACAAAAGTACTATTTCAGGCAGAAAAGTTTCAGTGTATGCCAAGTCATCCAATGAAGGAAAGATTCCAAAATCTAGCAATGGGACGATTGAAAAGAAGCAGCTTTATCCATCAAGCTAAAAGACTTCGCAGACAACTTACAGACCTACCTGAAGTTGACAGCCCCTTAAGGCCTGTAACAGAACAAACCCTGTGGAGTGAAAGACATGGAATGCCAATATACATTCAGACCCATGTGAAAGGAATACTAAGCGAGGACGAACAGAACAGTGTGCAGCGAAGGACAGTCACCCTCAGTTTCCTGGATGAGGAATATCCACAAGATATATGGGTCAGAGTATACACAGATGGGTCAGCACAGAATGCCGTGAGGAATGGAGGTGCAGGTGTATATATAGAATATCCACACAAGCCTAGAGATACAATCAGAACACCGACAGGAAAATTCTGCAATAATTATGATGCAGAAATCCAGGCAATTATTGTGGCAGCTAAAAAACTGCTGAACTCCAACTCTGACCTACAGCCTGTGGTATTCCTGACAGATGCAAGGTCAGTGCTTCAAGCTCTCCAGTCTGAAAAACTACTTAGCGAATTGTCTTACCAGTATAGGGTAACCATGCAGTGGATACCCTCTCACTGTGGAATACCAGGAAATGAAAAAGCAGACCAACTGGCTAAGGAAGGTGCTGCCGAAGACCAACCAGATATACCTATCACCTATCATCAGAAAAAACAGATGATCAAGTCAACAAGAAAGCCACAAACAACAACACAAGATGACTATCATATTATGAACAGACCAGAACAAGTTATAATTCTATGTCTCAGAACAGGATACAACCGACTCCGCAGTCACATGTATACAAAGTTCAAGATTGGCAACACAGCCATGTGTACATGTGGACAGGCAGCACAGAGTGCCAAACATATACTTCAAGAGTGTTCTGAGCATGAAACGCTGAGGCAGACATATTGGCCAGAGGAAACAACACTGGAATCAAAACTCTATGGGACACTGTATGAACTACAAAAGACAGTGAGTTTTATTAAGGAAACAGAATTACAGATATAGACATGTTCCAAGTGAAAGAAAGAAGAAGAAGAAGTGTAACTAGTGTGTTTCTTTGACATTGCTTATATTTCAGTTAACTCATTCCTCCCGTAAAAATGATATATCATTGCAGATAGAACCCCCAATCCGGACATATCCACCATTATTCATTCTCAAAGATATGCCATCTATATTTGCTTCATTTGGATCATAAATGACAAATAGTAACTTATTTAGCCACTTAACATTTAGAAATCTGGCTAAGAAAAGGAAACCCTTGTGGTACTGTGTGATTAGACATGTGTGACATATTTATTTTAAATTAAAATTCTAACAAGATAGGTTCAGCTTTTCTGAAATTAGCAAAATGACTTCATCTTCCACTATTAAGAGAGTTCCAAGATATAGCAAACATCAGGCTTTATTTTTCTTTGAGAGTTTTATAATTTGAGACATTATTTCAAGTGGTGTGTAGGAAAACATTTTTTTTCTATTTTGACAGTGGAGATTACCAATTTGTTGAAAAGTGAAAAAGAAATAGGCCTATACCTAATCTGGTAAGAGACAAATAGCTAATAAATTCTAAAACTGTTCCTTCTGATATTGTTTCTGAAGAATCAGATAGACCTAGTGAAAGCAATTTGAAATTTCTGTATTTCAATAAAATGTCTGCATTTAGCATTTTTTTAAAAACCAAAAAAAAACCCAATTTTTTTTTGCCCCTCAATATGAGCATGTGAGATAAAAACGACCACATTAGTAACCGAAATCCACATTAATACGAAAAGTCTAAATCTGTGCTAGTTGACACCAATGAAATAGAGTTAAACCTAATGATAATATTGAGTGGAATAAAGTTCAACATTGAAAATCCAATACTTGGGAATATTTCGTAGATCCTAAAGTTTCGAAATATTTTGTTCAGTTCCGAAATTTGACATGAAACACAAAAAATTATTTATAGCAGTAATAAATCTACTTTATTAAGATTAAATATCAAAATGTCAAGACAAGTAAAACTGAGGGTGAGTAGAACAAAATATACGTAAACAAAATATTTGTATATCTAACATTGCTGTTTGTGGTGTAATTTTTGTATTTTGTTGCTACAAGGTTGATTATTGCATGACCACATTTCTCTAATTACATTTCTCTATCTGGGATGTCTCCATTACCCTTTTCATCTCCCAATGGCACCTACAAGGTAGTAGTTGTTTTGTATAGAGTTTTCTCTCTTAAGAAAGTTGTCTTACCGGACTTATGAGACTTTCCTACACAAGTGTTTCCTCCAAACCCTACCCTACCCCAAACCCACCCCCATCGGCGCCTTCCTGGAGTAGTGTCAGTGACCCCACTCCAGCAACCTGAGCTTATAGTGGTTCATTCTTGCTTGTTGCTGCCAGTCACTGGACACAAGGTGTATTTCAGTGGGGATATCAGCGCCGCCTGATATCCCGTCCTGTCTTCATTGGCAGCAACACCGGTTTCTGTGTAAGTACAAATCATTACATGGATATACTGCTATACATGGATATAATATGGATATATTACATGGATATATGTTCTTTTCATTTTTATTCTGGTCATACTGGGGTTAGAAGAAATGAGAGAGCCGATTTATTGGCAGGCAATGCGGTGATAAATGGCACATTGCTGAGAAGAGATAAAGCAGACTTAATGAAGGCAGTAATAAATTCATTTCAAGATGCAGATGATGCCAATGAGGCTGAGAATGTACACATACAGAATACAGAGAATGTTAGAAATGGGAGTGTCTAGAGGTGAGGGAAGGAAAAGTAAATTTTTTGGAAAGTCCAGACGATCACACAATCAACACCTGACTGGGACTCTGTTTCTACATACACTGGGATGGCTGCTGGAGCGGAGGGCGGAGCACTTATGGGAATCTCCTGCGTGCTGTGAAGCCAGTTTCTATTCAAGAATAAAGAATTTGATATCACTTAGATTTCAGTATCAGTAGTTGTTTCTTTGATATTACTTATTCGATTTCAGTGTAAGTAGTTGTTTCTTTGATGTTACTTAGATTTCAGTTAAGTATTTGTTTCTTTGATATTGCTTAGAATTCAGTGTAAGTAGTTTGTTACTTTGATATTACTTAGATTTCGGTGTAAGTAGTTTGTTACTTTAAAATTACTTAGATTTTTATTCTTTTATTATACTTACTCTATCGCTTTTTCTTTTACTCTTTTCTTTGTTCTTAAAGTATGTTTGTTCTTTTTTCTCCATTTTTTTCTTTCTTATCTTATCGCCCATATTGTTTTTTTGTTTGCTTCTCTCACATCATGATTCTCTGTTTGTAATATTCTTTTCTTATTGTTTGTTTTTGTCCTGAACAAGACTTTTTTGTCGAAACAGCATTTGTTTCTGTGATGTCATTAGTGTGTTTTATATTGAGCAGCAACACTCTCTACATATTTCTGCTTTATTTCCCCTTAACATGCCACATTTGTTTCAGATAGGTCAGCAACCTACATATGCTGTTACATTAAGTTTCTGTAGAAGTTACAATATCAAATAAACATATCTACATAAACAGCCTGCAAATAATTTCTGCACATTTAGAGGTCTTCATCTTTCAGCAAGTCCTAGTTCAAATGCAGCAAATACCAATGTTGAAAAAGTTTGTGATGCCTGAAACTATTATTAAATATTGTCAATCTGCTGATGCCCCTAAAAATAATACAAACATTGATGGAGAGGGCAATAAAGTACAAAATGACATTTGATGGTGAGGTGTCAGACAAGGATGTGTAATGTCACCTATTTTTTCTTCCTATATACAGAGGATATTATGCAAAATATAGAAAGCATGTCAGAAATAGCAATTGGAGGTAACAATCTTAATAATCTATGATAAACTGACAATAAGTTCTGATTCAACAAGAACTTCAAGCCCTGCTAGATATGGTAGTACAAGAATGTGAAAACAAAAGCTTCAGTCTAAACAGGAAGAAAACAGAAGTAATTGCCCCAGCACCGTGCAGTGGTGATGAGGCTTAGTTCAACCATCAGGGGCTGGAAACTAAGACTGGTCGGGCAGTCCCATTTGAGCAGGACCATAGTCCTGCCGAAGTAAGCAGAGTGCTGAAGACGGAGGCATCCAGCCAAAAGGCGCACAGATAATCAGGATGCCACACACAAAACACAATGGAAACATGTCTGTATCTATAAAAAGTTATGGTGCCTGCCATGTGGCGGACGTTCAGGCAGGGACGGTGCCGGGCCCTATACCTCGAAAGGGCCCAACCTCAGTTACTGAAAGTCCTCAATTGCCTCGAGGAGCCAGGAGGCAAGGGAATAGAGCTACTGGCCAAACAAACAAATGACCAATAAAAATAATGCACTGGAATGCTGAGGGTGTCAACAGTAAAAGAGATGGATAAAGCAAAAAATTGGAACTTGAAAATGTCCTCAATGAAGGTCATGCAAAATATAGAAAGCATGTCAGAAATAGCAATTGGAGGTAACAATCTTAATAATCTATGATAAACTGACAATAAGTTCTGATTCAACAAGAACTTCAAGCCCTGCTAGATATGGTAGTACAAGAATGTGAAAACAAAAGCTTCAGTCTAAACAGGAAGAAAACAGAAGTAATTGCCCCAGCACCGTGCAGTGGTGATGAGGCTTAGTTCAACCATCAGGGGCTGGAAACTAAGACTGGTCGGGCAGTCCCATTTGAGCAGGACCATAGTCCTGCCGAAGTAAGCAGAGTGCTGAAGACGGAGGCATCCAGCCAAAAGGCGCACAGATAATCAGGATGCCACACACAAAACACAATGGAAACATGTCTGTATCTATAAAAAGTTATGGTGCCTGCCATGTGGCGGACGTTCAGGCAGGGACGGTGCCGGGCCCTATACCTCGAAAGGGCCCAACCTCAGTTACTGAAAGTCCTCAATTGCCTCGAGGAGCCAGGAGGCAAGGGAATAGAGCTACTGGCCAAACAAACAAATGACCAATAAAAATAATGCACTGGAATGCTGAGGGTGTCAACAGTAAAAGAGATGGATAAAGCAAAAAATTGGAACTTGAAAATGTCCTCAATGAAGAACAAGTTAATATATGCTGTATCCAAGAAACACACCTCAGAGGCTACCAGTGCTACCGATCTGACTGAAAGGACAGACGAATGGGTGGTATTCTGACACTTGTTAAAAACAATATCAGCGAATGTCAGCTGGAAGTATATATGGAAGGGCAGAATACCAGATGCTCCACCTAAAAACAGACAGTGCAGAATTCCATCTTCTGAACTACTACTGCCCAAATGATAAACCATTGGCACTAGACACAATTCCAGATAAAGAGAGACTTATGGTGTGTAGTGACTTCAACAGCCACTCTCAGAGCTGGGGCTACGACCATATCGACAAGAGAGGTGAGGAACTTGAGAGCTGGCAGGATGAAAATAATCTCATCCTTATTAACCAGCCAGCAGACTCACCAACCTTCTACTCGAGAGCATGGCACACCACCTCTACACCAGATCTGGCATTCCACTCACCAGGCCTGGAATGGAACAACACACGTGTCGTTGGAAAGCAGCTTGGGGGTAGTGACCACAGACCAGTATTTCTGGAAATCCACAATGAATTTACCAAGGACAGCAGCACGCTCACTAGGTGGAACTATAAGAGGGCAGACTGGAAAATGTACCAGAATTTAACCAGTGTTCTAGCTAAGGACATGAACTTGGACAAAGACATCAATAGAGCAGTGAGTGAATTTAATAGATGTATACTACATGCTGCTAGTAAAACCATACCCAGGGGGGCACGCAAGAACTACAAACCCTACTGGAATAATGAACTGGAAAAGCTGCAAAATGAGATGGAAACATCTAGACAGCAGGCAGAGAACAGACCTAGCCAAGAACATCACAACAAATATCAGCAAACAAAGGCTAAATTTCAAAGAGCCAAGTTACAAGCCAGACGGAGCAGCTGGAAAGAAAAAACAGAGTCGCTGAACCTAGAAAGAGATACTAGGAAATTATGGAAACTTGTAAAACAACAAAATGATGAAGGTACAGGGACAAATACCAGGATCACACTTTATATAGATAGAGACATTTTAACAGGTAAACATGCAGCTGATTATTTTGCAGATTCCTTTGAAGAAGACAATAACATCAAAGTCAGCCCAGACAAACAACAGGAGGTTCGAGAGAACCAGCAAAACATTGGACAAGGTGAACCTATACCTGAAGTCATGGAGGCACCAACCACAATGAGAGAACTGGAACATGCAATATCCAAATTGAAAATGAAAAAGTCCCCTGGAGCTGATGGAGTGTCCAATGAAATGATTAGAAACCTGGGAATTGCAGCAAGAGCAAAGCTACTGCAGATCTTTAACACAAGCTGGTCCACAGGTAATGTACCACAGGCGTGGAGAGAAGCAATAATGATACCACTCCTCAAATCAGGAAAAGATGGCAACACAGTTTCCAACTACAGGCCCATCAGCCTCACAAGCTGTCTATGCAAAACAATGGAAGGCATTATCAATCTTAGGATACAGTGCTACTCTACTGAAGATCAGGCAACTTACCTTTCCCAAGAGATTGAGGATGCCTTCCAAAATAAGAAACTGGTACTAGCAGCATGGATAGACCTCAGAAAAGCATTTGATAAGGTCTGGAAAGAAGGGCTCCTAAAGAAATTGCGAAATTGCAGGGATAGCTTCATAGCTCAAGAATGTACAAATGGGTAAAAGCATACCTGCATAATAGAAGAGCCAGGGTACAATTAGATGGTCGCAAGAGCAAGAAAGTTCTACTGCGTCATGGAGTCCCCCAGGGAGGAGTCCTGTCACCCACACTTTACTTGGTTTACATCAATGACCTAGTTGCTGAACTACCACATGGGATCAAAGTGGCAATGTATGCTGACGACCTGGTGATATGGTGCACGGAAGAACATGCGACAGTGGCCACTAAACAAATACAAAGAGCTATCAATGCTCTAACCTTATGGGCTAATAGATGGTGCGTCAGCATTAACACAGATAAGTGCAGCACTACACTCTTTACCCTCTCACCAAAACAAAAAGCCGGTCATATCAAAATAGATGGAGAACTCTTGAAAGAAGACAAACTACCCACATACCTCGGAGTTACTTTTGATGATAAACTGATATGGAAGCAGCACATAAACAAAGCAACAACAAAAGCCAGGAGGAAGTTAGCTATCCTGAGAAAACTAAGTGGAACCACATGGGGAGCCAGTGGGAATATACTCAGTTAAGTTTACCAGCAAGGCATAAGACCACACCTGGAATATGGTTCAGCTGCATGGTGTTCTGCATCAAACACCACATTACAAGATCTAGATAAAGTGCAAAACCAGGCACTTAGAATAATGTTGGGAGCAATGAAATCAACACCCAGAGATGCAGAAAATGGGAAGAATGCAAACACTCGGCGAACGCAGAGACACAAAATTACTCAGGCAGAAAAGTTTCAGTGTATGCCAAGTCTTCCAATGAAGGAAAGATTCCAAAATCTAGCTATGGGGCGACTGAAAAGAAGCAGCTTTATTCATCAAGCTAAACAACTCCGCAGACAACTTACAGACCTACCTGAAGTTGACAGCCCCTTAAGGCCTGTACCAGAACAAACCCCGTGGAGTGAAAGGCATGGAATGCCAATATACATTCATACCCATGATGCAAGGTCAGTGCTTCAAGCTCTCCAGTCTGGAAAACTAACAGACTTGAAAAAACTACTTAGCGAATTGTCTTACCAGTATAGGGTAACCATGCAGTGGATACCCTCTCACTGTGGAATACCAGGAAATGAAAAAGCAGACCAACTGGCTAAGGAAGGTGCTGCCGAAGACCAACCAGATATACCAATCACCTACCATCAGAAAAAACAGATGATCAAGTCAATAAGAAAGCCACAAACACCAACACAAGATGATTATCCTATTATGAACAGACCAGAACAAGTTATAATTCTACGTCTCAGAACAGGACACAACCGACTCTGCAGTCACATGTATACAAAGTTCAAGATTGGCAACACGGCCATGTGTACATGTGGACAGGCAGCACAGAGTGCCAAACATATACTTCAAGAGTGTTCTGAGCACGAAACGCTGAGGCATACATATTGGCCAGAGGAAACAACACTGGAATGAAAGCTCTATGGGACACTGTATGAACTACAAAAGACAGTGAGTTTTATTAAGGAGACAGAATTACAGATATAGACATGATTCAAGTGAACGAAAGAAGAAGAAGAAGTAATTGTTGTTTCAAATAAATACACACCTCCAAGATGCAATATCAATGATGCAAAATTAAGTCAAGTAGACAAAGTCAAAACTGAGTACCTCTGTGATGGCAAAGGTACCAAGTTTGATCCCTGCCACAGGCAATTGTGCATCCAAACTGCTCAGAAAACAATGCCATATCAGTGAACATATTTATATTGCCTCCGCCAAAGATGGATGTGTCAGGCTATTGACACAAACAAAATGGCAACACAACGTGTTTCAATTCTCTGGACTACATACTGCTGGAAATCTAATAGGATCATGGTCCTGCTACAAGTGAGATCCAGCAGGAGTTTGAGAATGAATGCTGAAGCAAAGGAAGATATTTCCTAGAAAATCACTACAGCCACAAAATGTTTGGTTGATGGCTATATCCTGAATAGGATATATAAAAATATTTATTTTTAGATAAAGTCAAGTATCTTGGCACTATTTTAACATCAGATGGTAGGTGTTCTAATTAGATCAAGAACAGGATAATAGGTCAAATGAACATTTCAAAAAATGAGAAAAATTCCATGCAATAGAGTAATATTAATGCAAATGTGATTTTGTGTGCTGGGATGTTATATTGAGCCAATCTTTCCTTATCAATGCAAAGCATGGACAGTAAACAAAAGTGTCCAAGATAATCTAGAGTCAACTGACATGAGGTTTTTAAATGAGTTTGAGAAAAATGATAAAAATTTCAAGGACAGTCAAGAAAACGTAAGTACATGTTCTCAGAGATGTAAAACAACAAATTATAGCACAAATTAGAAGCAGATAATCAAGATTTCTAACGCATGTGATGAGAGAAACAAAACTTGAAATTTAGTAACCACTGGAAAGATCAAGGGAAGAAGAGACAGAGGAAGACAAATAGAGAAATTTCTGGATGGGCTGTCACTGTGGCACAAAAATAAGTCATCAACTGAACTTGTTAACAAAACAAGAGACCGAGAGTTGTGGAGAAGGATGATCGTCTACACTACTCGGCATGGCACCTGATTGATCACATGACAACTGAACTGTCACACAATTTACCTTTCTACACTACTCGGCGCATGGCACTTGATTGATCTCATGACAACTGAGCTGTCACACAATTTAACTTTATGCAGGGTTTATTGATACATTGTGGCAAGTGCTGGCTGAAACATGACTTCTGTTTTCTCTGCATTAATTTGTAGTTCAGCCACAGAATTAGCATTTAGAGCACAATAATCTTCAAAACAGAGATCCCTAATGATGTGTGAGATTGTGGTCAAGGCTGTTGAATTTCAATAGTTTTCTGTTACTGTAATATCTGATTTATATTCCAAAGTCCAGATCTCTAAATGCATCATCAGCAGAGAAGATGATGCTGAACAGGATATATATATAAGAGTCTATATATATATATATAATATATAAGAGATATATAAAGAAATATTTAAGAGTCTTCTAAGACATTTATTTTCAAATGAGTTCAATTATTTGTTATTATAGTATTAGCTATATAGAACACAAGAAAAATGTATTTGTTTAGTAGCAAATTAACAACTTGCAGGCTATAAAAACCATTTTTGGCGGTGGTGAAACGGCATATACTTGTTTGGTTTGGACATGTAACAAGACATGACTTGCTTTCTAAAATTATTTTCAAGGAATGGTTGAAGGTGGAAGGAGGGGACAATTTTTCCTGAATTTATAACATCAAGGAATGGTATAGGCATGTTTTTTCTACACTCCCCCAAATGGCTGAGTTGTTTGGAGAGAAATTTGTGCTGTTTTTAGTGTGACGAGTTTGATGGGTTATAGAATTTATTATTATTTCATTTGTTTCAAACTTTTTTTCTGAATCCATATTGGCTTTTGTAATACCTTGTTAATGAATATGAGATGCAAGATGGTTCAAAATGATTTTTAGCATATATCTTCTCTGCAATGGACAGTAGAAAAATGTCTCAATGGTTATTACAGTAATGTTGGAAAATCATATGAAGTTTATCAATCAGCATTGTGCCACCATACTTATATATTTTGGCAAATTTGCTTACAAATTAACACACAAATAATAAACACTTTCTATTCCTCTCAATATACATAAATGACCTATTCATGTGCAATTTATTATGTTTATGTTCTCACACTGTATGGATATGCAAGGTTGACAGAGGCAGCTGCATGTATAATAAAGTCAATATCTGTACATAAGTATGTGTAGTCATCTTCACTCAGTCCTAGTCTCATCAGAGATATGTTACCTGCAAGGTAATATTTATAGAGATTTATTTCAGTAATATTCTTACATCAGAGTTATATTTAAGTAATATTCGGTACTATACAAGAATCAGTGGAACTGATCAATGCAGTTGGGGCAACTAACCAGTGTTAGCATTAACATTTATTATGTCCCTTTGTTAGTGCGAATCTCACTAATACTGCTGGGAGGGGAGGCAGCGTAATTTAGTGTTTTGGGAGGGGGATTTATGGTTAGGGGGTTAGTTAGAAGTTTAGAATTTGGGAGAGGATCGCTTTCAGTGTTGGGGTTAGGATTTGAACAGTGTATCTGATAGATAGGGAGGGGTGTTGGTGGGGGACACGTTATGGAGAGGGGCGGGTGTTGATGGGGATGGGTGGCCAGTATCTAATCATTTCCCTCCAATACGCATAGAAAGGACTGACATTGTTCTGGACCCTAGATTGGCACATGAACTCTGCTAGGTAGCTGTTTAAGTGATGCTGTGCTGTTCCACTATGTTTCTTATTTAGCTACTTCGCACTTCCCCACATTTACTCCACTGTTTGGGTATGGGCCCCGGTTACCTTATCCATGAAGTTGTATCTGTGTTTCACTGTTAGATAGCCGAAGTCTGCCGATCTCGGTAGTTTGGAATCCTTTCCAACAATCAGAATATATCATTGATCCAGGTTTAATATTGTCAACAATTGCCATATAAGGTAGCAGATCTTCTATCTTCCACTTGCAACAATAAAACATATTTTGTCTCATACCCAACAAAATATCCATTATTGAGGCAACACTCTTCCAAAGTTTGTTTTTCTTTTGGTGCTTTTGCCTATCTTGACAATAATTCTTTCTCCTCCAATGGATCTTCGTGGCAGCTGTGTCATGCTGTAGATACAAACTTCCCACATAAATGTGTTCATTCAACAACTGTTGTCTTGCTAATCTGTAGTTCAAAAACGCACTAGTTGGAAGATGTCATCTCAAAAGCTCATCCATAAATGAAGCAGCATATTTTTTACAAACAATATGTTTGCACATTGCAAGAATGTGCCGACCTTTGCATTCATTCACTGGCAGTGTCACCTTACATTGCAATACCATTGAATCTGTCCATTATCGTTGTACAACAAGATAATTGGATGATCCTGACCGCAAATCTTTCCTATTGTAGCACTCCTCATGTTTGTAACTGACGTACAGTGTCTATCTCACTAAAGCAAAATAAATTAAAATTTATCAGCAGACAGACATCGATTGCCGTATCAATTTTGTTTTGCTGACGAGTCAACACGAAAGATGCATACAGTGTCTTGCGCATAACACTCATTAAAAATTTGAATGAAATGCGCAAATGGTGTCTGCACATAACATTTAAAGTTGTGACCCTGTCCACTGATTCCTGTATAATACCTAATATTTCTACATCAGAGATATATTTAAGTAATATTCCTACATCAGAGATATTTACCAGAAAGTAAGTGATATATTGTGCCTATCTCAAACATGATCTGCCCATTTTGAGCCTGGAGTGTCTCACCTTATTGAAATCTGGATGCAATGGGTGAAGTGTATCAGCAATGATGTAAGATATAAACTACTCGATACATCTTGATTCTGTCAGCTAAAGATGGAAAGTCAAGGAGAAATCTTTTTGCCAAGGATGTATCCTTGGTAAAACCCAAGATGATACATATGGTCTCATTCTGAAACTTGTACAGTATGGCAATCTGTGTATCACTGACTGTGTATATGATACAAACGTATTTCATACTAGAAACAAGAAGTTCCTTGTATAGCAGTGTGAGTAGATGTGGAATGTCACATGATGCTTTACTCTCGATGCTGATAGATCTTTGCAGGCTTTAGTTATGACATGGTTAACATGTACTTTGAAGCAAAGACTGTGATCGAATGATATTCCCAGATAACACAATACAGGTATACCAGAAATGTCCATCTCATTAAATTTCACTGGTGGGGTTTCTGTGCTGGTGATGCAATTATTTAAGGAGAACCAAGTGAGAGCAGTCTTTTTCTTTTGTATTTCGTGTTTAATAATATCCCAGTTCTTTTCCTGCCTGTATATCAGAATATCATAGGCAAAAGATCAAGTTTGGCTATTACCGGTCAACTGCTGTGTTTCATTATCATTACTGTGTAAATATTGAGCAGTATTGGGGAAAAGAGGCGAACCATATGGCAGTTCTGGATAAATTGTAGTAGGTTCAGAGGACTAATACTACACTGTAGTATCACTTCCTTTCATAAAGTGCTGATGATATCCATCAAACGATAAAGGGATCCACCTGTAGTAGCATGAGTACGTTCATGAAATACTCAAACAGAGCTCTATTATTTTACATCTTCCAGATCAATCACTACAGCACATATCTCCAGACCAACCTGGGACCCTCCAAAAATGTCATATGCAAGCAAAGCAGCATTACAGCACATTTAAAAAAATTATCTTTGTAACCACAGAGAGTAGATGGATATAACTGATGACTACAAATCACAAGCAAGCCTACACTACATGCCACAATTTCTCAGGAAGTTTGCCAATTGTTTTTGAGGAACTGCTATAGTAAACCACATCAGGCAGCTTTATATAAAAATTGGCCTCCTTGAACATCTGTGGTGTTTCAGAATTTAAGTGTTTTAATTTAATTCAGAATTTAAATGTTTTAATTTAATTCAGAATTTAAATGTTTTAATTTAATTCAGAATTTAAATGAAGGAAACCAAAAAATAAATTCTGTTATTGCACTTTTAAAATGAGCTGTTTTATTTGAACCATGAAATGGATATTTATCTCAGATTCTCATAATGTATGATACAAATGTTGAACATCTCATTTCTGGAAAAAAAATTAGTTTAAACCTTTCAAAGCTGTAGTTCTGTGTTGTAGTGCTTCTTCTATCAGGCTCTGCTCCTCATTTTCCACTGATCTGTCAGTAGAAATAATACCATACTGTCTTAAAGTATCACATATCCTGTCTAAAGCAGACCTTTGTGGTAGTTCTCGAATCAGGCAGTACACAACTAACTGAAAAAGTTGAAAATAGTACTAAATTATATCTGAAACATATTTTATTTCAACAGCACAGTTGTACCTTGTGTCACAAATTACAAGCTATCTGTAAGTTGCTTGCAGAGAAACTATAAAATACAATATTAATTCTTTAATATTAACCCTCATTAAAATGATTAATTGTTCCAGATACAAATTGATTTTTTTACATATCAATGATAAATCACAATTACAGATAGGCCATCTAAAATTGTTTCACTTCTATTGTAAATGAATTTATATGAACTTATTTAGGTGTTTAAAATTTAGAAATTTGGTTACCAAAACGAAACCCTCGTGGTAAAGTGTGATGTGATGTGAGTGACACATTTACTGTTAATTAAAATTTGAACAAGGTAGGTTCAGATTTTCTAAAATTTGCAAAATTGCTTCATCTTCAACTAGTAAGAGAGATCAAAGATTTAGCAAACATCTGATTTTATTATTCTTTGAAAGTTTTACAATTGGAGATATTATTTCAAGTGATGTTTTAGAAAAACAACACTGTTTTCGATTTTGACAGTGGAATTTACTATTATCTATCCCAAGGTGAATGAATGTTGATTGCATTCACACTTGCCATTAAGTGTAGGGGTGGGAGCTTAAGCTGTCGTTCCAAGGCCAGATGTGCCACCAAGGTTGCATTCAGTCCATGTTTGTTCAAGGATATCTTGATGTTTTCTATCCACCGTTTTCTTGGTCTACCTTTAGCCTTACTCCCGGATATTCTTGTATTATATGCTCTTATTGGTATTTGGTTTGGCTTCATTCTCATAAGGTGACCGAACCATTTTACTTGCTGTCTCTCAATATGTTCCATACATGATATTATACCAACTCTTTCCCTAATTTCTTCATTTCTTATTTTATCTAGTTTGGTAACCATTGCAGCTTTTCTCAGACAACTCATTTCACATGTGATGATTTTTCTTTGCTGCGAAGCTGTTAAAGACCATGGTTGACATTGGCAGCACAGTGTTGGTATAAAAATTGTAGATATTAATTGTTTTTTTTAAATTTCCATCTTGATCTTTGGATGAACAAGTAATGGTGAAAGTTGCAATGCCACTGTGTTTGCTTTTTGGCACCTTGTTTCTATTTATCTGTCTAGTCTTCCATCTTCAGAAAAAATGCTGCCTAGATATTTAAGTTTTTTGGCTTGTTTCACTTTGGTGTTATCTATTGTTATATTCATTAGTGTTGAAGACTTGCTAATTTTCATAACTTCTGTTTTTTGTACATTAATTTTCATGTTGTACTTCTGACATGCTAACAGCAATGCGTTGATGTGCTTTTGCAAAGTTTCCTCATCTTTGTATATTAAACTTTGATATTGGCAAATAATAGTTCATTTATTTCATTAAGTTCCTCATCAGATTTATTTGCAATGTTTTCCTCTTTGTTGATGTGAGCTTCTTTTATTATTCTGTCCATGTATATGTTGAAAAGTAGAAGTGAAAGTACGCATCCTTGTCTTACTCTAGATCTTGTTTCAAAAGGTTCAGTCATTCCATCTGTTGTTCTTACTAAGCATTGGCATTTTTGATATATTGCTTTTATATTATCTAACAGTTGTCCTCTAATGTTATAAATTTCCAAGTTTTCCCATAGAATGTTTCTATCTACTCTGTCGAATGCCTTTTCCTGATCTACAAATAATGTGTTTAAATCTTGATTGTATTCGATTGATTTTTCACTCAGTTGTCTCAATGTGAAAAGTGCGTCTGTACAGCTTGCTCCCCTTCTGAAGCCAAACTGAGAGGGACTCAGCTGTGGTTCTGCAATGTATCGCATTCTCTGTTCTATTATTTTTGCATAGATTTTACCTGTGTTAGATGCCTCTATATTCTTCTTCTTTCGTTCACTTGAAACATGTCTATATCTGTAATTCTGTCACCTTAATAAAACTCACTGTCTTTTGTAGTTCATACAGTGTCCCATAGAGCTTTCATTCCAGTGTTGTTTCCTCTGGCCAATATGTATGCCTCAGCGTTTCGTGCTCAGAACACTCTTGAAGTATATGTTTGGCACTCTGTGCTGCCTGTCCACATGTACACATGGCCGTGTTGCCAATCTTGAACTTTGTATACATGTGACTGCAGAGTCGGTTGTGTCCTGTTCCGAGATGTAGAATTATACTATATACTACGTAGACGTAGATGCCTCTATATGATTCACACTCTCTCTTATTACCTTTGTTTTTCCATAGTGGTACATTTACTGATTATTGCCAGTAGTCTGGTACTTTTCTTTCTGACCAGGCTATTGTGAATAATCTGGCTAACCACTGTACCCCTGTGTTTCTACACGCTTTTATTGCTTCACTTGGTATACCATCCTCTCCTGATGATTTATTACTTGGGCTATGTTTTAAGGCTTCTTCTATTCCTCGATTTAGTATATTTGGTTCTGTGGCTTCAATATCTTTTTGAGCGTTGGTGGGTCTATATTTTGTTGTTATTGTTGGGTTGTATAATTCCTGGAAGTAGTCTTTCCTATTCAGGCTTTTCTATTCATGCAATTTCAGTGGAATTTACTGACTTGTTGAAAGTTAGAAAAGAAATAGACCTAATATTATTTGTAGGGGAAAAATAACAGCTAAAAAGTTATACAATTGTTCCCACTGCTATTGTTTCCAAAGAATTAGATAGGCCTAGTGACAGTAATGATAATCTTTCACTACCTTATACAGAAAATAGAGTTAGGCCCTATGCTTAATATTAATATTGAGTGGAATAAAGTCCAACAGAATTATTTTATTTGGTCATCTATGTTTAAACCGACTGTGTATGGTATCCAAGCACCATTGAATGAAAATTCATCACCGCTATAGGGCTGTATCAGTTTGACTGAAATAGAAGGGGAATTACTGGAGATGTGAGCCCCCTTATATATATATATATATATATATATATATATATATATATCACAGTTGACAGAAGTAGTGGAGATGTTAGATGTGAATTGAACAGCAGAATTGAAATTGTTGATAAAATTGAAGAAGTGAGAAAATTATGTTTTGGGCATGTCAGTATATACCATTACCAATGGACCTGTGGAAAATAGATGGGAATGGGCCATCATTGGTTGACCAAACCAGATGTTCAAGATGTCCTGTGAAAAGACACGCATAGCTGGGTCTCATCTTGGTGCCCATAGCAACATTACTTTTTTGATAGAAAAAATTCACATCTAGATTTTTTTTTTTTAAATCATCTACAAACTGTAGTTTGTTTAAGTTATCCTTCAGATCGTTTTCTTCCGTTGTCTTTGCTACTTTGCATTTGTGGTCTATGTTATGTTATGAACAATAGGACAGATAGTACACATTCATGTCTCACACCTGAGTGAATTTGAAATTTATCAGATGTTCCTGTGCTTGTTCTTACTGAGCATTGACCATTGGTGTATATGCTCTTACATAGGATCAGATGTTGGGGAACTCCATATGTCTGTAGTGTTATCCTTAGTTGTCCTCTATCCACTCTGTCAAAAGCTTTCTCTTGGTCTACTAAAGCCAAATATAAGTCTTGGTTATGTTTTATCATTCTTTCTGAAAGCTGTTTGATGGCAAAGATTGCATCTGTACAGCTTTTATTTTTATGAAAGCCCATTTGTGTTTTTATGTCAAGATATTCAATAATAGGTAGGTTTGTTACCAAAATAAAACATAGAACAACCTAACAACGAGATACAGAAGTTTTTAGTTGAGCCATGGTTCTATATATGCGCGCATCCTTCTCTCCGGTATCTTGCTGAAGTTTTTTCCTACGTGGTTTAAGAGTGATATGCCTCTAGACTTAGTGCAGTCCCTCTTACTGCCTTTTTTTCTTCCAGATGGGAACAACCACTTCTGTATTCCACTCCTGTGGTGTATTTTGTGTCTTCCATTTCACATTGAAGTGTCTGTGTAGCCACTTTATAACTTTCGCTCTCAGCATTTTTATTAGTTTTAGAGGTATTTTGCCTATACCTGGTGCTTTGTTGTTTAGTGAATGTTTAACTGTGTCTTCAATTTCAGAATGTATAGTTCTAGGTCTTCTCCTATTGTATTTATTGATGTAGTCACTTCTCCTTCCTTTAAGTTTAACAGTTGATTGAAATAATTTTTCCATCTTTCTACGATTTCTTGGGTCCTTTTTAGTATGTTGCCATGTTCATCATTGATACTTCTGTTGATTTGAGGTGCCTTTTTTACTTCTCATGTTTTGTACTTTCTTGTAGAACATCTTTGGTGCATTTTGTCTATCATTGTTTAGCATTTCTCCATATTCATGCCATGACTTACCTTTTGCAGCTTTAATGATTTTCTTGGTGTTAATCTTTGCTGTCTTGTATGCTAAGTAATCTTCATGTATTTTGCTTATTGTCCATTTCTTTTTGTTTTTTATCTTTCGTTGCTTTTTTTACCTCATCTGTCCACCAAGCTGTTATCTTTGGTTTCGTGCCATTGTGGTTTTTATATCCACATATATTTCCTGCTGTTTGAATGATGGCATTTTTGAAATATTTCCATTCTTCATGTGAGCTGGGCGTTTTCTGGTAGCTTTTTGAATACTTCGTTAACTTCTTGGGTATATTTTTCACGCATGTTTAATTCTTCCAATTTCTGTATATCTAGTTGCCCTTGGTGCTTTGCTTGTGCTTGTTATTTTTCATTCTGTTTGTTTTTGACTTATTATTACTGCCTTATGATCAGTATCTGCACATATGTTAGGTATTACTTGTGTGTCTGTTATTTTTTATTGTGTGTCTACTGTTTCTATTTGTGAGTATGAAGTCTATCTGACTCTTGCACTGTAAGTTGTTTAATTTATACCTGTGTACACTTGTCTATTTTTAAAGAAGGTGTTCATTATAGAGGTTATGCTGGATGATTGTATCTAGTAGTTTGTAGCCGTTGTCATTATCCTTGTTCCTTGTGTCTCCTAAAGGTCTTTTATATTCCTTTATTCCTTCTCTATTTGAGCACAGGTGTGTATTAAAATCTACCATAATATATATTTCATCTTCATTATTGCTGTTATTAATTAGTCTGCTTACATCTTCAAAATATTCCTATCTTTTGATTTCATTGTTTGGTGTGTCACATGGGGTGTAAACCTGTATAAATGTGTTTACTCCAACTATTGTACGTTCATTCTGGTGTGTGGCGGTCACAATGCCCTTTGCTAGTGTTGGATCTATTGAAAACCTAATGCCTAATTTAGCTTTTGAAACTGAGTCAACATCACTAAATATAAATGTGTAACCTTGATAGACTCTCTTGCATCCTTTGTGTTTAATTCTAGAGATTGATATTCCTAGGACTTTAATGCCTCTATTTTTCATCTCGTCTATAAGATTTTAGCATTTGTAGCATATTTTATATGATGTTTTTGTATTTGTTGTTTATTATTTGTCTCTGGGAAAACATTCATTTTCTACGAGCGACTTGAGTTCTCACTGCTGGATTGCTAATCCTGTCGCAGTGTTGTATAGGGAAAACCTCACCTGGCTACGCTGTGATCTCGAATTAATACATACATTAATGAGTCTACCTATTCCAGATGAAGAATCCCGAAACACAAAACTACACTTCCATTTGTGATGAGTGAGAATCAATACAGCTGCCATCTTGCGCCATTTTACCGGAAGAATGACAGCCACAGGAAACCCCAATAGTAGTGTGTAGACCAGACATACCTGAAAGTTTGATGGACAGCACATTTGTGATGCCTAAGACCACTCTGTAATCATTGTGTTGTCAAATGCTGTGGCATATACCTCTAATAGTAGTAGATCACAATACAGCTCCTGTATATCACCCAGTCTCAATCTTTGGCACAGTATCCATTATTAGAAATATGTAAACATTATTAGAAATATGTACACGTTCAGAGGCGCTGCTGGCTCTATCTCATTGTTTATCTGCAGGGTGCAGTCTTCTGAGGCGGTGTCCATCTGCCCCTAAGGAGACGTTTGCCAAGTGTAAGTTCTTGGCCATCATGGTGTCATATGCTCCCTGCAGAAAAAAGCCTCCTTACCTCATCCAGGTGCTGGTATGGGTGATGGCCTGCATATAGAGCTGATTGAATAGTCTAATGACTTCCACCATGGTGATCTTTGGGTTATAAAATGCTTCCATATCTCGCTGGAAAGACTTAGCAGGGTCCACGAAGAGCATCAACATGACTTTCAAGCTACGAGCTGAAACATTCAGATTGATTTTCCACATCGGGTCACTGGCATCTTTGACAAACTTACTATTAAGGAGGACATGGTCATATAGGATCATGACACTTCTGGAGTATTGCATGGTCACTAATCAGGCCAGGTCTGGCAATGTGTCCATATCATACTCTAGAGACATATTGCCGTGCTTGTAACTAGCCTCACTTGCTGCCTGGATCACTCAGCTGTGCTCATAGAATTTCAGGTCATATTCGAGGTGATTACTTAACCTGTGCTGATAGAAAGGCATGTGGGTCTCCAGCAGTTCAATGTCGAGTGGCACATAGAAACGGTTGCCAAATACATTTGCAAAGGCGTTATCTCTTAATATTGCAGAATCGCCATTACCAGTGCCCACCCAAAATCTGGTGGTATTTCACTTTTCAGGTGTCCAGACCCTGATAGTACTCATCCTTTATTTCCTTACGAGTCTTCCAGAGACCAAGGTAACAGTTGTACACATCACTGTTGTCAATGGACATCACTTCATTGCTGATTCTTCTTCTTCTTCTTCTTTCGTTCACTTGAAACATGTCTATATCTGTAATTCTGTCTCCTTAATAAAACTCACTGTCTTTTGTAGTTCATACAGTGTCCCATAGAGCTTTGATTCCAGTGTTGTTTCCTCTGGCCAATATGTCTGCCTCAGCGTTTCATGCTCAGAACACTCTTGAAGTATATGTTTGGCACTCTGTGCTGCCTGTCCACATGTACACATGGCCGTGTTGCCAATCTTGAACTTGTATACATGTGACTGCGGAGTCGGTTGTGTCCTGTTCTGAGACGTAGAATTATAACTTGTTCTGATCTGTTCATATTGTGATAGTCATCTTGTGTTGGTGTTTGTGGCTTTCTTATTGACTTGATCATCTGTTTTTTCTGATGGTAGGTGATTGGTATATCTGGTTGGTCTTCGGCAGCACCTTCCTTAGCCAGTTGGTCTGCTTTTTCATTTCCTGGTATTCCACAGTGAGAGGGTATCCACTGCATGGTTACCCTATACTGGTAAGACAATTCGCTAAGTAGTTTTTTTAAGTCTGTTAGTTTTCCAGACTGGAGAGCTTGAAGCACTGACCTTGCATCTGTCAGGAATACCACAGGCTGTAGGTCAGAGTTGGAGTTCAGTAGTTTTTTAGCTGCCACACTAATTGCCTGGATTTCTGCATCATAATTATTGCAGAATTTTCCTGTAGGTGTTCTGATTGTATCTCTAGGCTTGTGTGGATATTCTATATATACACCTGCACCTCCATTCCTCACAGCATTCTGTGCTGACCCATCTGTGTACACTTTGACCCATATATCTTGTGGATATTCCTCATCCAGGAAACTGAGGGTGACTGTCATTCGCTGCACACTGTTCTGTTCGTCCTCGCTTAGTATTCCTTTCACATGGGTCTGAATGTATATTGGCATTCCATGGTTTTCACTCCACGGGGTTTGCTCTGGTACAGACCTTAAGGGGCTGTCAACTTCAGGTAGGTCTGTAAGTTGTCTACGGAGTCGTTTAGCTTGATGGATAAAGCTGCTCCTTTTCAGTCGTCCCATTGCTAGATTTTGGAATCTTTCCTTCATTGGATGACTTGGCATACACTGAAACTTTTCTGCTTGAATTAGTACTTTTGTGTCTCTGCGTTCGCCAAGTGTTTGCATTCTTCCCATTTTCTGCATCTCTGCTATGGGTGTTGATTTCATTGCTCCCAACATTATTCTAAGTGCCTGGTTTTGCACTTTATCTAGATCTTGTAATGTGGTGTTTGATGCAGGACACCACACAGCTGAACCGTATTCCAGGTGTGGTCTTATGCCTTGCTGGTAAACTTTACTGAGTATATTTACACTGGCTCCCCATGTGGTTCCACTTAGTTTTCTCAGGATAGCTAGCTTCCTCCTGGCTTTTGTTGTTGCTTTGTTTATGTGCTGCTTCCATGTCAGCTTATCATCAAAAGTAACTCCGAGGTATGTGGGTTGTTTGTCTTCTTTCAAGAGCTCTCCATCTATCTTGATATGACCAGCTTTTTGTTTTGGTGAGAGGGTAAAGAGTGTAGTGCTGCACTTATCTGTGTTAATGCTGACGCACCATCTATTTGCCCATAAGGTTAGGGCATCGATAGCTCTTTGTATTTGTTTAGTGGCCACTGTTGCATGTTCTTCCGTGCACCAGATCACCAGGTCGTCAGCATACATTGCCACTTTGATCCCGTGTGGTAGTTCAGCAACTAGGTCATTGATGTAAACCAAGAAAAGTGTGGGTGACAGGACTCCTCCCTGGGGGACTCCATGATGCAGTAGAACTTTCTTGCTCTTGCGACCATCTAATTGTACCCTGGCTCTTCTATTATGCAGGTATGCTTTTACCCATTTGTACATTCTTGAGCTAACCCTGCAATTTCGCAATTTCTTTAGGAGCCCTTCTTTCCAGACCTTATCAAATGCTTTCCTGAGGTCTATCCATGCTGCTAGTACCAGTTTCTTTTCTTGGAAGGCATCCTCAATCTCTTGGGAGAGGTAGGTTGCCTGATCTTCAGTAGAGTAGCACTGTCTGAAACCTGCTTGCTGTGATACCAGAAGGTTTTCACTTTCAAGGTACCACTGCATCCTAAGATTGATAATGCGTTCCATTGTTTTACATAGACAGCTTGTGAGGCTGATGGGCCTGTAGTTGGAGACTGTGTTGCCATCTTTTCCTGATTTGAGGAGTGGTATCATTATTGATAGAAAGGCATGTGGGTCTCCAGCAGTTCAATGTCGAGTGGCACATAGAAACGGTTGCCAAATACATTTGCAAAGGCGTTATCTCTTAATATTGCAGAATCGCCATTACCAGTGCCCACCCAAAATCTGGTGGTATTTCACTTTTCAGGTGTCCAGACCCTGATAGTACTCATCCTTTATTTCCTTACGAGTCTTCCAGAGACCAAGGTAACAGTTGTACACATCACTGTTGTCAATGGACATCACTTCATTGCTGATGATTTGAATCATGGTCTTCTTCAGGATGGCACATCCCAGGTTCTGAACCACAGTCATGATGGGGTCTGTGGATTCCAACCTAGTCATGAAAGCTAATCTTGCCATCCCTGGCACAATAAGATCATTGGGGAACCAGACCAACAGTTTCTGATTCTGTCTGATAGTCGAAGGGTTTATGGTGATGACCACATACTGCTGGATTTCTTTTACCCCAAGGGGCTTTTGCAGTCTATGGTAGGTGTTGAGCTTGTGTCCATATTTAGAAGTAGACATCACTATTCTAATACTGATATCTACATTGAGTTCAATATGGCACGCTTTGAGCCAGATGGTTTTGAGCTACATAATTATGATGATGGTGATGTCGACACGACAGTGGATGGTAGAGAAGAGACAATTTTAAGCGAAAATTTACCAAATATACCCTTGGAACAGGCAGGTCCCCTTGACGCTCATGTGGGGCGACTGCGGGTAGATGCAGATATTGAGGCATTCATACATAAATACTACAAGGATGCACAGAAGATAGGATATGAATGGATGGTAATTTTAATGTGAAAATGTTACCAAAATCATAAACCTGTGTATAGACCAAAGTATAAAAAATAATATCAGGAATAATACAGTCGAATCCTGTCATTATAGGAATGAAGGGAAAAGTGAAATATTACTAAAAGGAAAATAGAACAAACTTTATCAATGGTGAGTTGTAGGATAATTTCTTCCACTGCTCGACTCTAACGGTTATCACATTAAATATAACAACAATAATACAGTGCAACCTTTGCTTGGATACATTTCCAGCCTCATAATACCTGCAACCACCTGGTACCAGAGTGTTCCGGGATATGTGATTAATTCATTCAGAGATGTCTCCGCAACAAAATTTGGTTGCAACTATAGAATCAGTCATTACGGTAAATTTAAAGCCTAGTCACTGAATGCATCAGATAAATTTGAGATAAGATGGGGGCAATCTGAGAAGTGGTTTTTAAGAAGAATGATTCCATGTACAGCCAAGAAAACTAATGTAGAAGTTCTCAGAGATGCTGAAGTAAAACAACAAATTATAGCAAAAATTAGAAGCAAACAATCAAAATATTTAGGGCATGTGATGAGAAAAGTAAAACTTGAACATTTAGTTGTTTGTTTGTTTGAGAACCCCAGGAATTATGAGAGATTAGCTCTTACTTCCTATGTGCAATGGGGAGGTTTCCAAGCTTTCTTTCATACCCAGGAGGCTTCACCTTTTGGCTATGTGCAATGTCTATTGGAGGAGTCTTCTACTCAGGTGGGGTACATGAAGTAAGACAAGATGAGGTAAACTGATAGTTTCTTTGGGTTGCCCATTTTTTGTCTATCCTCTGACGAGGTGCTTTGCAACCAGCGAGCTGTTCCTTGTGTAGGAAGGCCATTCCATTACCACCCTTTGTGCCCTAAGTCCCAAACCTAATTTCTTCTGTACAAGCCATGCTGGGTAACGGTGACGGTCGAATTAGATTCAGGGTTGATACACCTTCCTAGACGAGGTGCTGCTTTGCCAAACACATCGGAGGTCTGGGATTTGACCTATGCAATTCTCACTCACTCGCCTCGTCCACTTGAGATGGCCTTCCAATCCATCACCAAGCGCTTTCTGTGTGTTTTGACTCTTCACCATTGCCTATGTTACCCAAGAGGTAAGTAAAATAGGAATCTCGGATGAGGAGCTTCGCAGTGGGCACTTAGGTACTGAACCAAATTCTCTCTGTATGAGCCATGTTGGGCATCGGCAGACAGTCAAGTTAGTTTGCTGTGTCGTTAGATACTTGCGCCCCCCCTCTACATTGCTCCCAGTGTTCAGATTTCAAGTCTCAACACTGCTTAGTTCAGACATTTGAACAATGCGCTCCCCAACATTTGTTCAATGCTTGTCCTGTGTGCAATGGGGAGCTGTATTCAAAGCTTTCTTCCATACCCAGGAGTGCATGTTCAGGTTGATGTATCCAATACCCAAGTCATGACTCCTACTTTAAATGGGGTCAGTTGTGATGGGACATGTGGGTTTTTGTGTGTTCTTGAGCATGAACAGCACGTGCGCTAGTCTTGTGTTTGACTACCGTTGCCACTGAATCAACTCACGTACACTACGCTGCCATCTAGCATGTGTTACCTTTTCCAGCTTCAGTGTGTACTCATAAGATCACCATATGTTTGGGACATTTACATTGGTCGCCCCTCCAATGTTATTGCTTTTTAAGCTGACCAAGTCGATATGCTCAGATGCCATGTTTATGTTGGATGTAATGGCATAGAAGTTTCAGAGATATTTCCTGTCTCTCTGCAGGCAATTCTCTTTCCATCTTCAGCATCCACATACACGGGCATGAGCCTAAAAGTGTTAGCCAGGAACACAGTGAGAACAGCTGTATTTCTGTTTCCAGGGTGCACCACGAGGGGTTACTTTTGGGATCTTAGTTATCTGCTAATCCTGGGTCCGCATGAGAGCAATGCGAGACCCTTTGCACCCCTGAACATTTAGTAACTACTGGAAAGATCAAGGGGAGAAGAGGCATAGGAAGACAAAGAGAGAAATTTCTGCATGGGTTGTTACTGTAGCACAAAAATAAGTCACTAACTGGAGTTATTAATAACACAAGAGACAGAGAGTTGTGGAGAAGCATGATCACCTACGACACTTGATTGATTTACATCCATTACAACAAGGCTAACCTTAGTTCGTGAGGCTAACCTTAGTTCTAACACTAACCTTTCCAAATGTTTTCCCCTTTCCCACCCATACAACCCTCCTAAATAAATATCTCCACCCACTCATGGGTAATTATAACCAAGGGAAATAATCACTGAAAAATGAAGAAATAAGATTTGCCTAGCCGTCATTTATTTTGTTTTGCTAATAGCAAAATATGTAGTCTCATCAAACAGTATTGAACCATTACATTTTTTCTTGAGAAGCAATGAGCGTCTATGATTTAATATAGCAATGACAAGGAAATAGATTAAAGAATGTGCCCACATTCTATCAGTGAGAAAATTTACCTTTGTATGTAATAAAAGCTCTCTCAAAATGAAAGCTCCCAAAAACCCAGTTGCCCCTGTCAGGAGGACGCGTCCTCTGTTAAAGTGATGGCCATGACTAAATGTCCGCCAGAAAGCTCTCAGCTGCATGTCCATGCTGTAAGTCAAAAATGTCATTATCAAAATGAAAATTGTGATGACCTTTGTACTGTTCATTAAATACACAAAGATCTGTCCGATCTGTTTTGTACAGCTCATTAAATACACACAGATCTAACTAGTTTCTATTTAATGACTTCTATAATCCCTTCTTTAAGCTGAGCTGTGTATTTGCTGATGTATAATTCCTAGAATTATCTAGCCACCATAACTAATGTGAATTAAATGTAAAAGGAGACCCATGTCTCTTATGATGTTCCAAGGTTTCTCATGTTGTACACAACCAAAGTTGCTGATGTTATACACAACCGAAGTTTCTCATGTACACATCCAAGGTTGCTGATGTTGTACACAACCAAAAGTTTCTCATGTTATACACAACCAAAGTTTTTCATGTACACAACCAGTTGCTGATGTTGTACATAACCAAAGTTGCTGATGTTATACACAACCAAAGTTTCTAATATTGTACACAACCAACATTTCTGTTGTTGAACACAACCAACGTTGCTGATGTTGTGCATAACCAAAGTTTCTCATGTTGTACACAACCAAAGTTTCTCATGTAATACACAGCCAAAGTTTCTGATGGTGTACACTAACAAGGTTGCTGATGTTATACACAATCAAAGTTTCTCATGTTGTACCCAGCCAAAGTTTTTCATGTTGTGCACAATCAAAGTTGCTGATATTGTACACAAACACAATTTCTGATGTTGTACATAAAGGCCTTACTATACAAAAATACAAGAGGCATGGATTATTTCGGTACTTTTGGTTGCTTAAATCAGGAGCTCAAAGTTTTCATCTCTCTGAACATAATGTTGTTTTTTCTTGCTTGCTCATCTCTATCCTGCTATAGGTCTACAGTATACATGTGTCTTCAGTTCTGTGATTTTTCTTGTAATTTCTGTATTTTTATTTCATTTGCAGTGTGCTGGTTGGGTTTTGTAATATTTTGTCCCATTAACTTGAATGTTTCATCTGAGATTTAATGATCCTACTGAAAGCATATGTGTATATAGCATATAAGTGTAGATCTTATATTGAGAGCATATGTGTGTAGAGCTTATATTGAGAGCATATGTGTGTAGAGCTTATATTGAGAGCATATGTGTGTAGAGTTTATATTGAGAGCATATGTGTGTAGAGCTTATATTGAGAGCATATGTGTGTAGAGTTTATATTGAGAGCATATGTGTGTAGAGTTTATATTGAGAGCATATGTGTGTAGAGCTTATATTGAGAGCATATGTGTGTAGAGTTTATATTGAGAGCATATGTGTGTAGAGTTTATATTGAGAGCATATGTGTGTAGAGCTATATTGAGAGCATATGTGTGTAGAGTTTATATTGAGAGCATATGTGTGTAGAGCTATATTGAGAGCATATGTGTGTAGAGTTTATATTGAGAGCATATGTGTGTAGAGCTTATATTGAGAACATATGTGTGTAGAGCTTTTATTGAGAACATATGTGTGTAGAGCTTTTATTGAGAACATATGTGTGTAGAGCATATGTGTGTAGAGCTTATATTGAGAACATATGTGTGTAGAGCTTATATTGAGAACATATGTGTGTAGAACATATGTGTGTAGAGCTTATATTGAGAACATATGTGTGTAGAGCATATATTGAGAGCATATGTGTGCAGAGTTTATATTGAGAACTAATATTTGTAGAGCTTCTATTGAGAACATATGTGTGTAGAGCATATGTGTGTAGAGCTTATATTGAGAACATATGTGTGTAGAGCTTATATTGAGAGCATATGTGTGTAGAGCATATATGTGCAGAGCTTATATTGAGAGCATATGTGTGTAGAGCATATATTGAGAGCATATGTGTGTAGAGCATATATTGAGAGCATATATTTGTAGAGCTTCTATTGAGAGCACATATGTATAGAGCATATATGTGCAGAGCTTATATTGAGAGCGTATATGTGATGAGCATATATTGAGAGCATATATTGAGAGCATATATTGAGAGCATATATGTGTAGAGCTTAGGAAGAATTTGATTATATGTACAACCAGCTCTACAGATGAACACTGTTGAGTAGAAATTGATTTATGAACTTGTGCATACGTGATAGACCATTGATCATGGACAGTATAAGACTAGTCAAATATGTTAGAACAATGGAGTCACTAAAAATAGTGTAAACTACCTAACTTATGAACTAATCATAGAATACAGATAGAATATTATTAGACAAAATTCCAGACTCGTGTGTATAGTTCTAGATGATTGAATAAGAAAATACATAGCCAGTTAATGTGTCTATTGTCTATTCCCAGGTGGTTTGTGATACACTCTTTCCATTAAGCGTAGAAGTAAATGGAGCTCGAGTTTGCGTTCTAAAGCCAAATGTGTGGTCTCTGCTGTGCTATGACCATGTCTGTACAGGATGTCCCTGATGTTTTCTATCCATCTTTTCTGTGGTCTTCCTCTGGCTTTATACCCTGATCTCAATTGGTTATATGCTTGTACGAGCAACTTTTCGTTATGCATTCTCATAATGTGGCCAAACCACTTGATCTGTTCTCTATGTAATCTGTACAAGATATTATACCTATTCTTTCCCTGATATATTAATTTCGCAATCTATCAAGCCTGGTGAACCCAGCAGCTTTCCTCAAGCATTTCATCTCACAAGATGAGAGAGACCAGGTTTGGCACTGGTAACACAGTGATGGTAGGAATATACTGTAGATCATTTGTCTCTTAACTTCCATGTCGATCTTGGGGTGAAGAAGTAGTGGTGACAGTTGGTATGTTACTGCATTTGCCTTTTGACATCTCATCTCTATTTCTCTATTCAGGCTTCCATTTTCTGTAAAAATACTACTGAGATATTTAAACTCTGTTACTTGTTTTACTCCTATATTGTCTATTTGTATATTTAGTGGACTCGGTGTTCTGCATATTTTCATAGTTTCCGTCTTTTGTGTATTGATCTTCATGTTGTATTTTCTACATGTTGCAGATAGTGAGTTAACATGATTTTTTAGTTGTTCTTCGTTTTCGTATATGAGGCTCTGATCATCTGAGAAAAGTAGTTCATTTATTTCATTGTTTAGTTGCTCTGAGTTGTCTTGTTCTGAATCGGTGATATTGCTCTTTGTACTTTTTGCCTCTTTTATTATTCTGTCTATGTATACATTGAATAGCAAAGGTGAGAGCATGCAACCTTGATGCACTCCCGTTTTTGTATCAAATGCGTCTGTGATACCATCTGATGTTCTTATTACACATTGGCAGTTCTTATACTTATTCTTATTCTTTCGTTCGCTAATAATGTCTATATCTGCAGTGTTGTTTCTTGTATAAATTGGACAGTGTTTTCCATTTCTTGTTTTGTACCATAAAGTTTAACATTCATCAGTGTATCAGAAGGCCAGTATGTTCATCTTAATGTGTCATAGTTTGCACATTCTTGAAGGATATGTTCTGAAGTCTGGTTAAGGATATGTTCTGAAGTCCACAATTACACTTTGATGTTGTGCCAATTTTAAATTTTGTATACATATGGCTGTTTAGTCTATTGTGTCCAGTTCTCAGTCGAAATATGATGACCTGTTCTTGTCTGTTAAGTAGGTGGTAGTCGTCCTGTGGAGGTAAGTTAGGCTTTCGTTGTGCCTTTATCATGGATTTCTTTAGGTGATAGCTGATTGGTACATCCGGTTACTGCATGTTAGCACCTTCCTTGGCGAGTTGATCAGCTCTTTCATTTCCTGCTATTCCACAGTGTGATGGAATCCATTGCAGTATAACTCTACACCTATTTTGTACTTTGGACAATACCTCTTTTAACTCTGGAAGTTCATTGGATTGTAATGCCTCTAGTACTGACCTTGCATCTGTAAGTATTACAATAGGTGTGAGGTCCTGTCCAATGTTAACAGTTTCTCTGCAGCTGTATAAATAGCTTTGACTTCAGAGTCATAGTTGTTGCAGTAATTCCCTGTTGGTATACAGTGGTATCAGTGGTGCCATCTGGGTATTCTACATATACACCACTTCCTCCATTTTTTACTGCATTCTGTGCTGATCCATCTGTATATACTCTGGTCCATAGATCACTTGGGTAAACATCATCAAGGAAAATGAGAGCTGCTACTCTTTTCTGCAGATTATTCTGATGTTCATCCCCATGCACACCTGCTACTGTTGTTTGGATGGTCACTGGTAGGCATGTCAGTTTTTCCCATGGGGTGTGTTCTGGTTGAGATGTCAGTGGTATTGTTACCTCTGGCAGATCCAATACCTGTCTACGTAGACGGTTGGCCTGGTGTATGAAGCTGCTTTTTTAAGCCGTCCTTGTGACAGATTCTGGAATCTTTCCTTCATGGGGTGACTATGGTGGGAAAGAAACTTTTCTCCATGAATTATAATTTTAGTATCTCTACGCTCTTTCAATGACTGCATCCCTTCGATATTCTGCATTACTATGATTGGTGTGGATCTCATTGCGCCTGTAATGATTCTAAGTGCTTGGTTCTGTACTCTATCTAGGTTTTGTAGTGTAGTGTTTGATGATGAACTCCATGCTGTAGAACCATATTCCAAGCGTGGTCGAATGGCTTGTTGGTATACATTTTTTAGAATTCTTTCATTAGCTCCCCAAGTTGTCCCACTCAGTTTTCTTAGTATAGCTATCTTCCTTCTAGCCTTTGTTTCTGCTTTGCTGATATGATGTTTCCATGTCATTTTGGCATCAAATGTTACACCAAGATATGTGGGTTGGTCATCTACCTTTAAGATAGTTTTATTTACATAGATGTTTCCTGCTCTTTGTTTTGGTGAAAGTGTAAAAAGGGTTGTTGCTGACTTCTCTATATTGATACTTACACACCATTTGTCAGCCCAATTAGTCAAAATGTACATGGCTCTCTGAAGCATTTTTGTGGCAACCATGGCGCTCTCATGTGTGCACCATAGAACCAAGTCATCTGCATATAGTGCTGCCTTAGTTCCACAGGGTATTTCTTCAATTAGATCATTGATAAATATGAGAAAAAGAGTGGGAGATAGAACTCCTCCTTGAGGCACTCCATGGCGTAGTAATACTTTCCTACTTTTTTTGCCATTTACTTGTACTCTGGCTCTTCTATTGTGAAGAAAGGCTTTCGTCCATCTATACATATTTCCACATATCTTGTAGTTTCTCATTTTTTAAGCAATCCTTCTTTCCATACTTTATCAAAGGCCTTCTGTAAATCAATCCATGCCACTAAAACTTATTTTTTTGTCTTGGAAAGCATCCTCAATTTCCTGTGAGAGGTATGTGGTTTGATCCTCTGTGGAGTAGCATTGCCTGAAACCTGCCTGCTGTGGTGCAAGGAATTTTCTACTTTCCAGGTGAAATTTTAGTCTTAGGTTTATGATGCGCTCCATTGTTTTGCACAGGCAACTTGTAAGACTAATTGGTGTGTAGCTAGTTGGTGTTGTTCCATCTTTTCCAGGTTTAAGCAAAGGGACCATAATTGATTCTCTCCAGATTTGTGGTATTTTCCCAGTAGTCCAGCTAATATTTAGGATGTCCAATAGTTTCCTTCTGGCTGTTGTTCCTAGATTCTTTATCATTTCATTTGATATTTCATCAATACCTGGGGACTTATTTAGCTTTAGTTTAGAGACTGCTAATTCCAATTCACTATATGTGAACAATGTATCCATAATTTCATCTGCGCTGTTTTCATCACTGATTCTAGTCTGAGCATGTTCCAATTTACTTTTTTGGTCGCTCCACACTGTATGCTGTTTCTCTGGACTAATTTCAATATTGCAGTCTTGAGCAAATATCCTAGCGAAATTATCTACTGCTTGCTTTCCTGTAATCATTTTGCCATTCTGTACAAGTGTTATGTTTGTGCTTCTTCCTGTTCCCTCATCATTTAGTTGTTTGACCAGTTTCCACAGTTTTCTTCCATCCTTTTCAAAATTTAAGGATTCTGTTTTCTCTTTCTTCTAGCTTCTAGTTTGGCTCTTTGGAATTTAGCTTTTGCGTGTTGATGTTTGTTGTGATGTTCCTGGCTTGGGTTATTTTCCACTTCTGTCCATGCTTTTTATAATTCCTCTTGCAGCAGTTCTAGTTGTTCACTCCAGTATGGCTTGTATTGTTTGCGTGCTCCTCTTGGTATTGCTTCCTTGGCAGCTTGATGAATACATTTATTGAACTCTTTGACTATGGCGTTTATGTCTTTTCCTTCCATATCTATTTGTCCAGCTAAAACACTACTGCGGTGTTTAAATAGTCCCCAATTTGCTTTTTTATAATTCCATCTTGGAATGCTACATGTATTTCCTGTGAGTTCATTTTTAATACTAAGGAGGGCTGGTCGATGGTCGCTACCTCCAAGTTGCTTCCCCACTGTTCTATTGATTTCCCAGTTTAGGTCTGCTGAGTACAATGCCAAGTCTGGCGTGGAAGTGGTTTGCCATGCTCTTGAGTAGTATGTTGGAGGATCTTTTGGCTTATTAAGCAATAGAAGACATTTATCATCTTGCCAGCTTTCAAGTTCTTCTCCTCTTTTATCCATGTGGTCATAACCCCAGCTTTGAGAGTGACTATTAAAATCTCCACATACTATCAGTCTTCCTCTGTACGGTATTGTGTCCAGGGAAAGGGACTGGTCATTTGGACAATAATAATTTAGTAGGTTGAAGTCTGTGTTCTTGGTCTTTAGTTGAAGGACCTGATATTCTGCTTCTTCCATGTATATCTCAGTTTGATGTGCGCTAATATTATTTTTGACTAGAGTTAGTATACCTCCTTTTCTTCTGTCTATTCGATCAGCTCTAAAGCACTGATAACCTGCAATTTTAAAGGCTACATCTTTGCTGAGGTGTGTCTCTTGTATGCAACAAATGCTGACCTGTTCCTTAAGAAGGGTGTTTTCTAATTCTAATTTCTTGCTAAAGCCATCTTTTTTGCTATTTACACCCTCAGCATTCCAGTGCATTATTGTAAGTGGTGTCTCATTGGTTGGTAATATTTGTTGGTCAGTTATTACTCTTGTGCCTCCTGGCTCCACAAGGCAATCGAAGAGGACCTCCAGTCGTATGGGGTGGGCCCTTTCGAGGTATAGGGCCCGGTGCTACTCTTGCCTGGTGAGTCGTCACAGGGTTAGCACCATAACGGGGTAATGCAGATATAGACATTCATGTGCGATAATGCATGACATTCTGATTGTTGCGGTGCGCCTTCTGGCCAAATGTCGCTGACTTCAGCACCTTTACTTGCTAGGCAAGACTGTGGTCCTGCCCGAATGTGGGAGGGCTCGGCCAGTCTTAGTTTCCAGCCTCTGCTGGCTGGACTAAGCCCCATCTCCACGCCAAGGAGCTGGCCTCGATGGCGGCAGTTCTTATACAAAGGATCTTTCACCTTCTAGCAGTTGTCCTTTGATACAATACATTTCCAGAGTTTCCCATAGTACGTCCCTATAGTATACTCTATCAAACGTCTTCTCTTGATCTATAAATATTGCAATTAGTTCTTTGTTGTATTCTATCGCTCTCTCACTCATTTGTCTCAGCGTGAACAAGGCGTCTGTGCAGCTAACCCCTCTTCTAATGTGTATCATCGTAAAGTAGGCCTATAATTATTCAAAACTTTTCTAGACAACAATCTCAATAAAATTGCCGGAATTTTGGAAGTTTGCCAGAATTCAGGTCGGAAACTTTGTAAACACTATATGTATGAAGTGTGTACGTGATAGCGAATCTACATAACTGAATTGTATGGACATTATACACAATGATTCAATGTTAATGTATAGTTTGATGGGAAAGGACATTATTTATCAACCAGAATCTTAGCTAGAGATTAGTATGATTTTAATGTCGTATGGAACTTTATCGTAGTTCTGAAATAAAAATGTGAGGACATAATTTGATTTATTGAAGAACAGAACTCAGTGATTTTGAGGAAAAGAAGATGATTTTGAGAGGGATCTCTTAAACTATAGAAATTTCAATACAACCAAAGCTAACAACGTGCCCATTCGGTTAGAGGAAAAAGTCAGGAAATTAAAAAACCACTGGAAATATAAAACCCAATAATTTAGATAATTAGAAAGAAAAGGAGTGTCTATTTTTATATGAATTATAATTAGTTGGTGGTGTGTAGTTGGATCAATTGTTACAGTGGAAGAGATGACAAAGTAAATTGACTTTTATGAGGTGTCTACAATGAGAAATTTATTTCTGGAAACTGTAGGGATAATTTTGAATTGTATCAGAATTAGGATATAATCCTTTAAAATTAGAGATAGTGGAGTCTGTGCATAAAGGACAATAGGTTAATTGTGTGAAGTAATTTTCTTAGAGGATTAATGAAGAATTAAACTACAAACTAAGGATGGGTCAGAAAGTTGATAAACTGATTTCTGATAAGGTCGTACAAAAAATTTGAGAAATTAGTTTTATAGAAGTGTAGAATGTAGAAATTAACGTATGAATTTATGGAAATATGAAGAGATTAGTCTACAATTTAGTTTAGTTGTAGTGACGTCCTGAGTGGACTCACCACTAAACTTTGTTCAACAGCACAGGTTGTGAATTTGATAGAATTTTGAGCAAAATGCCTCAGGTAATGCAAACAAAAGGAAATTGAAATTCTGGAAGCATATGTGGCCTTCCCAACATATTTTTGGTTCTGCGTTAGGTGAAAAAGAAAAAGAACACTTTCTCCAATGACAGTTAAATCGATGGTTGTACTAAAATACAATGAAGATTAATGAGACACTCTTTATTCAGAAAGCCTGTTGAGAGTCTTAAAAGAAGACAAAAATCGAGAAATGGGTCTAAGTAAGATGAACTACAGATGTTGCTAGAAGGAGACTGCTGAATTTTTACTATGGGTGGGAATCCAAATTTTCCAGAAAAAGTTTATAGATAACAACATCAGGGATAAAGGAGACAGTCAATAGGTTACAATTACCAAGAAGATGATTGTGTTGAAATCCTTTTGTATATTCCTTTTGTGATTCACTTTTGAACATATATATATGTATAAATGAAACCGAATAACAAATTAAGAAAAACAATTTAACTGGGAACTTTGGTGCGTAACAACATATAAATAGAACTTTTAAGAACATTTTTTAAAAAGAACTTCTAAATCAAGGGAATGGAAGATCACAAGACATTGTCATGTTTTCCTTTTTAATGTACAACTTGAGAGACAAATTCTACAAACATCAGTTACTCTTTGTTACTTAGTTAAATTTTTTTAGATATTAAATCAGTATTAGATAATTAAGGGGAAATAAGATGAATAAGGAAGGAAACTACATAGTTGAGTTTTCACTGCTTCACCTTGATCAAGAACTGAATTTTTACAACAGTTACAATAGATTTTCTTTCATGTGAGTACTATGTTTATATTCATATAGATTGTTAAAGATTATGATGTGAATATTTTCCTGCTCTGAGAACAATTCATCCAAAACGCCTATGCACAAATAAAACACTGTGAGACCTATGGATACAGGGTATTTTTTTTATCTTGAGTTTTAAAGGTAACAGAGTTATTGTAGAACAATTGTATAACGTTGGTAGAAACTCCTGTTATATATTTATGAGGACACAACAACTGCAGAGATAAAAAGTATGAGAATAGATGACCCAAGGGTCATCACAGACTGAAACACTATATGATCACGAGGACATGAGAATATTAGATGACCTACCATAAATGAGAATGTTTAATTCAGTTAATTTATAGAAATACCATTATGGTGGCCCCCCTATCCTAAATTGTGTCGTTTAATTACATAGACACTATTATAAAATCTTGCTGTTGAACTCTTGTCACATGTCATATTTTATGGTTTAACTCTTGTTGTATGTCATATCTTAATGTTCAACTCTTGTTGTATGTCATATCTTATTGTTGAACTCTTGCTGTATATCGTATCTTGATGTATGTCATATTGTGTTGTATGTCCTACCTTGTATGTCATATTTTGGTGTATGTCATATCTTATTGAACTCTTGTTGTATTAGTATATCTTGTTGTATGTCATATCTTGTTGAATGTTCTATCGTGTATGTCATATTTTATTGTATGCTATATCTTATTGTTGAACTTTTGTTGTATGGCATATTTTGGTGTATGTCATATCTTGTTATATGTCATATTTTATTGTATGCTATATCTTATTGTTGAAGTCTTATTGTATGTCATATCTTGTTGCATGTTTATCTTGTTATATGTCATATCTTGGTGTATGTCATATCTTATTATTGAACTCTTGGAGTTATTGTGTGTGTTCTTCTGTATCAGTTCTCAACATCCTTCAGATTATCCTGATGTGGTCCAGCATCTTGCAGATTATCATAGTTAGTTAGTTAGTCGTCGGATCATCATCACTGCAAACTGGACACATCCATAGTTGCTCCGATCTCTCCTTGAGTGTATCCGCCATCACACTTCTGCTGACAGTACCGGTCCTATGCTGGTTGACCATCATTCTTCTGCACCCTCCAAAATGTTCACCTCTAGCAACAACTCATTTCAATCCCTGATCTTTAATCCTAGCCATTGAAAAGGAATCATCATCCACATTAGTCTCACTCTCGCGTGTTATATCTCTTAAGGGGTTCAAAACGTCAGCGCGATCCATTGCCCCATCGCCCTGAGCCACAATCGCACACGATGCCAGTTGATCCGCTCTTTCATTGCCTTGAACGCCCACATGTCCCAGCACGAAAATAAATGTAACCGCTTTCAAGCTCGCATTTCTCAAGGCCTCAATCCACTGTTCACGAACGAGACCCACTTGTACCTTCTTAATCATACTCATAGAGTCACTCAAGATGCAGACCTGCATTACCTTCTGTGTGCGTAGCCACTCAAATGCCTTGGTCACCGCCATAGTCTCATGGTCATACTACTCGTAGTGACCGCAAAGGCACCACTTTCCTCCTTGATCGTTTTACCTGAGCACTGAGCTGTAAAGGCCCAAGCACAGCGAACATGCCTAATTACAGATCCATCAGTGTATATAATCACATCCCCCTCTTTGGTATTCTCACTGATTAAAGCGTGCACTTCTTTCTCCACAGCTGTGGGACACCATTCTCTGCATTCCCTGCTAAGTGATATTACTACTCTCAAACAAGTTTCGAAATCTGTGGGTAGACCTATCCATTCCGCACCTGCTGCCACATCATGTAATCTGCACACGCTTTATATTACATCCTCAGCACGTCCCATACACAACCTTCCTCTCTTGAGTCTGCTGTCTTTAAATTTCTGTATTTCGGAATGCAACGGGTGTTCCTTATCTGCATGTATTTGAAGGTACGCCCGTGCACAGCAATACTGTAATCTATGCTCAGCTGTTGGGCAGTCAAGTAGGTATCGCATAGCTCTTGTCGATGTGTCTCTTGTGCATCCCAGAATGATACGCATTGCTGGATTCTGGACTCTATCCAGTCTTTCAATCTGAGTTTGGCTAAGAGTCAGAATTGCCAGTGCATATTCCACCACAGCCACAACCAAACCCTGGTACAAAAGAAATAACAATCTTTGCTCACACTGCGCAGCAGCCATAACCTTCATTGCTGCTAGGCCTTTGCCTGCCCTTATGATAATATGGTCAACATGTTCCCTGAAACTCAGGCTTCTGTCAAAAAACACACCCAGATATCTCATTGTGCTAGTTCTTTCTAAACTTTTCCCGGACAACGAAACTTGTGGCATGGGTGTCTTTACCATGTGATTGTTCAAGGAAAACCACGTCACGAATGCCTTAGATGGATCAACCACTGCTCCCATATCTCGACACCAATTTGTCAGTCTGCCCAGCTCATTCTGTAGTTCCACGATGCACTCTTCTCGATTTCTGCCCTGTCTATACACCAGGATATCATTGGCATATGACATCGTTCTGCCAACACCTGTGATTTGATTGCCAGCGATATGTACTGTGTATACATTGAAAAGTACAGGAGATAGAGGCGATCCCTGTGGCAGGCCAGGGCTAATAACCGTTGGTGTAGATATCCAGTTACCACACTTAAGAACTACAACCCTGTGCATCAGGGCGGCGCCAACCCAACGCACGACAAAAGGATTAACTGCAAGATTTAACAGCTGGTGCATCAAGATATCCAAGGACACCCTATTGTACGCATCCTCAAGGTCTATTGCGACCGCACATGTCTCCATGCGTGAATCAAACCCCTCAAAAACATCCTGCGCAAATATGGCTGCATTCTGCCATGTCTTCTTTCCTGGACGATATCCTCCTAATAATGTTGGTAAACACTTATTTCTTTCAAGATACCACGATACCTTCAGGGCCACAATTTTTTCCAAAAGCTTGCCAATTGTATTCTGCATAGTTATTATTCTGTAGACATGTATCCTGGTGTGATCCTTCCCAGGTTTGTGTAGTGGAACTAAATAGCTGTGCAACCAGTCTTCTTTCACTGTGCCCTTTAGAAGGCTATTATTGAACATGTCCGCCAACTCTCCCAACTCCTAATCCGTTCTTCGACTAATGTCATCGTATCTAATACCATCTGGCCCGGGTGCTGTGTTTTTTGTACTTTTCAGTGCATTGCTGATTTCTTCAATTGTGATTAGCATATGGTTTTCCATGATCAAGTTCTTACACGTGTCTGTGAGCGTTTTCCTGATTTCTTGATATGCCTCCACATTTCTCTGACCAATTTGTGCGGTGTAGTGTGCCAGCAACGCCGCACCTTTTGTCTCGTCCGTCTTCTGCCAGACGGTATCGTCACTCTGGAAATCGGCAATATTCACACATCTTGTCAGACCATTCATGGACTTGTGTAACCGCCAGAACAATTTTAGTGACTTTTCGCGTGTGATCTCCTTGCAAAATTCGTCCCATTTTTACGCCTTTGCTGACTTTGCAATATCTTTGAATCTTTGGACTAAGATATCTTTCTTCCGTTTCCATTGTGCGACCTCCATGGGCTGAGCCGCAACACATTTCCGTGCCCTTTGCCATAGTGATACTGCTTTCCGTTTCTCGCTCCATGCCCTTTGAACCTCTTCGTTCCACCAGGGGGGGCCTATCCCACACCTGATTTCCCACTACTTGAGCCTTACGTTTGTCTTGTCAAATTCTGCTCACAACATCCACTCCTCTGCGATCATACTTAAAGGATCTTACCTTTGGCCTTATCTGCTTACTTTTGTCATTTTTTAAGAGAACAACACATGGGAGGTGGTCACTGCCATGATGCCCCAGCATGTCCCATTTGCAGGTAGCCACAGAAGCTGATGACACCAATGCCAGGTCGATAGTGCTATCATCATCACCATCCCTGCTTGCCATCCTTGTTATACGGCTATCGTTAAGGCACACCAGGTCCATATCTGTCAGGGCCTCCTCAAGTTCTCTTCCCTGTTTGTTCGAAGCACTATTGCTCCATGATGTACCTTTCGCATTGAAGTCACCACAAATCTCCCCTAGGATCTTCCAACCCTGAAGATCAATGCTCGTGTTGCAGGCATACACATTTACAATCATGATTGGGTGCTGGACCCTCTGAACCCTCACTGCCTGTAACTGGATATTGTCACTATCCCACTTGGACATATCAACCTCGCATACACTAAAAGCAGATTATCATGATGTGGTCCAGCATCCTGCAGATTATCATGATGTGGTTCAGCATCTTGCAGATTATCATGATGTGGTCAGCATCTTGCAGATTATCATGATGTGGTCCAGCTGTAAATGATTTACGCTTACATGTATCCAAATAAAACACAAGGACCTTGAACAGATATTATGACCATTAACTTAATATTTAGGAGATTTTTTAAGAGGATGTATGTGAGTTGACACGAGACAGTTGAAGTTTAAAAAATAATCTTAGAGTTGGGATCAGGAATACATTTTGAAAACAAAACCAGACAGGGATGCTAAAATGACACATGTCAAACGTGACAAGACTGTTATTGTGAGACAGGGAGAGAAAGCTAAATTGTAGGAAAACCGTAATAGTTATTGATTAACAGTATGAAGGGGGGTGTAAGGATTAACTGTTAATTACAAGGCTAGACAACATCTGTGTGACACCAGAAAAACAACAGATGCAGGGTCCAGAAATGGAACGTGTAATATGTCCAGAATATTCAAGTTGGGAAAATAAATTTATAAAATTGTGTACAGTAAGAAATTGAGAGGGCATTCCTAGATTCATTGTGACCAGGAAACAGTCCAACTAGAATGGTCAGTTAACCTTAAATTCTTGAGAGACAAACGTCTATAAGTAGATAGTTAGTTAGTCATCGGATCATCATCATTGCAAACTAGACACGTCCATAGTTGCTCCGATCTCTCCTTGAGTGCATCCGCCATTACAATTCTCCTGACAGTACAGGTCCTATGCTGGTTGACCATCATTCTTCTGTTCCCTCCAAAATATTCACTTCTAGCAACACTGCATTTCAATCCCTGATCTTTAATCCTAGCCACTGAAAAGGAATCATCATCCACATTAGCCACACTCTCGCGTGCTATATCTCTTAAGGAGTTCAAAACATCAGTGCAATCCATTGCCCCATCAACCTGTGCCACAATCATGCATGATGCCAGTTGATCTACTCTTTCATTTCCTTGAACACCCATATGTCCCAGCATGAAAATAAATGTAACTACTTTCAGCCTCGTCTTTCTCAGGCCTCAATCCACTGTTCGCGAATAAGACCCACTTGTATCTTCTTAATCATACTCATGGAGTCACTCAAGATGCAGACCTGCGTTACCTTCTGTGTGCATACCCACTCAAATGCCCGGGTCAACGCCAGTCTCCATGGTCATACTACTCGTAGTGTTAGCAAAGGCACCACTCTCCTCCCTGATCGTTTTACCTGCGCACTGAGCTGTGAAGGCCCAAGCACTGCGAACATCTTAGATAAGTCTTGGTGATGCTGTATATTTAGTATAGGAACCGACTTGCTTCCAAAACAGTTAATATATAGTGCAGATGCAATTGATTTACTCATGAATAGGCCTGATCACGGATAGCATAAATTGTCATGGAGAATGAATATCATTGCACTCCTCATTCTACACTTGCATATGATGGAAATTTTAATCCTGAGAAATAATATCAGTTCAAAGTTGGACATGTGAAAGAAAAATATAATATTCACAGAAGAGATGTCAAATGACAAATGCCACATCACGCACAGAGAACGCACAGAGATGATGAAAATAGTTACATAGGAATCTTGAACTTAATATCTAATGAGTATTAAATAAACAACTTCCGAATGGTTGCATTCTGGACAATTAAATAGCTGGATAAAGATACGTCTAAACATAATTTTTTCTCGTTGGACAATATATATATATATATATATATATATATATATATATTTATTTAAATAACCAACTGTGCTGACTAATTTTTAAAAATATTATTCTTTCGGAAATTTGTAACTATAACAAGAACAGTGGACTCTTAAAGGAACTGATTGATTCTGTACAGCTCACTATCGACAAGTCATGCGTTCTTGTGTGTTTCCCTATGCATACAGTTTATCTATTTATTCAGTTTTTGCGTAAATTAACAGACGGATAGTAACAATAGAAAATTTTGGGTCATTAACAAATATCAAATGAGCTGGTCTATAATGTTTGACGTGTGATACTTGGAGTTTTACTGGAGGTATAGTCCTGAAGAGTGCTGTCTCTGATATTATAAGGAGAGAAGCATTGTAAGAATTAATTTCCAAGTTTTACTCTGAAACCGACTGAATGCTGGAAAACCTGAAAACTGAGGGATGGCAGTGCAGTATAAGTACAACCAGGTACAGATGCGAACAACGATTATTACAGGAGGACGACAGACACAACAGTGGATAAAACTTAAAGATATTTATTGTCTTATTGTTGCGATAATTAAGATTTAGATAATAACCACTCTTTGATTGATAGTTATGAATCATGTATGTTTGAATTATATATGTTGATGAAGTTCATATTGGAAAAGAGGTAATTTGAAGCCCATAAACACACATGCAGTTGCATCTGTGGTCTCACCAAAGGCCCACTAGACAAACCACCCATGCAACAGTAAACTTTAGTAGATGACATTCCGTTATCTGCTTATAGAAGCTTCATGGCACGTCATCTATACAATTATGCTTCTCATGCTTTTATTTTGTTGTTGTTGCAATGTGTTTTATGCTTTGTTATTTGCATTTATGTTTGCGCCTTCTGTGGTTGGGAAGGAGCCAGAGATGTAATGAGCAGCACCAGGGAGGAGGAAACTGACAGCACTGTTTTTTCCTATGACTGAGGCCCATCATAGAGGCATAGTGACTCAGGATGTGACAATCCTTTTGACGTGAACATTTGGTTGCATGCCTGGAGCAATAGAGAAGTTTGGCATAACCACTAGTTAATTGATGGCAGGGAATGGGCACAGTGAACCCTATCTTGGCTGCAGTGGCTCAGAGCAATGCGCAAGTTGAAGTTCCTGGTGGTGTGACAGTTATTCTCTGGTGGAACACATTTATTTTAGTAACATAGATTAAGCACATATATTTGTTTTTAAACATGGAGAGATGTAGAAGGAGGCTTACTTAATTACTCCTTGATCATGACGTTGAACCTCAGCAGATAGATCTAGTTTCTGTCCAAGAACATCTTCACTATTTCCTTGATACTTAGTGTTGCCACTGTGTTCAACCAAAGAATTGTCAATAAACTTTGCCATACTGGCAACTGTTGGGTAGAGAAAAAGGTCACGAACTGCCAAATTGACTTTGAATCTTCTTTTCACTTGCTGTAAAAGTTCTGTAGCCATAAGGGAATGTCTAGACAAAGAAAATCATTGGAATATTTGAGGAGAATTGTATATGTCCATGAAATATTGAGATGACAGAATAAACCAAAAAAGTTACAAATGTAATGTTGATAGGCTAGATATGTGTGTAACCATATTGATAGGCTAGATATGCAAACACATTGATTGGCTAGATATGTATGCGAACACATCGACATGCTAGATATGTATGCTAACACATTGATATGCTAGATATGTATGCTAACACATTGATAGGCTAGTTATACATTTAAACACATTGATAGGCTAGAAATGAAAACACATTAATAGGCTAGATATGCATGCAAACACATTGATAGGCTAGATATGCATGCAAACACCTTGATAGGCTTGATATGCATGCAAACACATTGATAGGCTAGATATGAAAATACATTGATAGGCTAGATATGAAAACAAATTGATAGGCTAGATATGAAAACACATTGATAGGCTAGGTATGAAAAAATATTGAAAGCCTAGATATGTATGCGAACACATTGATAGGCTAGATATGCATGCAAACACATTGATAGGCTAGATATGAAAACACATTGATAGGCTAGGTATGAAAAAAACATTGAAAGGCTAGATATGTATGTGAACACATTGATAGGCTAGATATATATACTAACACATTGATAGGCTAGATATGCATGTAAACACATTGATAGGCTAGATATGTATGCTAACACATTGATAGGCTAGATATGCATGTAAATACATTGATAGGCTAGATATGAAAACACATTGATAGGCTAGATATACATGTAAACACATTGATAGGCTAGATAGGAAAACACATTGACAGACTAGATATATATATGCTAACACATTGATAGGCTAGATATGTATGCTAACACATTAATAGGCTAGATATGTCAATGGTATATCCAGTGAAATCATAGTGTAAACTGCTGAAAATTTGAGAAAACTGTAAGGTAAGTTCTTCATCTGTGATTATTAAATTATTCCACGATGTTTCCATTATGTAAAATATATAATAGTCAACAGATTTCACAGCTTACGTTCGATAAAAAATACGGTAAGTCTAGATCGAGATAGGTCTAAATTTGACTTTATCACTTTCTCAAACGTCTCGTATCACATACACACACACACACACACACAAACAAAACTTACACCAATATATGCAGAATTTAATTCTTTATATATATATGTGCAAATAGTATTTAAATATCTGTAACAACAAAAAAGTTATCACGATTTTAATACAGTCACAGATGATTGCGTAACATTTCCAAAAACCAATTCTCCGAAAGTCCGCGGCAGAAGAGAAATTGCGCAATTGTAAACAAACCATGCTAAAGGTTAAACTATATATAAATGAAAATATTATTTTTTAAGTTATTCAGCACAAATGAAAAAAGATTATACCATTTTTTGAATGTGTACTGTGCATACATCTATTGAAACATCAATTCCATTTTTGGATATAAATGGATCAGATGTAAGAAAAACAAATTTTGCATGTTTTTCATGTCACTTATTTTTTTTTTTTTGTTCTTTGTGAGTATGTCATTTACAAAAATTTACCTAATTTTTAAAATAATCATCATATTTTATTAAATTCTAAACCAAACACTTTATGTAAGTTCATATTTTTGCTCAGGATAAATAGAGCATTTTATTCTGAACAAAATAACATATGATGCATTGCTGCATCATTCCATTTTAATTGTTTAAATTTTTTTATCAAAATTGAATAGATAATTTTGTTTTACAAGGATAAAATGCCTTGTCTGTAAAATTTTAACATGAAAATGAACACAGGAACAAAAATGAGGTAATGTCAATCTCAAAAACAGAAAGAATCACCACTATTCTAATTGCTGATCAACAAATTAAACAGGTGAAAGAATTCACTTATCTTGGAAGCATAGGGTACCTGGGAGTAAAGATGCGCTGGGTGCAAAGATTCGTAGTCGTTTTTTTTGGAACTATGGGTTTTCCCGCAAACCACATGGCCACGCCAGACGCTAACATATGTTTCTGTCACACAACAAATTTTCATCGGTCAAGGGCAGGTCATTTTTGAGCCATGAGGTAAATTCATTTTTTAACGTTCTCTATCTAACTTTTTTACCACTTCTCAATCTTTGTCCTCTGTTAACATTACTGTCATGTTATTTTACATATCTAAAATGAAAACTATATTGTATTGTTAAGTTATTAAGCATGTTACCTTGTCAAGATAATTTTTGCTTTCATGATATTTTATAAAAATTATGAAAGTGTGATTTTGGTGTAACACCGTGCACACTGACGGGGCAAACATGCGCTGCAGACTCACTGCGCAAATTTGCCCCAGTCACTTCCCCCTCATGTTGCCAAATATTTAAACCAATATTTTATTGTCACGTTATGTTTCTTTTTAGGAATTACAAACGGAAAATTTAGAAAATGATGCCGCTGACTGAAAATGAAGCCATCGCTGCTATAGATGCACAATCTCCATGGGTCATAGTTCGCTATTCACAGATGCATGAAATGAAGATAATGAACAATGAACAGATTCTGGATACTTGATGAAGATAAAGAGCTATGGATAGATTCTGAATACTTGATGAAGATAAGCAAGAAAAAGTGGATAGATTCTGGATACTTGATGAAGATAATGAAGAATAGATATATTCTAGATACTTGATGAAGATAATGAACAATAGATAGATTCTAGATCATTGATGAAGATAATGAACAATGGATATATTCTGGATACTTGATCGAGATAAGGAACAATAGATAGAATCTGGATACTTGATAAAGATAAGGAACAATAGACAGATTCTGGATACTTGATGAAGATAAGGGGCAATGGATAGATTCTGGATACTTGATGAAGATAAGCAAGGAAAAGTGGGATGATTCTGGATACTTGATCAAGATAAAGAGCAATGGATAGATTCTTGATACTTGATGAAGATAATGAACAACGGATAGATTCTGGATACTTGATGAAGATAATGAACAACGGATAGATTCTGAATACTTGATGAAGATAAAGAGCAATGGATAGATTCTGGATACTTGATGAAGATAAAGAGCAATGGATAGATTCTGGATACTTGATGAAGATAAAGAGCAATGGATAGATTCTGGATACTTGATGAAGATAAAGAGCAATGGATAGATTCTGGATACTTGATGAAGATAAAGAGCAATGGATAGATTCTGGATACTTGATGAAGATAAGCAAGAAAAAGTGGACAGATTCTGGATACTTGATGAAGATAAAGAGCAATGGATAGATTCTGGATACTTGATGAAGATAATGAACAATAGATAGATTCTAGATACTTGATCGAGATAAGGAACAATAGATAGAATCTGGATACTTGATAAAGATAAGGAACAATAGACAGATTCTGGATACTTAATGAAGATAAGGAGCAATGGATAGATTCTGGATACTTGATGAAGATAAGCAAGGAAAAGTGGGAAGATTCTTCATACTTGATGAAGATAAGGAATAGTGGGAACATTCTGGATACTTGATGAAGATAAGGAGCAATGGATAGATTCTGGATACTTAATGAAGATAAGGAGCAATGGATAGATTCTGGATACTTGATGAAGATAAGCAAGGAAAAGTGGGAAGATTCTGGATACTTGATGAAGATAAGGAATAGTGGGAACATTCTGGATACTTGATGAAGATAAGGAGCAATGGATAGATTCTGGATACTTGATGAAGATAAGGAAGGAAAAGTGGGATGATTCTGGATACTTGATGAAGATAAGGAATAGTGGGAACATTCTGGATACTTGATGAAGATAAGGAATAGTGGGAAGATTCTGGATACTTGATGAAGATAAACAAGGAATAGTGGGAAGATTCTGGATACTTGATGAAGATAAGGAATAGTGGGAAGATTCTGGATACTTGATGAAGATAAGGAGCAATGGATAGATTCTGGATACTTAATGAAGATAAGGAGCAATGGATAGATTCTGGATACTTGATGAAGATAAACAAGGAATAGTGGGAAGAATATTCTGGACACTTGATGAATCAGTATGTGCCATAAAATCATAACTGATGATTTGCACATGAGAAGGGTCATACAAATATTTTGCACCATGGAAATGCCCCTGTACACAAGTCTGTCACCACACAAGTCTATCACAACACATGTCTGTCACAACACATGTCTGTCACAACACAGGTCTGTCACCACACAAGTCTGTCACCACAAACACTTCTTTGACTAAACACAACACATGAATAGTCCCACAACTTCCATATAATAACTTCCATATTTCCTCAATCTTGATCTGTGTGACTTTCTTCTTATTTCTGCAACTTAAAAGAACCATGAGAGGTCATGATTTGATAACATTGAGGTGATTCATGACAGAGTGATGAGGAGAATGAGGGTTATTAACAAAAATGCTTGCCATGAGTGCTTTATTCAGTGGCAGGAACAATGGAATACTTGTATAAAATCACAAGAAGCCTATTTCGAAGGAGATAGAATCAACTATCCTGTAAGTATAACAGTTTTCCAAAAACAAATCAATCCCAGAAACATTGAACAGCACTTTAATATAGATTTGTGTGATGAAAATTTAAAAAATATGTTAAGATATTACCCGCCCAAGTCAAAGAAACTTTCTTGAATGTCCACCTCTTTCAACTGCAGAACCTCTATCCATATCTCTGCTAAAGCTACCTCTGTTACTGTGGATGGTTTCCCTTCAGCACCAACTACATCCATCTGTGAGTTGACTGAAGGCAGTGCAGCTTTATCCAACTTACCAGTTGCTGCCACTACAGGAATACTGTATTTGGACATAGAAAATTAACTTTAATCCTAGAGAATAATGTATTTAGACATAGAAAATTAACTTTAATCCTAGAGAATAATGTATTTAGACATAGAAAATTAACTTTAATCTTAAGGCTGACGGGAACTAAACCAGGTCCTTGAATCGCGGCACCAAATCACCTTGCAACACAAGTAAACAGATTTTCTGTATTTCAGAAGTATTCTCAGGAATACAAATATATAACATCCATACTCATATTATAAGGACCTATAGGCCTGCTTATAAACATAAATAATATAGGGGCAGGAGAAATGATTAATTAACTTTGATTTATCCTAGAGAGTTGTGTAGCTGGTTATAAATAACAAAAATATCGAAGGATGTCTGACAAAATGGAAAGTGCTTCAGTAACTAGACAAATAAGAGGTAAATGAGAAGTTAAGTATCAATCAACAAACCCGTAACCCTTCAGGGTCATGGGGTACCACATTGGATGCCTCAGCACACAGAGTCCTCCAGCGAATTCTATCTTCAGCGATGAGGATGAGTGAAGTTAAGTATACAGGTTACTGAATATAACTATCAATATAAAATAATCATAAATAACAATAAAACATAAAAAAAAGAAAATTATCGATGTGTTGGTCCTATTGGCACCTTTATCAAATAAAACAAAAACCAACTAAGAAAACACAACCATATAAAAAACTGTAAAAAAACAGCCACGACCTAGACAATGCCTTCCTTACAAAAGTCCATTGCCCAAGTCACGGCTTTGGCGCATCATTTAAATAATGTGCAGAATTACGCGTTCAATATTGACAGACTGAAATCATGAAATGAAAACCCAAAGTATAAGATGAAAAATGCAAATTTAAAGAAATGAGACATTAAATTCACGATGACAAGAATGGGGGGAGGGAGTAGGGGGGGGGGGGGGGGCAGGAGATAAAAGGGGAAAGATAATGAAAGAAATTAGTATGCAAGGGGGGGGGCTACAAATAGATACGGAGAACATAGAAATGTGCAAGGAAGAATAGCAATTGATAGCATGTGGGATAGATTTACATCAAATATATACACAACAAACAATCACACAGCTAAACGAATATACATATACATTTCATTTGAATAAACATAAATACAAAAATATATGTGCACATATTCATATAAATATCTAAACATATATACAAAAGTACATACTGATATGAAAGCATACATGTGAATAAAAACGCATACATGTGTATTGGCCCGCGCGCACACACACACACACACACACACACATATATATATATATATATATATATATATATATATATATATATATATATATATATATATATATATATATATATATATATATATATATATACACACACACACACACATTATACACATACATACATGTACACATACACACACATATATATATGCTAATACAAGTATACTAGGAACAAGTATATATCTAACAACAAATATGCATACACAAACAAGTCTACTAGGAACACACATGCGAGTATATATCTAAAACGATCAATACATAGATATAAGAAAGATACCCACACAAAATGCACAAGCATGTAAATATATCCAAATAAAAGTAAGGGTCACACAAGAATAGTTGTACACAATGACAAAAAATTAAAAAAATACATAAATTAAAATAAACATTTTTCTCACATAATTACATATGACATGAATATTCAGACACAGAGACATATACATGTATTCCCATAATACATTCATTCACATGAAGATATTCAAATGTATTCATCATCATCATCATCAAGTGCCGTCTCCGCAACGAAGGTTGGCTGCAACGTATCTCCAACATCTCCTGTCTCTTGTCTTGGTGGTACACTCTGCTAGACTGTAACCTATGTCAAATGTAATCTGTCAAATGTATTACTATAACACAAAAATATGCACACATATAAATGTGTGACCCAAAGTAGCTGTATGGATACATAGAACCATGTAAAATAATATGCATATACAAATACATATATATGTAGGTACCAATCTGTAAAATGGTTACATTAATAAATTGAGGAAATAAAGCAATAACAAAAGTCAAGATATGTAAGGAATTACCATAATTACCCAATAAGGTATAATCATGCACAATTGACAGACTGAAATACAATATAATCAACAGAAACAACAATGACATATAACAAATACACTGAAATCTAGCAAAAACAAAGTTAATAGCTGATGAATATGCACATAAAACAGTTACAAGGATCAATAAAATATTGGAGTAGAGGTTATAAAAAAGCGGTAGGTAAATCTAACACAACGGTGATTCATGTTCATACAGCGTTGTTGTAAGACCCCCCCCCCATGTGACAAAGAGCTGATATTCCAAAGACTAACGTTGCCGGTCACCGGAATAGCAACGTAACAGACCAGTTACAGAATCATCAGTGATGCCATGATGTGAAGGGCTGTTGAAATGAATGACCACCGGGGAATCACAATGATTCGTGAGATCTCTTAAATATTCAGCGAATCTATCAGCCAAACATCTATCTTTTCACCAATATACTTCATTCCACAACACTTACATATGATAGAGTATATTAAATTATGGGATAAACATGAGAACAAGTCTTGGATCTCAAAATTAAACTTCAAAGTCCAAACCTCTGGCTCAACCATATTTGATGATGACTTCAGTATGCAGGAACTCCTACAAGGGCTGAAGAAACTAAAGCCAAGAAAGTCTCCTGGACCAGATAAAATTTATAATGAAATGTTAACACACATGAGCACATCAGGGAAAGAAGTACTCCTTAAACTAATAAATATGACCTGGAGAAATGGAAAACTGCCTAAACATTGGAGAAATGCTCACATCTTTCCCATCCTGAAAAGTAACAAACCTCCAGATGAACCCAAAAGCTACCGCCCCATATCCCTAACATCATGTCTTGGGAAATTAGCAGAAAGAATGGTTAACGCACGACTTTACTGGTTCCTCGAGAGCTCAAACATCCTCTGCCATGAACAGGCTGGCTTCAGAAAAGGCAGTTGCACAGAAGACCAACTATTTAGGTTGACACAGAAAATCCATGATGGATTCCAGGAAAACAAACACACTGTAGCCATCTCCTTTGACTTACAACAGGCTTATGATCGAGTATGGAGAAAGGGTCTTTTGATGAAGATGATTGAGATGGGAATTAGTGGAAAGCTATACAACTGGATAAAATACTTCCTCATTGACAGAACAATCCAGACAAAGATAAATGATGCAATGTCATCTAAAGAAGTTCTAGAGGAAGGCTTACCACAAGGTTCTGCTATAAGCTGCACCCTCTTTCTCATTTACATCAATGACCTTACCATACATATCAAAGCTGAAAAAGCCCTCTATGCTGATGACTTAACAATATGGCAGAGCCATTAGAATGTTGAAAGTGCTGCCAAAAGACTAAATGGAGATTTAAAAAGACTACATGAATACTATCAAACATGGAAGCTAAAAATAAACTGTGAGAAAACTGTCTATACCATCTTTACCAAGAGTCATAAGGTAGCCAAAGAAAATATTAGTCTATGGTTGGATACACAGAAATTGCCAAGAGAAGAACACCCCACATATCTTGGAATCACGCTTGATCGGCAGCTCACCCTCAAGAAGCATGTAAAAAATATCAAAAATAAAGCACTCAAACGGTTACAACTACTGAAAAGACTCGCTGGCACATCTTGGGGATAAGACAAGGATACCCTTAGAGGACTATATCTTGGTTACATACGTTCTGCTTTAGAATACAACAGTGCACTCCTCACAACATGTTCCACAACAAATGTAGAATCCCTAGACAGAGTGCAGAACAATGCCCTACGTCTTATTAGTGGAGCAATGAGATCTACACCGACGGCTGCATGTGAAATACATACGAATGTAGAACCCCTTGAGATGCGGAGAGATATGGCTGCAATGGAGACTTATGAAAGAAGCAACAGAATGAACAAAGACCACCCAAATAAACAACTTGTAGAAAACTGGGAACCTAACCACAGAATAAAACAAGTCAGTCCTGAGCCATGTCAATGAAATAAAAGACAGTTACCACCTTCCAGACAAGAGACAAAGACTGCAAAGAGTAGAAAAATGTTTACCACCACACACAGGCTTTAAATTGCCAGAAATCAAAACACAGTTAAGAGATAATGCAAAGAAACGTTCCGACCCAGTAAGTCTTATGAAAGCAACACAGAAAACAATAGACACCTACCCAGAACAATGGATTCATGTCTATACTGATGGGTCTGCCTTCAAAGCCATCATCAAAGCAGGTTATGGTGTCTATATAGAATATCCAGACAAAACATCTGATGAGTTGTTTGATGCCTGTGGGGAGATATGTTCTAACTATGAAGCTGAAATAACAGCACTAGAAATTGCCTTGTACCACCTGAAGACCATATTTGATGCCTTCCCATCAAAAGTCCAAAACATTGTTATTTTTACAGACTCTATGTCTGCGCTCCAAGCATTGGAATGTGATGGACATTGTAAACCCGAGCTAGCTGAAATATACCACCATGCAAACCAGCTGCTCACATCTTATGATGTCAACATTGTTATGCAGTGGATTCCTGGCCACTCAAACACATCTGGTAATGATAAGGCAGACAGACTAGCAAAGAGGGGAGCACAACAAGAACAGCCTTATACAGAAACAGCAATGCACACAGTTAAAATGATTCTGAAATCTGTGAACAAAGAAAATTGGATGAACAGATGGGCCATGGGAAACACTGGGAGGGAAATCTATAAATATATGACCAGCCCAAATCCTAAAGACAACATCAACCTCCTAGAAAGAAAAGACCAGAGTATCATATTCCGACTGCGCACACAACATGTACAGCTTAACAATCACCTGAACAGAATACAACCACAACACACTCCAGGGTGCCGGCTGTGCACTCATCCATATGAAACTGTTGACCACCACCTTTTTGAATGTCCAGCACTGGATGACATAAGGAAAATGCTTCTCCCTCCAGGGCCAGATAAATGGAACACATTATATGGAACAAAACAACAACTCACAAACACATGCATATATCACACAATGGCATTGGGTCAAAGGGCATGAGCCCATGGGCCGCTAGATCAGCAACCAACCAACCAACCAACCAAAAGAGAGATTATACTTTTCAATAATCTCAAGACATACTACGCTCTTGTTCACAGGTCTTTCAGAGCCCAGATTGGACATCACTTTAAGAGCCCAGATTGGACTCATCATTGTGGACTCACATACACACCTAACTTGACCTTCTTCAATGCCATGCTCATCTTCAGTTATAAAGGAGAAACATCATCATTATACTGACAGAACTAACCTCATGAAAATGACATCTCGAATGCCTAACAGAGCACATGAAAGGAGTAATGTTAAGTATCCATGTTATTAAAACAGTCAGATAAATAATAGTCACATGTACTCAGATTCTAGAAACAAAATATCACTTCTTCTATAAGTTTCTTATATATTAAATGTCTACAAAAATCACCTTTGTAAGAAGATAAAGTATGAAGGAATCATGAAGAAAGGTAATCTTTTCTTCAATTCAGCTCGAACTTCTTTCCTGCTGGTTTCTCTTTCACTGACAATGTACGCTACCATGTACTTGTCCTGTCCTTCTTCTCCACACACCATCACAACACAGGCTTTGACCACTGGCAGTGACAGAAGGCAAGACTCAACAGCCTGGAGTGATAAAATGATTAAATATTAATATCTTTCATCATGTGAATATAAGGTTCTTGTTTGGAGCCTGTGTCCCCCATTTGATTATTTCCCTTGGCAATGTTTAACAGTTTATGTTTATCCTTTATTAATTTAAATATAAATTTATTTAGGGTTAGGGTTAGTTATGTAAAAATAAATATTTAAACTAATTATTGATAGGGCCTATAATATTTTGATTAATTAATCCTAAAATAAACAGGGAGACATTGGTTCCAAACAAAGACCAAATATACTTTCTTTAACAAGAATATGACCTGCAGACTGCAAATTATATCTGTAATAATTGCACTGTCCAAATCAAGTTAAATTCAATGAATCTACATACAATATCATTCATATACATCTAATGTTCATTGTTTCGTAAACTCTGCTAAAAATAAGGAAATTGGTTATAGTCTGTGTTCAATGAAAACAGTGTGTTTTGCAGAACAGAATGTGTTGGTATATGGTCAGATCAGTCAATAGATGTGTTGGTATATGGCAAGATCAGTCAATAGATGTGTTGGTATATAGTCAGATCAGCTAATAGATGTGTTGGTATATGGTCAGATTAGCTAATAGATGTTTTAGAATATGGTCAGATCAGTCAATAGATGTGTTGATATATGGTCAGTCAATAGATGTTTGACAGAAACAGAGAGGAACTCATTAATTTCTACTTAGAGCACAGACTATTAATATCAAATTCATGCTATGAACACAGATGGAGTCACATAACAACCTGGTACAAATGGGGCAATCTATCAATAATGTCCCAGATTGACTCCATACTGGTAATACATAGGCAGAAGATAAACATCACAGACACAAGGGGTTATAAAATAATATAAATATAGATACTGATCACCATCTGGTTGTAATAATTAAAAAATGGAAACAAAAAGAAAGACCATCAATGAACAAAAGTAAAAAACTAGCACCATAGCTGAACTTTATACAGCTACAATATGAATACACAAGATACACCCTATATCAAGGAATGGACAAGGTGTATGCAAAGTGTATGCTGAGTAAAAAAACATACAAAGGGAGACAACAGCATGGTGGAATGAAGAATTACAAAAAGCTACACAAATAAAGAAACAATGCTTTAGAACTTGATTGAAATCTAAAATAACACCTAACAGTCCTATATAAGAATAACCCTAGAGATTTCTTGAAAGTGTCAACTCAATGAGAAATGAAAGCTAGAACTCAACAGCAATAATAAACAGCAGAGATAGAATACCTCTACTTAATGGAAATGATAGGAAAATAAGTGGAAAGAAGATTTTCAAGAACTATATAATCCTAACATTTTGATGTAACATACTAAGGAAAAGACCAAGACACAGCATAGCCAGAAATGTTAAGCCAAGAAATAGAAATGGCTATCAAGAACAGCCTAAATAAGTAATGGCCTGACACAGATAGCATACCCAATGAAGACATTAAAGCATGTAAAGATATTGGGTAAAATGGCTGCAAAGAATATTCATAATAGTGTGGAAAAAGAGAGACGTTTCAGAGGACTAGCAAAAGTCAGTAATCATGCCACTGTGGAAAAACAAGGGCAAAAAAAAAAAAGAATGAGAAACATACAGAGGCATCTTACTATTAAGTCACACTGTAAAATCTATGTAAAGATAATAGAATAACATAAAGGATACACAGATGAACCACAATTGACCCCTCTCAATTTGGCTTCAGAAGAGGAGTTAGCTGCATAGATGCCTTGTTCATGTTGAGGCTAATGAGCAAGAGGGCAACAGAATACAACAACGAAATAAATATAATATTTATAGATTATGAGAAAGCGTTTGATAGAATAAACAGACATATTATGGGAGACTAGAAATGTATTGTATCTAAGGACAATTGCTAGAAAGTATTAGAGCTTTGTATATAAACTGCCAGCGAGTGGTAAGAACATCAGATGGTATTACAGATGCAATTGAGACAAAAATGGGAGTGGGTCAGGGCTACATGCTCTCACCCTTGCTTTTCAATATATAGACAGAATAATAAAAGAGGCAAAAAGTGCAGAGGGCAACATCACAGACTCAAAACAAGATAACTCAGAACAATTAAAAAATGAATTAAATGAACCGATTTTTGCAGATGTCAAGAGCCTCATATACGAAAATGAAGAATAACTGCAAAAACATGTTAAGAAAATACAACATGAAGATCAATACACAAAAGACGGAAACTATGAAAATATGCAGAATATAGAGACAATTAAACATAGAGATAGACAACATAGGAGTAAACCAAGTAGCAGAGTTGAAATATCTCGGTAGTATTTTCATAGAAAATGGAAGCCTTTATATAGCGATAGAGACGAGATGTCAAAAGGCAAATGCAGTAACATACCGTCACCACTGCTTCTTCATTCCAAGATCGAGATGGAAGTTAAAAGACAAATGATTTACAGTACATTCCTACCAACACTGTGTTACCAGTGCCAAACCTGGTCTCTCTCATCTTCACATTACAGAAAGATAGTGATGTGTGAGATGAAATGCTTGAGAAAAGCTGCAGGGGTCACCAGGCGTGACACATTACGAAACGAAGACATCAGGAAAAAAATAGGTATAACAACTTGCACAAAATACATAGACAGGCAGCAAATCAAGTGGTTTGGCCACATTATGGGAATGCATCACAATAAGTTACCCGTGAAGGCATATAACCAAATGAGATGAGGACAAAAAGCTAGTAGAGGAGGATCATGGAAAAGGTGGATAGAAAATGTCAGGGACATCTTGAACAAACATGGTCATAGCACAACTGAGGCAATACATCTGGCCTTGGAACACAAGCTCAAGCTCTAATCACCACCTACACTTTATGGCAAGAGTGAATAACAAGCAATCTGGGGAAAGACAATAGACAATAGATATATGGTCAGATTAGTCAAAAGATGTGTTGGTATATAGAACCATTACTGTTCATCTTAAAAAGCAATGAGAGAAAAGTTTGCCTACTGAACATTATCAGTTAAAAACAAACCTGAACTTCAATAGAGTATCCCCTTATTTTAACCATTGTGTCTAATCGACCACAAATCTCCAAACTACCATCAGACAACATGTAGCCCCAGTCACCTGTCCTGTATAATCTCCTGTAAATGATGACATTGACAAATAGGTTGGTAGAGAAATTAAATAAAAATACACAATAGTTTCCCTTAGATTTGGGGCTTTAAATATGTTAATTTTATATATGTTATTTTAAACTTCACACACCAGAAATATCCATAGGTGTTCAGACCTAGTAAATCTTTCAGATTAAAGTAAGATTGTTTCCTTTCTGTGTTGGTTCAGTGCTCTCTATGGGCTACTAAATTAACATGTGGCATGCCCATGCATATCCCAGAGTGAGCTTGCAATCAGAGCATCCCTACGCAGAGCATCCACTAAGGAGCATTCCCTATGCAGAGCATCCACTAAGGAGCATTCCCTACGCAGAGCATCTACTAAGGAGCATTCCCTATGCAGAGCATCCACTAAGGACACAGAGCATCCACTGAGGATACAGAGCATCCACTGAGGACACAGAGCATCCACTGAGGACACAGAGCATCCACTAAGGACACAGAGCATCCACTAAGGACACAGATCATCCACTAAGGACACAGGAGCAATGTTCGCTGGTCTGCATCTCTTCATCATCCAAGGGGCCTATTTAATAGAAGACAAATGTCACAATTTGAGATGGGGTACGGAGATGTTGAAGTGAGCACCTGCTCACTTCGCTCGCAAAGGACCAGGACTCATACGGGTTTAGACCTTGATACTCCTCCCTGCAGAGTACCCCAGGCAACAGAGCAATCTGGCTAAACTATCAAGGGTTGACCGATTTCCAGCTGAGGTGGGAACCTGCTGTGGACTTGAAAACTTCCAAGAGAGAATCGACTCTTCTTATCCGCAATACGTCCCGGGATTAAAAGCAAGCTTCAGCAAACTTTCGTCAACCTTTTCGTCATTTTTGCCAAGACTCAAGAACTTTTCGTCAGTTCCCTGTCCGCACCCAGCGTTGTGATATAACCAAAAAGTCCTTCTTAGGACTAGGTTGAAAGCGACGTGACTAGGCATCCCAAGATGGCCTAGTTGAATCCAGCACTCAACAAACAAACAATTTGAGACAGATGTGACAATGGTTTTTTTTTCATGAAAAACATTATAAGCTTATCACTTTACTTTCCTTAGTCACCTCATACAACTTATGGATAAGTCTACCCACAGATTTTGAAACTTGTTTGAGAGTAGTAATATTACTTAGCAGGGAATGCAGAGATTGGTGTCCCACAGCAGTGGAGAAAGAAGTGCAGGCTTTGGTCAGTGAGAATACCAAAGAGGGGGATGCGATTTTATACACTGATGGATCTGTGATTAGATATATTCTCAGTGCTTGGGCCTTCACTGCTCAGTGCGCAGGTAAAATGATCAAGGAGGAAAGTGGTGCTTTTGTGGTCACTACGAGTGGCATGACCATGGAGATTATGGCAGTGACCAGGGCATTTGAGTGGGTATGCACACTGAATGTAATGCAGGTCTGCATCTTGAGTGACTCTATGAGTATGATTAGGAAGGTAAAGCTGGGTCTCGTTCGCGAACAGTGGATTGAGGCCTTGAAAAAGACGAGGCTGAAAGTGGTTACATATATTTTTGTGCTGGGACATGTGGGTGTTCGAGTCAATGAAAGAGTGGATCAACTGGCGTCATGCGCGATTGTGGCACAGGGCGATGGGGCAATGGATCGAGCTGACAATTTGAACTCTTTAGGAGATATGACACGCGAGAGTGAGACTAATGTGGATGATGATTCCTTTTCAATGGCCAGGATTATAGATCAGGGATTGAAATGCGATGTTGCTAGAAGTGAACATTTTGGAGGGCGCAGAAGAATGATGGTCAACAAGCATAGGACCAGTACTGTCAGTTGAAGTGTAATGGCGGATACACTCAGGGAGAGATCAGAGCAACTATGGACATGTCCAGTTTGCAGTGATGATGATCCAATGACTAACTTACTAACTAGCTTCCTACAACATATCTGGAAAGAAGATAATGGTTCTATTCTTTGCACCCATAGATGACAAATCTAGGCCCCGGTTGCCACACAAGCATTATGGATGGAAGATTTCCCGAAGTTAGTTAGTTAGTTAGTTAGTACCACTCTGCCACAGAACCGAACGCATAATTGAAGTAAAAAATCTTTAGAATACAAATGAAAAACAAGAGCTCATACAAAAATTAGTTTTTTTAGAAGAAAAGTACACATACACTCCCAGTAAAAGGTGCAATTAAAAATTAATATTAATTATTAAAATTATTTATAAAAAATGTCTTTCTTAAATATCTCAGATCCCATAAAAAAAAAACAGCTTATTGGTGAATTTCAATAAAGAAAAAGAAATATTCAGCTAAATAATCTTAGTGAAAGAATTGATATTGAAATGAAAAGAGAGATGACAAAAATATTTTCCTCCATAATAGAAAGCCAACAGAAAACAGCTTAATTTACATAAAAACCATCTCAGAAATACCAAAGCAATTAGCTTTGGAGATCTCCACTAAAAATGTCATTAACAACAAAAGGAGCTAAAATAGGAGATAATATGGTTTATATAATTCTAGAGGGAACTTATATATAGGTAATAAAGAAGCTATACTTGATGCTAACAGTGGTATTATAGATGGAAAAAAAAAGAAACTCCTGGATTATTATAATTAATAACTAGTAAATATCCACATAATTATACAGAAGATGACATAAATACACATAAGGAAATACTAAATACAACAGGTGCTTTATGGACTAGAAATGATCCAAATACAAAAAATCAATATTAGGCATAGGTGATAAATATTATATCATTAAACCAATAAGAGAAGAAATAAAAGGATATAAATGTTCAATGAAAAGAGCAAGTAGCAGGGAATCATATCCAAAAGTTTTATTAAAAAGATATGATTTATTAAAAGTAATTTTAGAAGCAGGACATACTGATGTAGCTACTGAGATGTTTGATATAGCAGATGAGCTTTATAGACAATGAATTGTTGATAAAGAACAATATGAAACTCAAAACATAAGAAATTAAAATAAATAATTAAAAATGCATTTAGTTATATCAAAAAAGAAAACAAAATATTTTAGAGGAGAAAGATTCTTTGATTTTTAATTTCAGACATTACTAGTTAAGCTGTTCAAGAAACTGCAGAAGAAGTTGCAGTTAATGTAATGAAAAAAGATTTAGGAAATGTAGCTAGTGAAAAAGTTATAAATAAAATATTTCCTCCAGCAAAGATGCAAAGAGACGACCAAAGAGATTCCAAGAGAGAAGTCAAACTTCTTGCCAAACAATTATTTCCAAGAAGTAGTTATTTAAAATCATCAATTAGAAGAGCCTGAAATTTCAGTGGATATAAAAAATGGATACAATAAAAAATATATTATTTGTCAACTTTTCAATAGGTAGATTTTGTCAACTTTCTAATACCTTGATAATTTCAAAATAATTTTTAATAATTTCTCCATATGTTAAATTACAAAATAAAATGTGTTCATACTCATTACATGCATTATAAAATTGTATATAAGCTTTCATAGAACTTCTATAGAATTTTATTTTAGCATAAGCAAGAAAATTTTTTTTTCTGTTTCAATATTTGATTTAAGAATTGTAAAATAAGAACTAACAGTATAATAAAAGCGTTTATTTCTTTTCTTATTAATATCTAAATATTTTTGAAATTGTTTACACACCTCGACAATTTTTTCCATTGTAAAGCTTTCACGATGAACATCTGTATCAATATTTTTAATCCCTTTTCAAGTTTGTTTCTTTCATCATATAATTCTTCATTACTAATATAATTTATTTTTTCAAAAAGTCTTTTTTCTAACTCAACTGGAATAGTTTTACCTACTTCTTGCTACTCTTGAGCTCCAATAGAACTATGTGCAATTAATAATTTCTTAAATACTTTATAATCAATATTTATTTACAATTTATTATCTTTCTCAATTTTATTAACTGTTTTTAAAAATTCATTTACTTATCTTCATGTATGAAATATTTAAGATTATTTAATAATTCAGCAACTCTTAAATAATGTTTTCTTCCTATTTCATTCATTTTAAAATATACACTGTTAAAACAGTTTTTAAATATACCCTGTTAAAACTGTTTTTAAATACACTGTTAAAACAGTTTTTAAATTATACACTGTTAAAACAGTTTTTAAATTATACACTGTTAAAACAGACTTCTATAATTATTTTTCATAAAAAGACCCAATAATATCTTCTCCTTCCAAATCTTTAATTTTATAAGTAACAGGATTTTTATATATTACTTTATCAATAGCAAATATTTCTGTTGTCCATTTTGGTGTATAATCTTTCTCAAAAAACTTTTATCCTTTGTTATTCTTACTCTATGACCTACTAAAAATTTATTTTAAAAGTTTCAGTTTCTTGAGGGTATAAATTTTGTTTTATTATATCTTCATTTGATTTTTTTTATTGGCTTTAAAGATTTCCACACATATCTATCCTCTACTGTCCTGATGAGTTTGGACACTTCATACCCTGACCATTTCTTGGTATTATTCAGCCATGTTTTAGTCTAGCTACCTCATCCTCTTCCACCCTCCACATTACCTTAAAGAAGTTTCACAATTGTTAACAGTGGTTCTTGTTGACCAGCTAATACATTAATTCTATCATGCACAAACACATTGGTCTTGTGTTCTTGATAACAGAAAGCCAACACATGTCTATAGTTTTGTGTATATTATCACATCCTGGAGAATTTCCCCCTCTTCAGATTCTTAATGACACACCTCACTTCATCTAACTGGATTCTGGTCTATTTCTCTGCTGTTGTTGGTGTAGCTGTCAGAGTTTTAGTTGCTTTCTTCATGCATTTCCTTGTAGTATTTCTTCCATCTTTCCAGTATGTCTGTTTTCTGTGAATGTGTTTCCTTGTTTATCCTTTATGATGTTTAGTGCTCTTTTGAAATCACCTGATCTCATCTCTGAACATGATGTCACTTTTACCTCGCTTGTCCATCTCTATCATGCTGTATGTCTCCAGTATATATGTGCTTTTGTATCCCCTTACTTCTGCTAATGTTCCAGGTTATTTCATTATATTACTGTCATTTGCATTCTGTTTTGTTTATTTAATGTGTCCTCTTCTTTCAGTTAACGTGAAAATTTTTTCTGAGTTGTCACCTGTTTTCTGGAAGATTTTTCTGGGTATTAGAACTGGCGCTGTTTTAACAACAGTATCTCTGGCATAGTTTGCTAGTTTAGTGTTGCCAATATAAACTCATAATCAGCATTGATTTATTCCATCAGATATATTCTTCAATGACAATTTTTTTTTTAATTTAAAATAAATCCCACATACTTATTTTCTGAGATAACAAATCTTTGTTTCTGGACCTCTGGTCTATTGATGTAACCACGAGCCAGCGCAGGACCACTGACAAATATCTGGAAATAAATAGTTACAAGCAGGAGATTAATAATTCACTGTGTGAACACCACACAATACAAGCAGGAGATTAATAATCATTCACTGTGTGAACACCACACAATACAAGCAGGAGATTAATAATCATTCACTGTGTGAACACCACACAATACAAGCAGGAGATTAATAATCATTCACTGTGTGAACACCACACAATGTGTAAAGGAGTAGAGAATTTACCTCGCTGCACTTGGCTTTTTTCATATGCATTCTACTCCTCTCTACAAAACAGTACATGTCTGCCAAAATTACCACTCATGAGAGACAACTTTGTAGCTTCAAGGAATTATCCACACACACCTCTGACAGTCAGAAGCAGCATATCAACAATGACACAGGGATCTCTGACAGATATTGAAGCAGCACATACAAACAGGGATCTCTGACAGACATAGAAACAGCACATCAACACAGGGATCTCTGACTACAAAAAAGCAGCACATCAACGACACATGGATCTCTGACAGATATAGAAACAGCCCATTAAAACAGGGATTTCAAAAAGACATAGAAGCAGCACATCAACACAAGGATCTTTTACAGAAATAGAAGCAGCACATCAACACAGGGATCTTTTGCAGAAATAGAAGCAGCACATCAACTCAGGTATCTTTTGCAGAAATAGAAGCAGCACATCAACACAGGGATCTTTTGCAGAAATAGAAGAATAGAAGCAGCACATCAACACAGGGATCTTTTGCAGAAATAGAAGAATAGAAGCAGCACATCAACACAAGGATCTTTTGCAGAAATAGAAGCAGCACATCAACACAAGGATCTTTTGCAGAAATAGAAGAATAGAAGCAGCACATCAACACAGGGATCTTTTGCAGAAATAGAAGCAGCACATCAACACAGGGATATCTTAAAGACATAGAAGCAGCACATCAACACAGGGATATCTTAAAGACATAGAAGCAGCATATCAACATGATTATGATGATGATGTTCCTCCTTCGCAAGCGAAGATGGGCATGGCATGAAAAACCCATGTAGACTTTTCGGAGAATACTTCCATTTGCTCCCCAGCTTGTGCCTGTAAGTTTCTTCATCAAGGATAGTTTCCTGGTTGATTTTTGCTCAGTAGTTATCAGTAGTTATCAGACAACATCAAGGAATGGACAGGGCTAGATATTTCCACACTCATCCGCATCGCTGAGGATAGAATTCGCTGGAGGACTCTGTGTGCTGAAGCATCCAATGTGGTACCCCTACGACCCTGGAGGGTTATGGGTTTATAGATAGATCAGGTGTGGTTTCCAGATGAGTCATTTGTCCATTTTGACCCAGAGATATGTAGAGTTCACCTCATAAGCTAACTCACTTCCATTTATTTTTAGATTTGCTTTTTCTTGGTGGTTTGAAAGTAAGAAGATGGTTATCACAGTTTTGGAGAGGTTCTGCACTCCCTAGTCAGATGCTCATTCACTTGTTCTGCATTCTGTTCTATGCAGTGGATAGATTGCCTGCCACACTCCAGGCAGCAATGTCATCTGCATGGAGGTCCTTTGAAATATGATGTGACAGTTTCTCTTCAATATCATTGATGAATAAAAGGAAGAGGGTATGACTCTCCTCCTTGAGGCACTCCTCTTTTGGAGAGTAATATTATATGTTTAGTTTACTATCTACTTCTACTCTTGCAGAGCAGTAACAGAGGAAATCTTTTATCCAGCTGAACATTCTGCTTTCAATTTTGTTTTGGAGAAGTGTGAAGAGGACATCATCTTTCCATGCCTTATCGAAGGCCTTGCTCAAGTCCATAAAAGTTGCCATCAATGTTTCCTTCTTTTAAAAAGTATTTCCTGATCATATCATTGGTTATGCCATCCTTTCCTGGAGCCTTTTTTAGTTTTTAGTTTTCATATTGCACCATTTAGTTCTGTGATGGTAATGGGTGTCTTCGTGCATGGCTCTGGATTTTGATTCTTCAGTTTTCATTTAATTTCATTTTTGACTTCTTTGATACATGTATGAGAGAGCGTTGTTGTACTTTCTTCCTTACAAAAGTCACTTAAAATGTTTTCTGCCATTTTTTGTCTGTGGAATTTCCTCGCTACTTTGATGACAGTCTTGTAGTGTGAATTCTTTTGTTTCTTCATTTAGAGTTCTTGTGAGGATGCATATTTTTCTTGTTTCTTTTATCATGTATAGATGGCTGTTCTTTTCCTGCCAGTTCTTTTGAATCTCTGTTCTTTTCTGCTCATTGAGCGGGTGTTTGATTTCATTGTGTTTCTTTGTGTTTTCTACTGTAGGGTTTTGCTCCATTGTATTCCTTGCATCATTCAGCTCGTTATACAATTTTTCTAGGGTCTCACTCCAATAAGGTTTGTATTCTCTTCATTTCCCCCTTGGGATTGCCTTCTGTGTGGATTGGAGTATCACTTTGCTTATTTGTGAGATGTTGTGGTTTATGTTGTTAGTGAGGGTGTTTAAGGTATTGATTATCAATGGAGATAGTGATATTTCTCTATTTTCAATATTAACCTGCATGTTGAATTTTTGACATGTTATGTGTAGTCTATTAACATGTTCTTTTATTTGTTGTTCTGATGTCACTATTAGTACTTCAGACTAGTTCGTTCAATTTATCATTCATGTTATCTTCATGTCGATACTTGTTAGTTTACTGATGTGGTTTATGGATGTTATAAAAAGTAGGGAGGGATAAGACACACCCTTGCATAACACCTGATTGAATTTAAAACTTATTGAACACTCCTGTATTTGTTCTTACGTCACATTGGCTATTAAAATAAATGCCCTTGCATATATTAATTAAGTGCTCTGGTACTCTACGTGTTGATAGCATTTTTGATAGTTGTTGTCTGTCTATTATGTTGAAGGTCTTTTCTTGGTCGATGAATGTGATGTATAATTCTTTGTTGTTTTCTGTGGCTCTCTCTGTTAGCTGTCTAAGTGTGAAGATAGCAGCCATATAAATTTTGTTCTTATGGAAACCCATTTGGGTGTTGTTGAGTTGTGGTTTAATGTATAATCATAGTCTCTGTTCCAATATTTTGTTAAAGATTTTCTTTGCATGGCTTGATAGGAATATCCATCTGTATCTCATGCCATTTCTCTTACTGCCTTTTTTCTTCTAGATGGGGATGATCATCACGTTCCTCTAGTCTTATTGTGTTAAGCCTACCTGTTTCTTGCATATTACATTAAAAAGTCTGTATAGCCCTTTTATCCCACTCTCTGCCACTGCTTTGATTAGTTCTGTTTGTATGTTATTTGTGCATGGTGATTTATTTATTTATGCTTTGTTTACTGTATTTTCTATTTCCAATATTTGTATATTTAGTTCAAGGTTTTCTTTTGTAATACTTTCTGTTGTGTCTTCTTCTCCTTCCTTGAAGTTTAGTAATTCTGTGAAATATTGTTGCCATCTTCCATTAGTTGTTTTTGTTCTTTAAGTGCATTACTGTTTTCATCATTTAATACTTGGAAATTAAAAAAGCAGATTGGTTAGCTAAGAAGTGTAATGTTGATGTCCAGTCACATGCCAATAGCTTACCATCAGAAGAAACATGTTCAAATCTCTGATAACAAACACAAAATTTCATGTAATTTCACCAGAAGTATGTTGTGTAGCTGATTGCAGAAGAGTTACATTATTTGCACATTTCAACCAAGCACATAAAATTTTGACATGAAGAACACATTATTCTATGTTTCAGAACTTACAACCGAATGCAGAGCATGTACTTAAAGAATGTTCCAAATATGAAACACTGAGGCAAACATGAAGATCCAAAGCAACCATATTGCAAGGAAAACTCTACAAATTTCTGTATCAGTAAACAGCCAAGTTTATGAAAGAGACAAAACTGCAGATACAAGATATGATGAACGAAAGAAGAAACATGCTCATATTATCAGTGAGAACACAAACATAAGTGAAGGTTGGGAATTCCAATCAAACTTTTGCCTTAGTTACTGACTTCCTGTATACCTCTACAATTTCTTTTCCAACGTGTGCCATAAACAGCTCATGAGATGTGTACGTCCCAAACAAGAGATTCATCTGTGTAAACAATATATCTCCATCAGACAAATTCTTATCAATCAGGTTGCGATCCTCTGTCTCTATACCACCAAGATGTTCTGATCCTCTGTCTCTACCACCAAGATGTTCCGATCCTCTGCCTCTACCACCAAGATGTTCTGATCCTCTGTCTCTACCACCAAGATGTTCTAATCCTGTCTCTATACCACCAAGATGTTCTGATCCTCTGTCTCTACCACCAAGATGTTCTGATCCTCTGTCTCTACCACCAAGATGTTCTAATCCTCTGTCTCTATACCACCAAGATGTTCTGATCCTCTGTCTCTACCACCAAGATGTTCCGATCCTCTGCCTCTACCACCAAGATGTTCTGATCCTCTGTCTCTACTACCAAGATGTTCTAATCCTCTGTCTCTATACCACCAAGATGTTCTGATCCTCTGTCTCTACCACCAAGATGTTCTGATCCTCTGTCTCTACCACCAAGATGTTCTAATCCTCTGTCTCTATACCACCAAGATGTTCTGATCCTCTGTCTCTACCACCAAGATGTTCTAATCCTCTGTCTCTATACCACCAAGATGTTCTGATCCTGTCTCTACCACCAAGATGTTCTGATCGTCTGTCTCTACCACCAAGATGTTCTGATCCTCTGTCTCTACCACAATATGTTCTGATCCTCTGTCTCTACCACCAAGATGTTCTAATCCTCTGTCTCTATACCACTAAGATGTTCTGATCCTCTGTCTCTACCACCAAGATGTTCTGATCCTCTGTCTCTACCACCAAGATGTTCTGATCCTCTGTCTCTACCACCAAGATGTTCTGATCCTCTGTCTCTACCACCAAGATGTTATGATCCTGTCTCTACCACCAAGATGTTATGATCCTGTCTCTACCACCAAGATGTTCTGATCGTTTGTCTCTACCACCAAGATGTACTTTAAATTCTCTGTGAGTACTGATGTGTAATGAAAAGGCACTATGTAGTTCTGATGGTACTCTTTCACAAGATTCATCCAAGATTTTCTACTTCTAAGCATAATTTTCTATTTCTCTTCTAATCTCTGTGCTAAAATTGATGTATAAAAACATGTTTATACAGGCAATACAGCAAAGAAATGATAGAGTACATACAGACAAGACCATATTTTACATAAGTATATTACATAAGCAGGTCTGGGAAACTCAGAGATAAAAGAATCAATGACTAAAATGATAAATATCATAACAAGCTGAAATGTAAATACCAACTTCAGGTAACAACACTTACTTCCCCTGACATTCCTACTGGCTGAGCTTTGCCTTCTTTATCCAAGATCATAACCTCTACACCCTTCATGATTCGACCAACGGGGCAAAACTTCCGAGTGGCCAGGAAATCCTATTAGAAAGAACTATTTGATTTTAAATATTTCAAATTGTATCAATGAAATCATGACAACAGAATCATAATTCTCAAATAGAAATGGCTGTGAACACAGCACAAAGATTTCTTAGAGCTAGGACAATTTTTATAAACATCTTCACAAACTATTTGTTGATTGGAAGTTCATCAACTGAATGTACAATTCTGTGCAACTCTATCTATTGTCTTTTCTCTGTTTAAGCTGTGAGGCTTTGCAGGATTTAATGACGATCAGTTTTCAGGCTATTGCATGTCTGGTCTCTCAATATGCAGTAATACTGTGCCATATAAGAATGTCTGTAATTCCTTCAATCCACCACCTTCTTGGTCTTCCCCTGTGCAAATAGTATTCTATTTTATTTATATTTCCTTAATTCTTTCAGTGCGCAATTATTCTGGTGTTTTGACGAATTAATTTTATGCAGAATTTTTGAACCGTAACATGATTTAGGTGCAAGCATTCTGAAGACAAAGTATTAGCTATGGAAGGTCATATAAGGTATCAAAAAAAAAAGATAATTGAATGTGAAATCCATACACAATATAAAAATATAAGAACTATAAAAATAAAATACAAAAATTACACCACAAACAGGAATGTTAGATGAGCAGAAATTTATTTGTACACACATTTTGTTCTACTCACCTTCTATTTTGCTTATTTTGAAATATTGAGTGACGTCCGTTGATGAAAAGTGTTTCTCTAATCAAGTCTGAGTCATTCTATCGATCGTTGGATTAATCAACTAACATCTTAAAATGCAGACCGATTTGTGTAACAGAAGTCAATTCATTCCTATTCTTTTTCATTCAAACGAAAATGTGCTTATTTAATTCCTGCATTATTCCGGTGCTATCATATGGATGTGAGAGCTGGAAAAGATCTTTATCTTCAGAAAAGAAATTACTGAGTTTCAAGAACAAATGTCTTTGTAGGATAACTAACACCCATTGGAACGAATTCAAATCGAATGATAAAATCAGAGAAGAGACACATAGAAAATGTCATCACAGATGTTATCAGAAAACGCTGTTGGTCCTACATCGGGCATGTCCTACACGCAGACATCAACAGAATCCACCACCAATCTCTTGAATGGATACCTACAGGCAAAGAGCCAGGGGTAGACCAAAAGAAACACTCAGAAGAACAATACTTAGAGAAAGTAAAACAATCAATATCCATAATATTCAAGAACTACACAGAATAGCTTTGAACGGACAGAATTGTAGAGATCTGACTACTGCGCTAACTTCACCGCAAAAGGAAAATGAAATATTGATATCCAATTTTACTAAAGCAGATGTCTTGAAATTCCATTTACTGATCATAATTTTTTTGTTTGAAGTAAATCTATCAACTGCCTAGTGTTTTATGCCATTTTTTGTGTTTCATGTCACATTTCAGAACTGAACAAAGTATTGCAAAACTTTGTAAAACAAAATATTCCCAAGTATTGAATTTCCAAAGTTAGCATGTAGTTAATATTTAGACCCTATATACATCTGATGCCTTATTTTATTATTCTGACATTTTTGGGATGATATGTGCTAAAACTTGATTTGCAGCACAGATGTGAATTGTCTATACATCCCACACAGTAGTAACTGCTACATTTTTTCAGCTTTGGTTTTTCTGCACTGTGCACAATGCCTCCACCATCATAATCAACTAAATGTTCAGTGCCAACAAATACTTTATCCTTTGAGAGTACTGATGGCTTTTTATTTTCTCCTAAAAATTATTAGCTACTAAACTGTAGTACAGTGGTAATGAATTTTCCTTCAATGGTGCTTGGATACCAGATATAGTCCATCTAAACAGAGATGACCCAATACAAAAATTATGTTGAAATTTATTCCACTCAATATTATCATTAGGCATGACTCTATTTTCTGTGTAAGGTAGTGCAAGATTATCATTGCTATCACTAGAACTAGACCTATCTAATTCTTCAGAAACAATAGCAGTGGAAACAGTGTTAGAATATTTTAGCTGTTATTTTTACCTTATCAATAATATTATTTCTAGTTGAATCTACACGGATGGGTCGGTCATCTGTCACCACCGATGTGCATGGGCCTTTACTGCCAGATCAAAAGGAAGAACAGTACATGAAGCCAGTAGTGCCTTTACCACAACAACAAGCAGCCTAACAATGGAAGTATTTGCAGTAACGCAGGCACTTAACTGGCTGGAATCACAAGCCTATTCACATGTGTGTATACTAAGTGACTCTCTGAATATGATTCAGAAAGTCAAAACAGGTGATGTACCTAGGGAATGGGCGGAGTCATTTGAGAGAGCAGGAATGTGGGCATCACTACGAAGACTCACGCTCATTTTTGTCACCGGACACATGGGCGTGGAGGGGAACGAACAAGCCGACCAATTAGCCACCACAACAGACGCCTATGGACAGAGCAGACATTCTCATTGCTCTTCGTGAATCCTCATGATCAGAGGATTTTAAGATTAATGAGCATGAGTCAATATCGAGAATGCGCGAATTGGGAGTGAGGATGAGTGTGGCCCGTAGAGAACCCCATACAAAGATTTCAAAAAGTGCAGTGAACCAACATAGAACCGGAACCATCAGCCGGTATACTCTGAGATATTTACTGAAGCGGAGATCTGAGCACCTATGGACTTGTCCGGTGTGCAAAAAGGATAATCAACATACCTAATTATTGCTAGTTATTTTCAGATGTTCAACAAGTTGGTAATCACTGTCAAACTCGAAAACAATGTTGTTAATGACACAACACTTCAAATAATATCTCCAGCTATAAAACTCTCAAAGAATAATAAAGCCCAATGTTTGCTAAAAATTCAAGCTATCTTACTAGTGGTAGATAATTTCTAATTATCTTATCTATAATTTCTAACATTTTGCTAATTTCAGAAAATCTGGACCTACCTTGTTCAAATTTTAATTAAAAATAAATATGTCAATCGCGTCAAATCACACTTTACCATGAGAGTTTCGTTCGTTAACCAAATTTCTAAATTTTAAACAGCTAAATAAGTTAATACAAATTCATTTACTATCGAAAGGAAGCAAATTTAGATGGCCTATCTATAATAACGATGTATCATTGATACGTCTACAATTGATTTGTATCTGCAACAATTAATTATTTTTACATGGGGAAAGAATAAGCTTTCTTCATCTCTAATTTTAACGACATATTTATTTCTTTTGCTGTGACATCTCTGTACATCATAATCTCAATTCTGTAATCCAAATGTTCTTTAAAACAATTATCAGATACATGTTTAACATTTAGAGAACTCATTGCCCAACATTTATATATATATATATATATATATATATATATATATATATATATATATATATATATATATATATATATATATTGCATATTGTACGAGTATAATTAAATTCATTCATAATTCATAATACAATTAAAGACATCAAACATGGATAAAAATTCCTGCTGAAAAAGGCTCATATAACCGTGGTTTTCACCAGTATAATGAGTTCACTAAAAGTTAATCATACTTATGGCCAATTCTCTTCTCTTGTTCCCTCCCTTTCACACATACATCTGGCTCTATGGCTGAGCAGCAATGAGTGCATCTAAGATAGCCTTTGTACTAGGTTTGATTTCAAGGTATGGAATTTGCATGATATGGTCCTTACTATCTCTATGATGTCTTCATTTCTCATTCAGTCTCTTCTGATGAAGTTTACAGCCTTTCTCAGGCATTTAATCTCAAATGTTGTAATCTTTCTCGCGAGTGTTTTTGCCGGGGGCCATGTATGGCACTGGTAATATAACAATAGAATAAAGGTGATGTTTATTATCTGCCATTTGGTGGCAATGTTGATTGCTGGGTTTTTAAGCAGATGTGTCAGTTGGTATGTTACAGTTAGATAGTTTGCTAGTCGTCGGATCGTCATCACTGCAAACTGGACCCGTGCATAGTTGCTCTGATCTCTCCTTGAGTGCATCTGCCATTACACTTCTGCTGACAGTACTGGTCCTATGCTGGTTGACCATCATTCTTCTGCACCCTCCAAAATGTTCACTTCTAGCAACACTGCATTTCAATCCCTGATCTTTAATCCTAGCAATTGAAAAGGAATTAGTCTCACTCTCATGTGTTATATCTCTTACAGAATTCAAAACGTCAGCGCAATTAATTGCCCCATCGCCCTGTGCCACAATCGAGAATGATGCCAGTTGATCCGCTCTTTCATTGCCTTGAACGCCCATATGTCCAGGAACGAAAATAAATATAACCACTTTCAGCCTCACCTTTCTCAAGGTCTCAATCCACTGTTTGCGAATGACACCCACCTTTACCTTCCTAATCATACTTCTAGAGTCACTCAAGATGCAGACCTGCATTACATTCAGTGTGCATACCCACTCAAATGCCCTGGTCACTGCCATCACAGATCCATCAGTATATATAATCACATCCCCCTCTTTGGTATTCTCAAGACCAAAGCCTGCACTTCTTTTTCCACAGCTGTGGGACACCATTTTCTGCATTCCTGCTAAGTGATATTACTACTCTCAAACACGTTTCAAAATCTGAGGGTAGACTTATCCATTCCACACCTGCTGCCACATCCTGCAATCTGCACACACTTTGTATGACATCCTCAGCATGTCCCTTCCATGACCTCCCTCACTTTGAGTCTGCTGCCTATAACCTTCTGTATTTCGGAATGCAACAGGTGTTCCTTATCTGCATATATTTGAAGGTACGCCCGTGCACAGCAATACTGTAATCTGTGCTCACAGTAATGCAAAAGAAGATAAACAGGTTACAAGGAATACCTAACTATGAACAAATCTAGATAAAAATGCATATAAGAAATATGCAATAAAACAAAACGTGACAATTTTCTACGTTACGGTCCTATTGGGACCTTTTTCAAGAAACACACACACAAAAACTTAAAAAAACACCAAACCATAAATATATTAACCGCTCAAATGACTTATGAGGGTATGTATATATATATATATATATTATATTTGTATATATATTTGTAAATATATATATAAATAATTATATATAAATATAATTATAAGTTTATAATTAACAAATATATATATATTAAATACTCTTGTTATCATCGTTATATTATCCTGTTATCATCGGCATATTAACCGAATTCTCCTTAGTGCCCACGCACGTCGCTTCAACTTGGTGACTCCTACATAACGGGTCACTACTAAAGGAACTTTAGTTCCTACTAAAGCGGGTCCCTTTTTTTTACTTGTATCATTGCAATCAATATTACATTTTTAGTTTGCGCCAGGTTTATTAAAAACCAGACCATTGCGCAGATGCATGGCTTAGCTTCCTCATTTCAGTTTCAATCGAAATGATCGGACTTAAGACTGATTTGTTACGAATTGTTTAAAATTAGCGAAGTTTTAGACCTAGTTCTATTTGTTTGTTTTGCGTTCGCTCCATTGTAATCAGCATGGATATCCGTGCGATTTCCGCCAGGAGCGTGTTTACGTTGTGCTACCATTATGCGCCTTGTTGGCCTAGCACATCCAATTTCAGCATGCCTTGACAATTCAGGTGGGCTACCCTAGCCTGTGACAGCCTCCCTATCTGTTGCCAGGCATGCGTGTGTGTGGTGACTGTTTGCCCAGACGATTTTTTGCTCACGTCTGTCTCGCACGAGGTGTTCCACTGTCTATGAACTTGCCTCATGTAATTGGATGTACTGTACCTGTGCCCATCGGGTACTGAACCGTTTCTCATCTGTGAGCCTGGTTCCTTAAAAGGAAGAACTCAACAGAAGAGTTGGACCCTGGCTCTTTCGCCATCTCGGGGTGTCATTCACCGACATCGTGTACCCCTTGTCCAAGTTCGAGTCTCACACCATGCATTTGATAGCAAGGCGTTCTCGAGCTGCGCGAACTTGTCCCAATACCACCTGAGCCCATCAGGTACTGAACCCTTTCTCTCTGCAAGTGTATTTCCAGTATAGGTAAACCTGACAGTAGAGTTGGGCCAGGGCTAAAATCATTGTCTATTTTGTGCCTGAGCCCATCGGGTATGGAACACTTTCTCTCTGCAAGTGTATTTCCGGTATAGGAAAACTTGATAGTAGAGTTGGGCCAGGACTGCCATCATTGTCCCTTTCTTGCATACGCCCATCGGGTACGGAACCCTTTCTCTTTGCTAGCATATTTCCGGTTTAGGAAGGCTCGACATTAGAGTTGGGTTAGGTCTTATTGCTTTTCGGAACGCCAATGATTGGGTCTGGGTCTCTGTCTGTAAGGAGCACAGGTAACTAGAAGCTTGTCTCGAGCTGACGGAGCTTGTAGTTCCCCTTTCCTAGGAACTTTTCACTTTCTATTTGCAGTTCGCGCTGCCCTCTAGCGCTGTTCTGCCCTTTCATTGTTTCATTGTACTCAGTATGAAATATATTTGTCTCTCGCCATGCATCTACCTTTACGTGCATTTTACAATGGCCGCCCCTCCAATGTTCTGACTGGACTGCCTAGCTTCACTGTGTCGACAGTGTCGCTATATGTGGTGGTGCTGGTGGTATCGGAGATATTGTCTGTCTCTTATGCAGTCAAATCTCTTTCTATCTGCTACCTCCACATTTTTGGACACGATCCCCAAATGATTTGGCCAGAATCAGCTTGAGCTGCTGTATTTCTGCTTCCAGGGTGCACCGCGAGGAGGTACATTTGGGATCTTGGTTATCTGATAACCCTGGGTCCACCTAGAGCAATGTGTTCCCTTTGCACCCCGCCAACACCTGTGATTTGATTGCCAGCGATATGTACTGTATATACATATATATATATATATATATATATATATATATATATATATATATATATATATATATATATATATAATTACTGAAATTTTTTAAGCTATCCTGCAGAGTAAGCTATCCTGCAGATTAAATATGACTATAATATGGAACATTACCGTATGATCCTTGTAATATTGACTAACATCCTCACAGGCCACATCATGACACTCAGAAATACTGTACAAGTTGATAAAACGAATCCAAGGCAAGGAAGCAATGCAACGAGCCAGCAGAGAAGTTGTCACTACTTCACCACAGAACCAGATCTGACTGTGATAACATTTTTACAACATTATTTACCCTGACCTGCTGCCATGCAGAAAATGTAATCATTAATATTAACCTACATATTGTCAATAAGAATGGTGTTATCTCCAAAAGCTTGCATGATTTGAATATGTATACTGACATTATTCCTTATCAAAATCAACACCACAGGAACTGAGGAAAGAAAAACAGAGGGCAAGTAAAAGCATGGAGACATCACAGACTGGAAAAGACTTTTCCTCATTCAACCGCCTTGTTGAAAATATAAATTTCTGGAGGACTTTGTATATTGATGCATCCAATGTGATACCACTATGACCATACTGAGTTACGGGATTATAGAAAGATTAATTAGTCTACATTCATGTTACATCTGTAAACTATGCACCATAACATAGTTACACTCAAACAATGACCCAGGGAAAAATATATTCCTACAGAATAAATCCAATCCACAAAGTCATTGTTTACTGTGTATGCCAGTATGAGGGAAAATTACTATATGGACTTGTCTTTTTCTGCATCCAGATCATTGTTGCTGGTCACATATAAACTATTTTGTTTCAGGTGGCCTGAGTTTCTCCACAATATGATGGTGTGCAGAGATATTCCTATGGGACAGGTCTTCAAATAGCCTCTAGCAGCAAGCCCCACACTGGGCCTCATACAGCAAAAGGAGAGTCTATGGTACCTCAAAATCATATGCTTTTGGTAGATGAGGCTCGACAACTATTCACCTAAGAGAATGAAACTGGATTCGAACCACCTGCTGTCATGTATAACTTTTCAGCCAAAGGCTAGCAGAGCCCACCATCCAAAAGCGGACAGAAGGACATGAAAAAATCATCACATTCTTCCCAACAACAATAATGAATCCCCACAACAATTAAACTACAGTAAATCCTGAAACACCACAACAATTCAAATATAGTAAATCATGAAATACCACAACTATTCAAATGCAATAAATCATGAAACACCACAACAATTCTACTGTCTGTTGTCTTTCCCCAGGTGGCTTGATATTACCACTCTTGCCGTTAAGCGTAGGGTGTGATGGGAGTTCGAGCTTGTGGTCCAAGGCCATATATGTGGCCCCAGCTGTGCTATGACAATGTTTATTCAAGATGTCCCTGACATCTTCTATCCATCTTTTTTGTGGTCTTCCTCTGGCTTTGTACCCTAATCTCATTTGGTTATATGCTTTCATGGGTAATTTGTCGTGATGCATTCTCTTAATGTGGCCAAATCATTTAATCTGCTGCCTTTCTATGCAAGGTGTTATACCTATTCTTTCCATGATGTCTTAATTTCATAATCTGTCGAGCCTGGTGACCCCTGCAGCCTTTCTTAAGAATTTAATCTCACATTCCCTATCTTTCTGTAATATGAAGATGAGGGAGACCAGTATTGGCACTAGTAACACAGTTTTGGTAGGAATATACTGTAAATCATTTATCTTTTAACATCCATCTTGATCTTGGGATGAGTAAGTAGGGGTGACAGTATGTTACTGCATTTGTCTTTTGGCATCTCTCTATGAAGGCTTCCATTTTCTGTGAAAATACTACTGGGATATTTAAACTTCGATACTTGTTTTACTCCTATATTGTCTATCTCTGTTTAATGGGCTCGATGTTCTGCATATTATCATAGTTTCCATCTTTTGTGTATTGATCTTCATGCTGTATTTTCTACATGTTGCAGGTAGTGAGTTAAAGTGCATTTCAAATAGTTTGCCTCATTTAAAAAAAATATAGCTTATGAACCATTTGAGTTACAATGTTCATATTTTGAATGTAACCTAAGTAATCTCGTAACGTTATAGGACAAGTGAATTCATTGCAAACAAACAGCTGGTTTTTCTTCTGCGCTTGCATACCAGGTCGACAAAAAAGCGATTAAAGGTGGACAAATTTTATTCATACTTTCTGCGTGCTTACCACTTCATTTCTATTTATGAATGCTTGCATATGCTCAATATCAATTGCATTTTCATGTATGTGTTTAAAAGCACCGTTTTATACTTATTGAATAGAAAATGTACAACTTCCTTCAAAAAATGCGCACCGGAAGTATCAATTTTCATTTAATTTCGCTGTGCAATTTGGGTTTCGCACCGATTGAATCTAAATTGTCAACTTCCTGTTTGATGTAGTCACCAATCGCACTACAATAATAAGTTTGTTGCATAGGCGTGTTTTGTTAACTGTGCCTTTACAATGAGTCTGAAGTTGAAATTCTTTACTCAACAAAATATCACACATAAAATCTATCAATATTTTTGTAGAGAGGCAAAGCGAGGGAATCTATATCGCAATATATCTAATCCTGAGAAGAGAACAATGCACTTGTTGAGTTTAAGCAAACGGTCATTTCATAGATTGGTGAAAGATGTTGAAAGTGAACTTCCAAAGAAAGAAAGACATCGAGGAAGAAAACATATGTTAGACTGCTTTGACAGAGAACTTGTGCGCAGAGAGATTTGTAAAATGTTTGATTTAGGAGAAGAGGTTACTATAAGGAAACTTAAGATTTGGCTAGAAAAAAACAACAGCATCGTTGCATCAAAAACTACATTATGGAGAAGTGTGCGAGGTTTAGGCTTCACTTTCAGGAAATATTCTTGCGGAAGAAACATCATATGTGAGAAACCTCATTTAGTAGCTGCAAGAAGCAAATATTTGCGTGAAGTCAAAGAAATGCGCAATGAAGGTTATGACATTGTGTATTTGGACGAAACCTGGATTAATGCTCACCACACAAATGAAAAAGAATGGCAGTCATTAGATGGGACGATTAAACGGTATGTACCTAGCAGCAAAGGAAAGCGCTTAATAATTGCACATGCAGGTAGCAGACATAATGGTCTGATGAAAGATGCTGAACTTGTTTTTATTGCAAAGTCGACTGACAACCAAGACTATCATGCAGAGATGAACAGTCATATATTCAGAGATTGGATTGGGAACACTGTTTTGCCTTTATTAGATAGACCATCTTGTTTGATCATGGACAATGCATCTTACCACAACAAAGTGGCACAAGAAGATAAAGTTCCAACATCATCAAGCACTAAAGATGAAATAAAGCTCTGGCTGACAAGAGAACAAATACATTTTAACGATATGTATCTTAAACCTGAATTACTCTCAATTGTTAAACAGACACAACGGGCAAAGATATTTCATATTGATAAATTAATCCAAGAATATGGTCACAGATGTTTGAGACTGCCTCCTTACCACTCACATCTAAATCCAATCGAATTAGTTTGGGCAAAAATCAAAGGACAAGTAACAGCTGAAAATAAAACTTTCAAATTATGCGATGTGAAAGCGCTTACAAATGTTGCTATTTCAAACATAGACAAAGAGTATTGGGCTAAGTGTGAAGACCACGTTTTGGGAGAGGAAGAAAAGTATTGGAAAACTGATGGCTTGTGGGTTAGTCAACCAAAAGTGGTAATAAATCTGCTGCATTCGTCTGATTCTGAATAAAAATTATATATTATAGGACAATTGACTCCAATTCTACAAAATAAACCATGTAACATTAGACACGAAAAGAGCTCTATACAACACAATTTTCCTTTCTACGTTGTGCTACCAATGTCAAACATGGTCATTAACAGCATGTGAAAAGGAGAAATCGTTACAACTGAAATGAAATGCTTAAGAAGCATAATGAATGTGTCCAGACTATATAAAATCAGAAACGAATTTAAAAGACATCGAACTGGAGTTACACCTGTACTGGATTACGGCAAGAAGCAGCAATTAAAATGGTTCAGTCATGTAAGCAGATCACCACCAAATAGCAACATTCATCGTGCCTCGACCATGAGATACAATGGTAGACGAGATAAAGGCAGAGCTAGAAAACGTTTGATTGATGACATAGCTGAAGCCACAGCAAACACCATTCAGCAAAAACACATTAGAGCATTGTCAAGGACACTCCATCCCCACTCTACGCGGTATGGCATTTAGAGACAGAAAAAAGACAAGAACAAAGAAACAAAGTAAGAATGTATATCGATTGACATTATATTGACTAACAACATCTAACTAAATTATTTTAGAGACACAAATTTATTTAGATAATGCATAGTTTTAAAACGTGTCTTGCCACTAATTATCAGTCAAGACGGCGCAGTCCAGATGTTGAAAATTATTAAATGTGCAGAAAAAATACAAAATACTTTAATATTATATATTAATAATTGATGCTATCTCCTTACATGAAAATTGAGGATACGACTCTGCCTCTCAAAAAGTGTAAAAGTTCTTAATTTACCGTACATTCTATTTTTTGTGACAAAATATATACAAATTTGGGGAAGATCAAAAGAATTTGCCGCTTTGAGGAATCTGTAATACCTGAAATAATTTAATTGATGAATTCGTTATGACATTGGAATTCTAAGGTCGCATGCAAAAAATCATGGCATTTCATAAGAGGGTTCTCGAGATATTACAGGAAATAGGCAGGCAGATTTAGTGAAACAAACTTTAACATGATTTTGGAGCTGTTCTTCTTTTTCATATATAAGGCTCTGGTCATCTGCGAAAAGCAGTTCATTTAGTTCATTGTTTAGTTGCTCTGAGTTATCTTGTTCTGATTCAGAGATGTTTCCCTCTGCACTTTTTGCCTCTTTTATTATTCTATCTATGTATATATTGAAAAACAAGAGTGAGAGCACGCAACCTTGATGCACATCCATTTTTGTCTCAAATATGTCTGTAATATCATCTGATGCTCTACCATGCACTGGCAGTTTTTAAACAATGCTCTTATACCTTATAAAAATTGTCCTTTGATACAATACATTTCTAGAGTTTCCCATAGTACATCTCTGTTGACTCTATCAAACGCTCCCTTTATCTACAAATATTGTGTTTAATTCTTTATTGTATTCTATTGCTCTCTCACTCATTTGTCTCAGCGTGAATAATGCTAAACAACAATTCAAATACAGTAAATGATGTCAATGGGGAACCCAATAGTTCACCTCATCTAGTAGGGAATATCCTGTGATACTAAACCATCAGCAAAATAGTGTAAGCAAACTCAAGACAAAGGGCAAGAGAGATCTAGGATGAAAGTGACAGAAAATATTTGATAGTTCCACATCGTGGCATGGCAAAGAGTCAAAAACAAACTTGATAAAGATATTGGAAATGGAGAGTTGTGTAGATCCATGATTGCCTACGCTGGAAGGAATGACACCTGATGATGATGACAGTTGGACACAAGCATAAAAGAAGAGTAGGAATAATACTAGCACCAGAAAATAAAAAACGCTGAAAGGTTACTGGGTTATTTCAGATCATGATCCATTAGTGAAGCTGCAGGGATAACAACACGACTTGTATTCATACAAATATACACAAAACATTTCCGAATAAGACATTGTATTCATACATCATCATCAAGTGCCGTTTCCACAATGAAGGTTGGCTGCAACAGACCTCCAACATCCCCTGTCTTTTTTTTGTGGTGCACTCTGCTAGACTGTAACCTGTTCATCTTGTGATGTTACTTTCTCACTTGTATCTCTGCCTACCACTTGCTCACCTCCCTTCAACTCTACTCTAAAGTAAGGTCTTCAACAAGGTGTCATGTCATTTAATGTGTCCAAAATATGTTATTTGCTTGATCTTTATTTCTTTTAATAATTCTTTCTTCATATTAAGTGTTGTTAGAACCTCTTTGTTAATTTGTTTCTCTTTCCATGATGTTCTCTCTTTTCTTCTATATATCACATCTCAAAAGCATCAATTCTGTCTTCTAATTGTTTTTTTATTTTCTATGTTTCTGAGTCATACATTAATATAGAATAGATGTAGTATTTTATAATTCTCATTTTTAGCTTGTTTGTAATTTGTTTAGATCCTTTTAACTTCTGTTTCACATCTGCCATCATTTTTGCTAATGTGTTTAAGATATTGGTATTGTCCTACTTTTTGTAGTATCTCCTCATGTATTTTTATGTTTAATACCTGTCTTCTGTGACTTTGTTGATTATCATGGTTTTTGTTTTTTGGATGTTTATATCCAGTCCATTTTATTACTTGATTTATTTACTTGATCTATTAGTCTTTCTAGTTCATGTTTATTTTCTGCTAAAAGAACAATGTCATCTTTATATCTCAGGTTGTTTATTATTTTCCCACTGATCTTGAGTCCTGGCATTTCTTCTATATGTTTAAAGATATTCTCTATGTATTTATTAAATAGGCTGGGTGATAAAATACATCCTTGTCTTATCCCTCTTTTTATTTCTATGTATGGTGAGTAGCTGTTTTCACACCACCTTGATGCAGTCTGTTCACAGCATATATTTCTAAATAGTTTGATGTCTTTTCCATCGATGCCTATTTCTTGAAGATATTTTATTAATTTTTCATGCTGATATCTGTTAAATGCCTTGCTGTAGTCTACTAAATAAATATAGATATTTTTTTGAACTTCTAGATATTAATCTATCAATAGTCAGAAACTCAGTATAGCTTCTCTGGTTCTTTGTTTTTCCAAAAACCAAATTGCTCTTCACCAACCTCAGTGTCTATTTTGTTTTTAATTCTTTCATGTATTATCTTGAGTAGTATTTTGCTTATATGACTCATGGTTGTTTGATTGGTTGGTTGCTGATCCCATAGTCCATGGTGTATGACTCATAAAACTTATTTTTCTATATTCTGTACACGCCACAGCACTGGGCTTCTTAATTAATAGTATTGGTAATGATAATATTAGGTCTTTATGTATGTGGCCTGTCTCATATATGTCATTGCAAAGTTCTGTGATAGTTTTCACACCAAATTAATCAAGGATTGTTAATATGTCTGCTGTTATGTTGTCTGAGCCTGCAGCATTTCCACATTGTATTGATTTTATTGCGCTTTCTACTTCTGCTTTAAGTATTGCTGGTCCATCATTGTTGTGTATTGCTGGTCCATCATTGTTGTGTATTGCTGGTCCATCATTGTTGTGTATTGTAGGTTTTTTTGTTCGCTGATCATTAAGCAGTTATGTCACATAATCTGCCCATACAAATAAACACACAAACATCAGACATCTCAGAATCTGCAGGGATAACAACTGTAAGTCTGTCAATGCCAAACAAATATAATAAAACATCACATTACAACAATAAATGAGTCTGTAAACTCAGGTGATTAGAAAACAATATTACCGGAAGGTGGCGAAGCTGTCTTTGAGTACTTCTGCTGATGTATTGTTGATAATTGTCTCTAGCAAGCTGGGTGTGAACAGCATGCGTGTAATTCTGTGTGTCCTCAGGAACTCGCACAGCAAAGGTGGATCATATATTGTCTGATTACTGACAATGTACATTGGTACACCCTTCATTAAAGGCCTCAGCATCTCCCACACAAAGAATATATTGCATGCTTCCCTTTCCCCATCTTCATAGGGATACGTAATGTGCCGATGGTGGTAAGAAAAGACTGCCCCACGCTGAGGGCACATAATTCCTGAAAAGTAAAAATGTTCAGAGCTAACTACAACAATATATAGGTTGCATAAGGAGGGAGGGGAAGGTGTTAGAGCCTCAATTGCTTACCATATGTTTAACTTATTTAGAAAACTTTTCCAACAGGAGTAGGATGTCTCTCGGAGTATACTTTCCAGCAGAAGCAGGATGGTTTAATTTAGTGAAGGAAGGTCTCTTCGAGCATACTTTCCAACAGAAGCTAGATGGTTAATTTTGTGACGGTCTCTCCAAGCATATTTTCCAACAGAAGCAGGATGGTTTAATTTTATAAAGATCTCTCTTAGTATACTTTCCAACAGAAGCTAGATGGTTAATTTTGTGAAGGCCTCTCTGAGCATATTTTCCAGCAGAAACAGGATGGTTTAATTTTATGAAGATCTCTCTTAGTATACTTTCCAACAGAAGCTAGATGGTTAATTTTGTGAAGGCCTCTCTGAGCATATTTTCCAGCAGAAGCAGGATGGTTTAATATTGTGAAGGTCTCTCGGAGTATACTTTCCAGTGTGTGCGTGCATGCATGGGTGGGTGTGTGTGCGTGTGTACACACACACTGATAACTAGAACTCATAACATGGCTAATCATACAATATAAATGCATATTATCATCATGACATCATGAAACACACTAATCGTACAACATAAATGCAAACTTGTTTGGAATGCATGCCTACCTTAAGTTTTTTTTTTGTTGATTATTTCCCTTGTTTATGTTGATAAATTTAATGTTCATAATTTAATAATTTAACCTTTAGCAAGCCAGATTAAAAAATACGAAACGTCTCCCTGCCACCGGATTCTTTTTTGAAAATTTTCGTTATTGATGGTGACTTTTGAAAATGTGATAATTTTTTGGTTGTTAGAGATATTTAAATAATATTTGCACATATAAATAAAGAATTGAATTATGCATATATTGGTGTAATTTATGTACGTGTGTGTGTGATACCAGACGTATGAGAAAGTGGTAAAGACGTTTTTCACAAAAAAACATATATTTTATAACAAATAAAGAGGAAAAAAATTAGTAAAAAAATAACTTACCTTACTTATGAAATTCCTTGGCAACACTGTACAATAAATCACATGCAAATCTGTTGTATTTATGTTCTTTCACTGCGAAATTATCAAAATATTGCCGGGGGAACTGTATAAAACATGTAGATTTGCAGTAAAATCGTTCTTTGAGCTTAGGGCCTAGAGTCATTTTTGGTGCCACTTCAACATATTCGATATCAAACGTACAAGTCCCCAAACCAACACAGCATTCTGTATATTCACTGCTGTGAAACTAAATAACCTAATAATTCATTATTCAAGCCATGATTCAATGTTATTTTATTCAAAATACGATGAAAGAAAGGTCTATAAAACCAATCCACCATCATCATATCATGGCATCGTACCGGTGTGCATATGTGGTCAGATTAATTGCTATAACATGTGTATCTTCTGGCTAGCCATTGTTATAATGATCATGTCAGACGTAGGAATGAACCGACTTCAATTGCGTATGTTTCCAGAGTAACCAATCAGGCTGTGGGGCGTCTATTATAACGATATCTCATTGGATGGAGTATGTCGCCAACGGCGCTAGTCGCCATTTTGGTTTTTGGCGACCGGTGTTAATATAGGCGCGGTGAAGGTTAAATATTAATTTATTTAGTGTTGGGCTTAGGGTTAATTATGTAAAACACAACTATCCTAGCCCTAACTCTTACCGGAAAAAAAATAATTTAGATACCGGTATTTCTAAGATATGTCAAAACAAATTTGGCCATTGTTGTCTTTTAATAAACAAATTATACATTTATTTTAGTAATATATTTGACAAATAAATTGTTGACATAATTTACATTTTTTTTCCTTCTTTTATCAGGAATTGGACCTGTAGTTTCTGAGTAAGATGACAAACGAGATCTGTAAAGAATTGAGGGCACATGCAAGCCCATAGATTGGAGGGATGTTTTGGAAACATCTCACCCCCTAGCAAATCATAATGTGACTTTGTACTAGGAACTTGGCCAAAAGGTGGGTCAAAAATAGTATAACATAAGATTATAGACCTAAGGCATTTCCAAAATAATTTGATCATTTTCAAATACATCAATTAGACTACCCGAAGACTGGAATTTTCTGAATGAGTTGGAAGACCTCCCGGGAGATTGTCTATTAGTGAGCAATGATTTCAATGCTCGAAATATCACCTGGGGAAACCCAAACAACAACACACAGGGAATGGCACTATGCAGGGTCCTGTTAGAGACTGATCTCACTATTCTTAATTGTGCCAGAATAACCAGGTTAGCTACCAAAGAGACAGACACAGATTCAAACATTGACCTTGCACTAGTGTCGTGTCATGGTGAAATGGAAATGACGTGGGCGACACTGGCTTACCATGGTAGTGACCACCTACCATGTGCGGTAACAATCACAAAAGGGCAGAACTGTATAAATAACAAGAGACAACATGCCTTTAAATATAGGAGCAACAAGGAGTCAATTTTGAGCAAGTTGCGACAACTGGCATGGCAAAGAAATACAGTGAGGCCAAATATACAACAACCCCCATGGTGGACTGCAGAGATAAGAGTCTGCATGGATAAAGAAGAAGCAAAGTATCTGGGAGAGGCAACATAAGAGACAACAGACACAAGTCACCATGGAAAGCAAAAAAGAGTCGGAGTGTACTATATGAAGAAGACCACTGCAGCCTTTAAACAAATCGTAAAGGAGGCTAAGAAAGAACACTGGGATAATTTCGCACAAGATGTGGCAGCTAACAGTGCCATATACAAATTTTGGAAATTACATAAGGAAATTAATAAAAAAAACTGACACAATCTTAAACGTGTGCTTGAAGGATGAGTCTGGGCTTATACTAACCACAGATGAGCAGAAGGGCAGCGCTTTCTTAAGCAGATACCTCCAACAATCAGACCAGAACAATATTGATGAACGTAAGACTATAGTGGCCACATTAACAGCACCACTGGTAACAGATGATATCGCTGATGAGGAACTGGTCTCGTTGGAGAATGTAAAAGAGACCATAAAGAAAACATCAGACAGCACACCAGGGCCCAATGGAATACACTACAGCCTCCTAAAATATATTGCAGATGACCAGCTTAAAACAATTGTTGATGATTTCAACATAAGTCTGAAAACAGGACGCATACCAGAAAAGTAGCTACACAGCTACTTTTTCCCCCTGGCAAAGCCAGGCAAAGACACCTCTGATATCAAGAATTATCATATCATCACTTTACAAAATGTCTACAGCAAGGTGCTGGAGAGGATAATCGCTAGAAGACTGACATTCGATTTAGAAAATAGAGGCCTACTTCCTGACACTCTAGGTGCATACAGACTGAGGAGAGACACAACAACAAATGTGGCAATCCTTGCCTATGACATTTACGAGGGATTTCAGGTAAAGGAGGAAATAGTGGTCGCCATGGTTGACTTAGAAGATGCTTACAACAGTCAGCTTTGGCCAGCTAATATAATACATCTGCTAAGCGAACTCAGCATCGACTGGTGGATAGTTCCTTGGATAGCAATGGTGTTAATTTCCAGACCTGTTGCTCTGAGATTGGGATCATGGACATCAGAGATCAGAACTATAGCACCGGGATTACCACAGGGATCACCTGTACTCTTTAACGTCTACATATACAAAATAGCGCAGATTCAAGACACTGTTTACCGCAGGATACTAATATATGCGGATGACATCTTGCTGTACAAGTACAGCAGAAATAGAAGAGACATGATTGGTGATGTCCAGCGTAATCTAGAAGATTTGTCGCTCTTGTGTACTAACTACAAGGCAGTTATCAATTCCACCAAGGCAAACATCGTCTGGTTCTCACTGAACAACAAAATAGTCACAGACACATTACCAGTAGTCTCCATGGGCATCAACATTGACAGGGAGCAGACTATGAAATATCTAGGCATCACTTTTGATAGAAGTCTATCTTTCGCGAAAAATGAACAATATCATTCAGAAAGCTGGGAAGGGTGTCAGTGCAGTCAAAATCATGGCATCTGCAGAGTTGCCGCAGCGAACCTTTTTTTAGATGATGCAGGCAGTGGTATTATCTGTGTTGGGCTATGGTTTAGGTTTATTGACACTGTCGCAAACACAGGTGGATAGATTTGAGAGAGTTCAAAATAAGGCCATGAGAGCTGTCCTAGGATGCACAAAAGATACACCTATTGTGACCATGAGGTTTCTCCTAGACCTACCTAGCATAAATCAAGACATAAAATAGCCAAGGTTAAAGAATATGTCAAAGTAGCCAATAATGATCATTACATCTTACAATATCTAGACAGAACAAAAGGAAAGTGAATCAAGAGAAGAAGGTCCTGGATGGCAGAAGTAGAAGATCCCCTACTCAGAGTTTGTGAGCTGGAGCAAATGGGAAGAGGCTGTGAATAGGTGACATTTGGCAAAGAGTGAAAATTATTGACAACAGTGGTAATACAGATGGGAAGAGAGTGCCACGACTGGGCTGCCAACAGAACAGAGGAAATGATCCAAGAACTCATACTGCAGCACTCGAAGCCACACGATACAATTAACACAGACGGCTCAGTAATGCAAGAAACAAACAGGTGTGGTTGGGGTTTCATGGCCTACCAAAATGGCAAGAAATTAGCTGAGAAGTCATCTGCCTACCCCAACCCCTACAATATTGAGTATGAGAATGGAAATTTAAGCGGTGACAGCAGCTCTCACTTGGCTGGTGACGCAACCACCAACAGACTCAGTGGTTCTATCGGACTGTCAAAGTATGCTGTGCAAGATAGAAAAGCGTATGATCAGAACTGAATGGGTCACTCTTCTTGACTATGCGCAGAGCATTCCATGGATTTACTGTCCTGGTCATGCTGGGGTCAGGGGAATTAAAAGAGCCGATGTGTTGGCTGGTAAAGCTTTGGTGAATGGCAGCAAGATAAGAAGAGACAGGATCGAATTGATTAGTCATGGATACCCTGTGAGAAGACGAGGAGGAAGTCAAATATGACAATGTACATATTCAGAGAATGGTAGAAATGAGAGTGACTAGAGGTGATGGGAGAAAGTGCTCCCTCTCTGGAAAGATCAGAAGAACGCGTAATCGCAACTGACTGGGAAACTGAGAGTATACACTTTTAGATTGCTGACGGAACGGCAAGCAGAGCATATATGGGAATGCCCTCAGTGCTGTAACGATTGTTCCTAATCAAGAATAAGGAATCAATTAGATTACCATCACTTTAAAATGAGATATGATTGTGATGACTGTGCAAAAAAATTAACATAATTGCGTATTAGATGAAGTGTGAGTCTTCATTAAGGATGTTGAATCAGGATATCAAAGTAACATATTCAGTTAAGAGGACAAATCAGACCATGAAGAGGAATACACTTTTAATAGGTCTATGTGCTTTGATGAAAGTGCAATGATTTAGCTTTTGCTCAGAAGACAAGCAGCATGACAATGGAGATTTTGACAGTAACCAAAGCTCTGAAATGGGTGTGCTCACAGAATGTGACACATACCTGTATACTCAGTTACTTGATCAGTATGATTGTGAAAGTGCAAGCAGGGTGCATTTGGGAACAGTGGCTAGATGCAGTAAAGAATTCCTGTGTATGGAAAATGACTTATTTTGTGCCGGGACATGCGGGAATCTGTGGTAATAAGAGAGCAGTAGTTTGGCTGCACACGTGACTACGGCTGGTTGATGGCAGAGCGATGAATCAGGAAGATATTTTTAACGCCTTATGAGAAAACGCACAAACAAATGACTGTATAAGTGATGATAACTCTTGTTCCATGACTCGAATATGGAAGCTTGGTTTGAAATGTGGTGTCACTAGAAAGAAGTGGTTTTGTGGGTGAGAAATAATGACGGTCAATCAACAGCATACTGGAACAGTTAGTCAATGTGTAATGGTGGATACACTCAAAGAGAGATCTGACGTGTCTGGAGTGCAGTGATGATGATCCAAATGACTAACTAACTGACTGTAGGTACAATGATGACATTGAGCACTGACAGATGGTATAATGATGACATTAGGCACTGACTCAAGGTACAATGATGACATTGGGCATTGACTGATTCTTCTTCTTCTTTCGTTCACTTGAAACATGTCTATATCTGTAATTCTGTCTCCTTAATAAAACTAACTGTCTTTTGTAGCTCATACAGTGTCCCATAGAGCTTTGATTCCAGTGTTGTTTCCTCTGGCCAATATGTCTGCCTCAGCGTTTCATGCTCAGAACACTCTTGAAGTATATGTTTGGCACTCTGTGCTGCCTGTCCACATGTACACATGGCCGTATTGCCAATTTTGAACTTTGTATACATGTGACTGCGGAGTCGTTTGTGTCCTGTTCTGAGATGTAGAATTATAACTTGTTCTGATCTGTTCATAATGTGATAGTCATCTTGTGTTGGTGGCTTTCTTATTGACTTGATCATCTGTTTTTTCTGATGGTAGGTGATTGGTATATCTGGTTGGTCTTCGGCAGCACCTTCCTTAGCCAGTTGGTCTGCTTTTTCATTTCCTGGAATTCCGCAGTGAGAGGGTATCCACTGCATGGTTACCCTATACTGGTAAGACAATTTGCTAAGTAGTTTTTTCAAGTCTTAGTTTTCCAGACTGAAGAGCTTGAAGCACTGACCTTGCATCTGTCAGGAATACCACAGGCTGTAGGCCAGAGTTGGAGTTCAGCAGTTTTTTAGCTGCCACACTAATTGCCTGGATTTCTGCATCATAATTATTGCAGAATTTTCCTGTCGGTGTTCTGATTGTATCTCTAGGCTTGTGTGGATATTCTATATATACACCTGCACCTCCATTCCTCACAGCATTCTGTGCTGACCCATCTGTGTACACTCTGACCCATATATCTTGTGGATATTCCTCCTCCAGGAAACTGAGAGTGACTGTCATTCGCTGCACACTGTTCTGTTCGTCCTCGCTTAGTATTCCTTTCACATGGGTCTGAATGTATATTGGCATTCCATGGTTTTCACTCCACGGGGTTTGCTCTGGTACAGACCTTAAGGGGCTGTCAACTTCAGGTAGGTCTGTAAGTTGTCTACGGAGTCGTTTAGCTTGATGGATAAAGCTGCTCCTTTTCAGTCGCCCCATTGCTAAATTTTGGAATCTTTCTTCATTGGATGACTTGGCATACACTGATACTTTTCTGCTTGAATTAGTACTTTTGTGTCTCTGCGTTCGCCCAGTGTTTGCATTCTTCCCATTTTCTGCATCTCTGCTATGGGTGTTGATTTCATTGCTCCCAACATTATTCTAAGTGCCTGGTTTTGCACTTTATCTAGATCTTGTAATAAGGTGATTGATGCAGGACACCACGCAGCTGAACCATATTCCAGGTGTGGTCTTATGCCTTGCTGGTAAACTTTACTGTGTATATTCCCACTGGCTCCCCATGTGGTTCCACTTAGTTTTCTCAGGATAGCTAACTTCCTCCTGGCTTTTGTTGTTGCTTTGTTTATGTGCTGCTTCCATGTCAGCTTATCATCAAAAGTAACTCCGAGGTATGTGGGTTGTATGTCTTCTTTCAAGAGCTCTCCATCTATCTTGATATGACCAGCTTTTTGTTTTGGTGAGATGGTAAAGAGTGTAGTGCTGCACTTATCTGTGTTAATGCTGATGCACCATCTATTTGCCCATAAGGTTAGAGCATCGATAGCTCTTTGTATTTGTTTAGTGGCCACTGTTGCATGTTCTTCCATGCACCAGATCACCAGGTCGTCAGCATACATTGCCACTTTGATCCCGTGTGGTAGTTCAGTAACTAGGTCATTGATGTAAACCAAGAAAAGTGTGGGTGACAGGACTCCTCCCTGGGGGACTCCATGACGCAGTAGAGCTTTCTTGCTCTTGCGACCATCTAATTGTACACTGGCTCTTCTATTATGCAGGTATGCTTTTACCCATTTGTACATTCTTGAGCTAACCCTGCAATTTCGCAATTTCTTTAGGAGCCCTTCTTTCCAGACCTTATCAAATGCTTTCCTGAGGTCTATCCATGTTGCTAGTACCAGTTTCTTTTCTTGGAAGGCATCCTCAATCTCTTGGGAGAGGTAGGTTGCCTGATCTTCAGTAGAGTAGCACTGTCTGAAACCTGCTTGCTGTGATACCAGAAGGTTTTCACTTTCAAGGTACCACTGCATCCTAAGATTGATAATGCGTTCCATTGTTTTACATAGACAGCTTGTGAGGCTGATGGGCCTGTAGTTGGAGACTGTGTTGCCATCTTTTCCTGATTTGAGGAGTGGTATCATTATTGCTTCTCTCCACGCCTGTGGTACATTACCTGTGGACCAGCTTGTGTTAAAGATCTGCAGTAGCTTTGCTCTTGCTGCAATTCCCAGGTTTCTAATCATTTCATTGGACACTCCATCAGCTCCAGGGGACTTTTTCATTTTCAATTTGGATATTGCATGCTCCAGTTCTCTCATTGTGATTGGTGCCTCCATGACTTCAGGTATAGGTTCACCTTGTCCAATGTTTTGCTGGTTCTCTCGAACCTCCTGTTGTTTGTCTGGGCTGACTTTGACGTTATTGTCTTCTGCAAAGGAATCTGCAAAGTAATCAGCTGCATGTTTACCTGTTAAAATGTTTCTATCTTTATAAAGTGTGATCCTGGTATTTCTCCCTGTACCTTCATCATTTAGTTGTTTTACAAGTTTCCATAATTTCCTAGTATCTCTTTCTAGGTTCAGCGACTCTGTTTTTTCTTTCCAGCTGTTCCGTCTGGCTTGTAACTTGGCTCTTTGAAATTTAGCCTTTGTTTCCTGATATTTGTTGTGATGTTCTTGGCTAGGTCTGTTCTCAGCCTGCTGTCTAGATGTTTCCATCTCATTTTGCAGCTTTTCCAGTTCATCATTCCAGTAGGGTTTGTAGTTTTTGCGTGCCCCCCTGGGTATCGTTTTACTAGCAGCATGTAGTATACATCTATTAAATTCACTCACTGCTCTATTGATGTCTTTGTCCAAGTTCATGTCCTTAGCTAGAACACTGGTTAAATGCTGGTACATTTTCCAGTCTGCCCTTTTATAGTTCCACCTAGTGAGCGTGCTGCTGTCCTTGGTAAATTCATTGTGGATTTCCAGAAATACTGGTCTGTGGTCACTACCTCCAAGCTGCTTTCCAACAACACGTGTGATGTTCCATTCCAAGCCTGGTGAGTAGAATGCCAGGTCTGGTGTAGAGGTGGTGTGCCATGCTCTCGAGTAGAAGGTTGGCGAGTCTGCTGGCTGGTTAATAAGGATGAGATTATTTTCATCCTGCCAGCTCTCAAGTTCCTCACCTCTCTTGTCGATATGATCGTAGCCCCAGCTCTGAGAGTGGCTGTTGAAGTCACCACACACCATAAGTCTCTCTTTGTCTGGAATTGTGTCTAGTGCCAATGGTTTATCATTTGGACAGTAGTAGTTCAGGAGATGGAATTCTGCACTGTCTGTTTTTAGGTGGAGCATCTGGTATTCTGCCCCTTCCATATATACTTCCAGCTGACATGCGCTGATATTGTTTTTAACAAGTGTCAGAATTCCACCCTTTCACCTGTCCTTTCGGTCACATCGGTAGCACTGGTAGCCTCTGATTTTGAAGGCTATGTCGCTGCTGAGGTGTGTTTCTTGGATACAGCATATGTTAACTTGTTCTTCACTGAGGACATTTTCAAGTTCCAATTTTTTGCTGTATCCATCTCTTTTACTGTTGACACCCTCAGCATTCCAGTGCATTATTTTTATTGGTCGTTTGTTTGTTTGGCCAGTAGCTCTATTCCCTTGCATCCTGGCTCCTCGGGGCAATTGAGAAGGACTTCCAGTAACTGAGGTTGGGCCCTTTCGAGGTATAGGGCCCGGCACCGTCCCTGCCTGAACGTCCACCACAGGGCAGGCACCATAACTATTTATAGATGTAGACATGTTTCCATTGTGTTTTGTGCGTGGCATCCTGATTATCTGTGCGCCTTTTGGCTGGATGCCTCCGTCTTCAGCACTCTGCTTACTAGGGCAGAACTATGGTCCTGCTCGAGTGGGACTGCCCGACCAGTCTTAGTTTCCAGCCGCTGATGGCTGAACTAAGCCCCATCACCTCTGCACGGTGCTGGTCTCGATGGAGATGTACAATGATGACATTGGGAATTGATTGCATGTACAATGATGACATTAGGCTTTGACTGAAAGCACAATGATGGTGAAAATGCCAGTGTAGATTGACTGAAAGTACAATAATGATAATAGGGATTGACTGAAGGTACAATGATGACATTGGGCATTGACTGAAGGTATAATTATGAGATTAGACATTGAATGAAGGTACAATTATGACATCTGGCATTGACTGATGGTACAATGATGACATTGGACACCTACTGATGTACAATAATGATAGGCATTGACTGAATGTACAATGATGACAGGTATTGACTGAAAAAACAAAGATGATATTGGGAATTCACTGATAGTACAATGACATTGGGCATTGACTGAAAGTACAATGATAACATTTTGCACTGACCTAAGGTAAATTGATGACAATGGACATTGAGTGAAAGCACAATGATGATGACTATGGGGATTGACTGAAGGTACAATGATGACATTAGGCATTGACTGAAAGCACAATGATGACGACATTTGCCATTGACTGAAGGTACAATGATAACGACATTAGACATTGACTGAAAGCACAGTGACTATGATATTAGGCAGTGACTGAAGGTAAAATGATAACATTAGGCATTGACTGAAAGCATAATGATAACAATTATGACATTGAGCATTGACTGAAGGTACAATGACAACTTTAGGCATTAACTGAAAACACAATGATTATGGCATTGGGCATTGCCTGAATGTATGATTGGCCTAGGCATTGAATGAAGGTGCAATTATGACATTGGGCATTGACTGAAGGTACAGTGATGACATTGAGTATTGACTGAAGGTACAATGATGACAGTGGTCATTAACTGAAGGCACAATGATTATGACATTGGGCATTGACTGAAAACACAATGATTATGACATTGACTAAATCTATAATGATTATGCATTGAATGAATATGCAATGACATTGGACATTGACTGAAGGTACAGTGATGACATTGGTCATTGATTGAAGGTACAATTATGACATTGGGCATTGAAGGTACAATGATGACATTGTGCATTGAAGGTACAATGATAACATTTGGCATTAGCTGAAGGTACAATGGTGACATTGGGCACTGACTGAAGGTACAGTAATGACATTATGCATTGACAGAAGGTACAATGATGACAATGGGCATTGACTGAAAGCACAATGATGATGACAATGGGATTGACATAAGTTAAATGATAACATTAGGCTTTGACTGAAAGCACAAAGATGATGACATTGGATATTGACTGAATGTACAATGATTATGACATTGGGCATTGACTAAAACAATGATGGTGACACTGACATTCAAATAAATGGGTACAACCTGACAAAACAAATGTACCAAAACTGTTCCAGACAATTGTCACAACAATGTTGTCATAAAATATGAACCAACCTTTTGGTTTGCCTGTGGTACCTGATGAGTAAACTGTGTATGCTAAGCTGTCAAGTGTCAGTTTGACTATTTTAAGATATGCATTCTTCTCCTGGTTCTCATTGTCCATTTTTGCTTGCCATCCATCATCAAGAGAAACAATTTGATCACCTGATAATGAGATTAGTGATATCTTCCAATAATCATTTCCAGCAACTTAACCACATCTACAAAATATGTATTCTGAATTGATATATTTTATGATTTGTTATCTGCATTCTTAAAAACATTTTAGATTTACTTTCCTTACCCTTAATCTTTAGCCTGCCATCAGAAAAGAAAAAAAGGCTGGAAGACTTATAACCTTATTTCACAAATAATATAACAATTATCAATAAACTCTCATAGCAAAACCCTATATACATCTGTATACCTGGACATCACACAATGGCAAAATAACAACACCACATAGACTTCATCACAATATACCACAGATGGAAATTCAATGTACTATCCTGTAAGATAATACCATGAGGCTATTGTGATTCTGATGATGAGCTCCTATCAACAAACATTAATATCAAACTGAAGGCATTAAGAAACAGTACCAGACATAGTGATACCAGATGAATAGCAGCAGTTGAATATTGTGAAAAGGTACAGAACAACATTGTGATGGAAGTGACACCAGACAAATTATAGATAACTGACTCTATATACTATCCCATGCACAAGTATAAATATCTCAAATAGTAATGTCATTTGACAGATGACTCACTTTAGCTGATAAACAAAAAGAAGACACAAATAAGTGATAAAGACTAGCATAAAGATACAAACTAGAGAAATTAAAAGAATGTTTAGACAGAGGATACTTGGAGAGAAACTACAGCAAGTAGAGCACTATCAATATCTTGGACACATAATCAATCACAAATGATGACAGATGTGAAACAGAAGTTAAAAGGAGAATAAGAATGGCTAAAAGTACCTTCAATGTCATGATGAAAATATTAACATCTAAACAAATTACAAACAAATTAAAAATGAGAATAACAAAAATGCTACATCTATTCTATATTAATGTATAGCTTAGAAACATGGACAACAAACAAAGAAGTAGAAGACAGAATTGATGCATTTGAGATGTGGATATAAAGAAGTATAGGAAGAACATCATGGAAGAAGAAGAAAAGAAACAAAGAGGTTCTAGCAACACTTAATATGAAGAAAGAATTATTAAAGGAAAATAAAGATCAAACAAATAAAATATTTTGGACACATTCAAAGACATGATACCTTGAAGACCTTTCTTACGGGTAAAGTTGAAGGGAAGGGAGCAAGAGGTAGGCAGAGATACAAGTGAAGAGAGTAACATCACAATATGGACAAATTACAGTCTAGCAGAGTGCACCACCAAAGCAGTATTTGAAAGCTGCCCAGTGCTCCCATTACGCTTTCTGTGGATATCTGTCTGTATGGGCCAATGTTCTTCCCTTCCCTTAACTGGTTTAGTGTAATGCAGTCTTCCAGAATGTGTTTGTCACTATATGGATTGACACAAAGGTGATGGAACCAGTCTTAGTCTATTTAAGTGGCTGTTTAGTCTATTGTGTGCTGTCCTGATGTGGAAGATAATAACCTGCTCAGTTCTGTCAAGATAGTGATAGTTGTCTTTTGGGTGGTCAACTTTCCTGATAGCTTTGAGAAGGGTCCTCTTTTCCTAGTAAATGGTCTCCTGGTATTTTTTCTCCTGTGTTGCTCCATCTTTTGATAGCATATCTGCCTTTTCATTTCCTGGTATGCCATTGCGGAATAGTATCCACTGTACTTCTATCCTACTTTGCATGCTCACTTCTCATATGGCTTCCATCAGGTCTGGCAGTTTATCAGTCAAGGGCTTGTAGAATAGACATTGCATCAGAAAGAAAGACCTGTTAACACTGGCTTGTTTTTTTAATAATTTCTGCAGCAATGCATAGGGCCTGTACTTTCACAGAGTAGTTGCAGCAAAAGATGTTTTATTTTCTAGTTGTTTTATTTACACTCCATCACCTCCATTCTTCACTGCTTTGGTTGATGATCCATCAGTAGAATAGAAATCAACTCTAAAACAGTGATACATTCATATCTTGAAGGTTGTTGTTTCATTGATGTGGATTTCCTGTATGCACCAAACAATAATCTCTTTCTGGTGCAAGATGTTTCCTAGTTCTGTTTCTTTGTTAACTCCCTCTTCTTCTTCTTCTTCAGCGTTCGCTCTCAAGTAACCACATCGAAATTATCGTGTGATTTCCGCCGGGGAGCGTGAAGTACGTTGTGCTGCAAGTTCCACAGTAGAACTGTGATTATTTGCACCCCGGTTGGCCACTTTGTGACCTGGACGTCCGAGGTCCAGCACATCCGTTTTCGTCATTCCTTTATTTCGGGTTTGGTCCCAGGTCCGTGACAGTCTGTCTATCTGTCGCCGGGCACGCTGGTGTGTAGTGCCTCTTTGCTAAGACGCTTGTCAAGCACGTCTGTCTTGCACGAGGTGTTCCACTATCTATTAACTCATCTCGAGCAGTTGGATGTACTGTGCCTGTGCCCATCGGGTACTGAACCGTTTCTCATCCGCGAGCCTGGTTCCGTATGAGGAAGAACTCGCCAGAAGAGTTGGACCATGGCTCTTTCGCCCTCCTACCCGAGGCGTTGTTCACAGACATCGTGAACCCCTCGTCCAAGTTCGAATCTCACAAAACGCGTTTGAGAGGAAGGCGCTCTCGAGCTGAGCAACCTTGTCCCAATACCGCCTGAGCCCATCAGGTACTGAACCCTTTCTCTCTGCAAGTGTGTTTCCGGTATAGGAAAACTTGACAGTAGAGTTGGACCAGGGCTAAATCTTTGTCCCTTTTGTGCCTGAGCCCATCAGGTACTGAACCCTTTCTCTCTGCAAGTGTATTTCCGGTATAGGAAAACTTGACAGTAGAGTTGGACTAGGACTGCCATCGTTGTCTCTTTCTTGCCTAAGCCCATCGGGTTCGGAACCCTTTCTCTTCGCGAGCATATTTCCAGTATAGGAAGACTCGACATTAGAATTGGTTTAGGTCTTCTTGCTTTTTCTGCGCAGCCATGATTGGGTTTGGGTCTCTGCCTATAAGGATTACAGGTAACTAGAAGCTAGTCTCGAGCTAACAGAGCTTATAGTTTCCCTATCCAAGGAACGTTTCACTTTTTATTTGCAGATCGCTCTGCACTCTAGCACTGTTCTGCCCTTTCATTGTGTCATTGTACTCATTTTGACATATATTTGTTTTATCCACCTTTACGTGCCTTTTACATTGTATGCCCCTCCAATGTTCTGACTGGACTAACAGGTGTCACTGTATGTCGACAGTGTCTCTGTATGTGGTGATGCAGATGGTGTCTGAGATATTGTCTGTCTCTTATGCAGTCAAATCTCTTTCCATCTTCTTCCACCACATTCTCGGACACGATCCCCAAATGATTTGGCCAGAATCAGCTCGAGCTGCTATTTTCTGTTACCAGGTTGCACCGCGAGGAGGTACATTTGGGATCTTGGTTATCTGCTAACCCTGGGTCCGCCTAGAGCAATGCGTTCCCTTTGCACCCCTAACTCCCTCTGCATTCCAGTACATGATGTTTAGAGTTCTTGTCCTGTCTGGTTGGCCAATCACTTTCCTCTTTCATTTTCTGGCTCCAAAAGGTAGACTAGAGAGTCCTCCAGTAACTGGAGGTGGATTTTGTCGAGGTTTAGAATCAGGCACTGTTCATTGATTCATTCATTTTTCTTTGGCGCTGAAGTATGCGCATAGGGCAGAGGTCAGATCTCTCCAATTCTGTCTGTTCAATGCTATTCTGTGCAGTTCTTGAATAGTATGGATATTGATTATTTTACTTTCTCTATGTATTGTTCTTCTGAGTGTTTTCTTTTTGTTTTTGTTTTTCACTAATGCCTGGGCATATTTCACAGGGTGAGCACCATGATGATTTGTACACTTTTTTTCATATAGACATGTTAAACATAAGGGTAGCATTATACCATGGTTTCTGGTGTACCTCTAAGCCTGATATCTCTGACTTCAAATATGTGCTTGCTTGAGCAGGACTGTGGTTCTGCTCAATATTGGCATCAATCAAGCCTGACCAATCTTAGCTTCCAGTCTCTGTTTACTGGACCTAGCCCTATCTCTAATTCAAGGAACTGACCTTGATGCAAGGTATCGGGGGCTTTTGAATATGATGTTTGGAAAAATGTTGAAAAGGCATAAATAACTTACTTTATGGTATTATTCTTCTTCTTCCTTTGTTCACTTGAAACATGTCTATATCTGTTTATATCTATTGCCTCTGTCTTCAGCACATTGCTTACTTAGGCAGAACTGTGGTCCTGCTCGGGTGGGACTGCCCGACCAATCTTAGTTTCCAGCCCCTGATAACTGAACTACGCCCCATCACACTTCATGGTGCTGGTCTCAATGGGGTATTGTATTCTGATTTCCACATATGCACTCAATACTGCACAACATAGAAGAACCGGGTATGCAGTCCCAGCTGTGAGAACTACACACAGCACATGCAGCCTGCTGAGTCTTACAAGCAGAACATGCAGCCAGCTGAGAGTACTATACACAGCACAAACTGTGTAGCTTCAAGAGATAATCCCTTGAGATATTAAAAAAATTCCCATTGTAAAAAAGATGTCACAAGCCAGATTCATATCAACTACCTCTTGAGTACAAAGTGAATGACTTAACCACTATCGCAGGGAGATCCCCACCCTGGAAAATGTATGAAAATCTTGCACAGAGGACTACAAAGTGAAAACTGAAGACATTGATCTTCAAAAGACATTACATAGAAACAGAAGTTTTATTCTTGGACAATCCTGCTTTATTTTTCTTATGTTCTCTGCTGGAATAAAGTTTTTATAATGAAATGTTAACGATATGGTTTTTTAAAAAGTATTTCGTAAAACTGAAATGTCATCCATGTGGTGTTTCAAGGTTTCCTAAAGTTGAAAGGTCAAACATGTGGTGTTTTAACGTTCCCTAAAGCTAAAATGTCAAACATGTGTTTTAATGTTTCCTAAAGCTGAAATGTCAAACGTGGTGTTTTAATGTTTCCTAAAGCTGAAATGTCAAACATGTGATGTTTTACCATTCCATAAAAATGAAATGTCAAACATGCTATTTTAGTGTTTCATAAAACTGAAATGTCAAATGTGGTTTTTAGTGTTTCATAAAATTTAATTATATTAATGTGTGGCTCAGAAATATGGACAATAAAAAAAAAAAAAAACTGGAAGACAATTTATGTTTTTGAGATTTGGATATATTGACGAATTGAGAGACCTTCATGGAAAGTGGGGAAAAAAAACAACAAAGAGGTTTTAACAACATATAGTATGAAAATAAGGTCCTTGAGGTACCGGGTTCAATCCACGATTGGAACATAATTTTTTCTTTCGTAAGTACAATCAAAATCCTTCTTGTACATGTCATGCCGTCTGCTATGACAAAGCAGCCTTTATTTCCACAGCCAATAGAAAGCCTCCCTGCACTCCTTCACAGGAAAACATGCAGTAACAAAAGAAAGTATGGAAAAAAAATAAGGCCTATTAAAAGAAATAAAGATCAAACAAATAAAGAGATAATAGTTCCAGTGTCGGGTAACAACCCAAAATGGGTGGCTAGGGTAATACAGGACAAATATCAAATTGAACAGAAATAGATATTTGTGCTACCAAAAAATGTTCATAAAGCAACCCACACACAGTGATGACAACGTTTTGAATAAAAAGCCTTAATCAAGACCAACAAAAGAACACAGACAACAAATGTTATAGGGAGCCAAATAATTGGTATGGAGGTACTAAGAAAAGAAGGGGGAGCAAAGGTAAGAAAACATGTCAAGTGAAAAGGAGACAGATGTGGTGAGATCAGAGGAAAGAAAAAGGAAAGATTGAAAGGGAGGATGGAGTGAAGAAGATAGAATGATATGTTAAAATGATATCACTAAAGATAAGTCGTGTCTTGTCCAAGATGAGAGACTGAGGGCAAAAGATGCTGAATGGAACATAATAACTGGATCGTTAACAAAGAAAGTGGGTCACTGTATGAAACAGAAAGTTAGGAAATCCACGGCAAACAAGAACATTGCATAAGGTAGGAGAGTAGTAGCCGAGTTGATGGTAGAGATGGAGCTGGTATTGCAAAAACATAGCAGCAACGACGGTCTTAAGGGGGGGGGGGGGGAGGAGAGTAAGTCATAATCAGCCATACAACTCCACATCATCAGTTGCTGTAAGGTGGCCAATCCAACAATAGCAAATGGTAAGCCCAAAACTAATAGTGCTGCTAGAAGGAGTGCCAATGGACCACCGTGAGTGGCAAAGGGGAAAGATCGATGGAAGGTAAAGGTGGTGAGAACAGATAAAGTAGAGAAAGTAAGACAAGGAATAACAAGGAATTTTGTAACAAAAAGAGATAAGGGAGGCAAATGTGGATAGGATAACATTTGTTGTCTGTGTTCTTTTGTTGGTCCTGATGAAGGCTTTTTAGTCGAAACTATGTCTGTCACTGTGTCTCGATGTTAGGTTGCTTTATCAACTCTTTTGGTAACACAAATACCTATTTCTGTTCATTTTGATATACAAACAAATAAAATATTTTAGACATATTAAAAGACATGACACCTTCTTGATACCTTATTTGAGGGTAAAGTCAAAGAAATAAGCAAGAGATAGGCAGAGATACAAGTGGGAGAGTAACATCACGAAATGGGCAGGTTACAGTTTAGCAGAGTGCACTAACAAGACAAAAGACAGGGATGTTGGAGGTCTATTTCAGCCAACCTTCATTGCGGAGATGACATATAATGATGATGAAAACTGAAATATCAAACGTGTGGTTTGTTTAAGATTAAGTTAAGAACAGTGTTAATTTTCTCATTCACAGCTATCAGTGCTGAAAACTAAATATATATAAACTGTATACAGAGACAATAACACTTACTGGGGTAACAAGACAGGTTTGATACAAGAGTTGAACATGTGATGATCACAACTGGACATGAGTCACTGATCACTGCCTCCAGCATGTGAGATGGGTAGGATGTGTCTATTGGCAGATATCCTCCACCTGTTGTGACAAATTTCCATAATAGGTCAGACTTCAGTTAAACTATATAAAAATAATGATAATGATGCAGAATAACACCATGGGCAAACTCACTGAAAAGATTGTTGCATATATCTCGCTCGAGACCTGGAAGAGAACCGAATTTTCCGGGTTCACTCGGAGACTACAGACATCATGGCACAAAGTCGCTATTTTCACTTATGGCATATTCAAGGGCTTCCATGTAGGTCTGGATACGTGTGCTGTCGAGATTGACTTGGAAGACATATATAACATAACACCGTTCAAGCATCTTATCAACATGCTTTTGTTCTTTAAAGTTGACCCTTTCATCATCAGATGGATATCAGCAGTTTTGATCGGGAGGAAGATGGCTCTCAGGTGCAGTTGTTGGACATCAAAACCCATAGCAATACGCCCAGGTTTTCCACAGGGATCTCCCATCTCGACTGTATTATTCAATGTCTACATCGTAGCGATCACACAGCAACAATTCAACGGAAGAGGTCAAACACTGTCTTTTGCGGACGATATCCTGATATACGGAAAGGGAAGGGTTAGAACAGAAACTGTTGGATCGCTGCAGCGATCTAGACCACATTGTCTCCTAGTGTGATAATCAGGGGCACTGATCAGCCAACAGAAGGCTCCGGTGACATGGTTTTCTCTTAATAATCACATCATAAAGTCTGTGACACCGACAGTGGAGATGAGAGGGCACAATGTAATCAGGACCTCATCTTTATAATATCTAGGCATGAGTTTTGATCATAGTCTGTGCTTTCGGGGAAACGTTGATCCTGTTATCACAAAGGCCAGTAAAGGACTTTCATCTTTGAGAGTAAAGGCAATGGCTGATACTAAATAATCACAGCTCGTAACCTTATATGAGCCTCTTGTCCTCCCTGTCATTGAATATACATGCACCACTATCACCACCAGTCACACACAGATTGAGAGACTAGAGAGAATTCAAAATAAAGTGATGCTGATCATCCTTGGTTGCACAAGGGTCAAAAACTGTGACAATGAGATTGCTCCTTAATTTTCTGAGCATATCTCACAGAATTGGTATGTGACATGATCGTGCACACCTCAGGGCGAGTTCTGACATAGACTACACAGTAAGCTCCTTCATATAAAGGGAAGTAGGCTCACGAGAGGCATATCGAGGTGGGGGTCATGCTGAGGATACCATTAAACATATTTGCGCCCCAGAAGGCATAACCCCTGGCAAGGAATGGATACCTATTCCTATGGTCTTTCAAGAGGCAGTAAAGACCGTCATTACAATCAACAGAGAGTGCAGGGAACACAGACCTGTGAGCATGGATGCTGAGGTCAAGGCACTCATCTGCAAACATGCCAACGGCACAGATGTTGTGATTTACATTGACAGGTCAGATATCCATCACCACTGATGTCATAAATCACACAGAAGAACAGTGTTTGAAGCCAGTGGAGCCTTCACCACAACAACAAGCAGTCTCACAATGGAAGTATTCGCCGTAACGTAGGCACTTAATTGGCTGGAATTGTAAGCCTACTCCTATGCATGCATACTAAGTGACTCAATCAATATGATTCAGAAAGTCACAACAGATTATGTACGTAGGGAGGGGATGGGTGGAGCCATTAGAGAGAGCTAAAATGCAGGCATCACTATGGAAACTAACCTTTATCTTTATCCCCAGACACGAGGGCATGGAGGGAAACGAACATGCCAATGAATTAGCTAACCTCATCACCGTAACAGATGGTCAGCCTATGGATTGAGCAGACATACTCATTGCTCTTCGTGAGTCCGCACAATCAGATAATTTTGAGATGAATGAGCATGACTCAATGTGTGAATTGGGAAGTGAAGATGAGCATAGCCCGTAAAGAACACTTTACAGTTTCAAAAACAAAAAAAAGATTTCTTAAAGACTTCAAAAAGGGCAGTGAACCAACATAGAACCGGAACCATCTGCCATTATACCCTAAGAGATATTCTAAAGCGGAGATCTGAGCACCTATGGACATGTCCGGAGTGCTAGCAGGATAATCAATAAACTAATATCTAATAATAATATTAATAATAATAATAATAATAAAAGAGCATATAAAACATAAGGGTATAAAGACATACAATTCATATTATTCAATGGAAACATTTCATTAGGCAGAACTTCACTTATTGTCACCCATCTCCTTTCTAAAACTTCCCTAGGCCCTTATCATCATGCATAAATAACAACTATCTTCCTGTGCCATTTTACCAGAATATTATATACACTATACATAAAAATAACATACTACAACATTAAATATTTAAGAACATCTTTAAAAAGCACAGAAAAAACTACCGGTATACTAAATATATATTTCAACCAAAAGAATTCCACAGGCTGAGGACACAAGATACTTCAAAGCAATGAAACAGCTAAAGAGATACATTTTTAGGTGTTGTATTCCCAACTCATTGTTTTGTTCTTTAATGTGTTTTGTGTAAAGGTACTTTTCTGTTAAACTGGTTTTTTTTTTGTTTATACAAAATCATCCATTGGAAATTTGTAGGCACAATATGCCTGTAGGTTGCCATTACTTCGAGAAGGAACAACCGATAATCAGACACCGCAAAGAGAACTCATCCATTCTCGCCAGCCATTTTGGTGGAAGTCCCAAAAAAAAGAGCCAGAACTGGCAAAGGAAGAAGTAAGATATGCAATAGAAAGTTTAAAGAAAGGCAAAGCCCCAGGCAATGATGGTTTAACACAGAAATGATACACACATGGGATCGAGACAGGAATCAAGATTTACAACAAACTCTGCTGCAAAATATGCAAATGGCCAGGGAAATGGAAACATCATAATATACACCCCTCCCCCATATGGAGGGAAGAGCACCAGGGAGTAGGAGGAAGAGCAGACCAAGAGAATGATAGACTGACGAAATTAAAGATAACATAAGATAACATGAATATGTCATTGGAAAATAGAAGCTGCATGGCCTAAGACAGAGATGGGGTCAGAGAGGTCATTGGGAGAAAACATTCTGCAGAGAATATGTCACATGACACACAATATCATACTTTTTAGATAGTCATTTTTTAGACATTTAACATCATTATGACATAATTTTTGTATGGTTTATACAACACAACTTAGAATATGTTCATACAAACTTACAAATTAGTGATTCATGTTATGTACAAGACAATAGAGAATCTATTCATGCAAGCTTACATTAGTCATTCATGGTCTGTACAAGACAATAGAGAATCTACTCACACAAACTTACAAATTAGTGATTCATACAAGACAATAGAAATCTATTCACACAATCTTACAAATTAGTGATTTATGGTATATACAAGACAATAGAGAATCTGTTCACACAAGCTTAAAAATTAGTGATTCATTGTCTGTACATGTACAAGACAATAGAGAATCTGTACACACAAGCTGACAAATTATTGTCTTATGGTCTATACAAGAAAAAGGTAGGTACCTGTAAGATGGCAATAAATAAGTGGAGTTTAGTGTGCATCATTGTTGTTGTGAATAAAAGAGCTCAATGTGATAGTTTTGTAAAGGTCAGGCTTTCATTCAATGTGTCATGCCACCAACTTGGCAGAAAGTTTGACCTTCAGTAAAATTATTGTGCAGCATCCATCTAAACCAAATTTGGGAAAATGTTTCTTGAAAATTTTTGTGTTGGTCTATGTTGTACTTTGCACACTATTCATTACTGTTGCATGCCTCATGTTACAATAACTGTGAAAGCTGTTATGATACCTGGAGCACTATCAATCAAGCTATTGGTTCTCCTATGTTGTTTGCCACATCCTCGAGTGCATAAGCCATAGACAAGTATTTTTAATATGACTACCTTTGGATATCAACCGTATTCATGTAATTCCCATCCATTCAATTTCCTAGTTTGTCTCTCATCTTCATATTACTAAGTCTTTCATGTTTCCTTGTTCATGTGCTATGGTTGCTATAAATCTAAATGTTTTCAATATGTCATAAAATATGTGCATTCTCTTCTAATTCTCTGATGAACATAACTTGCTGAGAAAAGTTATTTTAGTATGATGATGATGAACTGGGAAAGTAGAGGCCTAATTTTGGTGAGAAACTTCCTTTTCAACCACGAAGAGGGTCATACTTAGTTATATCTTTGCATATGATTTTTTGTTTTAATTTTGCAGCTCAGTCTTTCTTATTTAGGAAGGAAATCATGCTACAAAATATGCTATTGTTCATTCTGATGAAATTTGTGTCTGCATTTGATGCAATTTTCTTGAAAACCATTGCAGGTATCTTCTAAATCTTTGCAAGCAGCCTTAGATTATCTATTAGAATACCAATCATTCTGACCATAAGTTCACCGGTGTCTTGGTTAATGCACATCAATGAATTTGATGCTTGTGAATTTTTTCAAGATTTAAATATTAAATTTTACTATGTTGCAACTCAACCTCTTGTCATGTAAGTTCAAAGGTGTATCGCTAATAGAGTTATGACTCAGCCTCATGTTATGTAGGTTTAAATGACATGTATTGTTAATGGAGAAAAATTGTTAAAGAATTGCTTTGAAATGTATTACATTTTTCATAATACTCACGTGGAAGACAGGTAATGAAGTCCTACTGAATGACGACTAAAACACTACACACTATCACTAACGGATGTAAATATGGTACATACAACAAAACAAAACACAGAATATAATCATACAAATGACAATACACAGGACAAAGTCAATGTTTCAAAATCAGTTTCACTCAGATACGCATTCATTTCTACTTGTGGTTTTTTTTATGTTTGTATGTTATGTCCATATCTTGAAAAAGGCCTATTGGTCCGAAACGTCGACTTTGTCCTGTGTATTGTCATTTGTATGATTATATTCTGTGTTTTGTTTTGTTGTATGTACCATATTTACATCCGTTAGTGTGTAGTGTTTTAGTCGTCATTCAGTAGGACTTCATTACCTGTCTTCCACATGAGTATTATTTTCCATTATGTTCTACTAGCAGTACCACCTTCTATTGATTACATTTTTCATAGGAAAGTAAATCACATTATTAGAATTGATTGATCAATTGAGAACCCTAGGAATTGCAAGCTATTAACTCTTACTACCTATGTGTAGTGGGATGATTTTTCTGAGCTTTCTTTCATACCCAGGAGACTTCAGTTTTCAGCTTAGTACAATGCCTAATGAAGGAGCCTTCTACTCAGAGAGGGTCAATAATTGTATAGATGACATGCTACAAAGCTTCCATAAGAGAGCCTCAATATAATGGTATGTCATATACTAAGGTTTTCTGTTGCATGGTTGGTTTGTTTCGTGGGCCATTGGTGAGACCCACATACACAACATAATTGTGTACACATTATTAGTAAGCCCTGAGCAATTGTGGAGAGAATGAGAATGTTGCAGACAAGATTAGAACTAGGTCTGCTCAGTTGTGACACCAAATTTGCATAGCCAGAAATTGACATAATTATTGCAATGGTAGTTGAAAAGTCATATAATATGGCATCACAATGAGAAAATAGTATTATCTTTTTCCAGCTGCTGATTTGAAGCAGTCATTCATTGTTCTAGCTGTTGTACAGACAAATCCCATTATAACAATTTGGTATTTATCTATTTCCTCTGTTATATTTGTGGTATAGATCTTATCTCTGTCTATTTGTTCATTCATTCTTGTGTTCTCAGTTTATTTGTTGTCTTTGTCTTTCACGTTTGCTTTGGTTATCTTCTTGCATTTATAATTATGGATATTGCCACCTTGAACTTTTGGTGTGGATGTTGTTTTGATCTATCCCTAAAGTGTTGTATCTGTTGTGTTGACAGTTTCCCCCTCGTTAACTCAATCTTGCATGTATAACTTGCATTGTGCTGTATTTTATCGTGTCTCTCTCTCGTGGTTAGATATTATCTTGTGGTTAGATATTATCTTGTGGCTAGATATTATCTTGTGTTTAGATATTATTGTCTTGTGGTTAGATATTATCTTGTGGTTGTCATGTGGTTAAATATTATCTTGTGATTAGATATTATCTTGTGGTTAGATATTATTGTCTTGTGTTTAGATATTATTATCTTGTGGTTAAATATTACTATCTTGTGGTTAAATATTATTATCTTGTATTTAGATATTATTGTCTTGTGTTTAGATACTATTATCTTGTGGTTAGATATTATTATCTTGTGGTTAGATATCTCGTGTTTAGATATTATCTTGAGGTTAGATATTATTATCTTGTGGTTAGATATTATTATCTTGTATTTAGATATTATTATCTTGTGGTTAGATATTATTATCTTGTGGTTAGATATTATTATCTTGTGGTTAGATATCTTGTGTTTAGATATTATCTTGTGGTTAGATATCTTGTGTTTAGATATTATCTTGTGGTTAGATATCTTGTGTTTAGATATTATCTTGTGGTTAGATATCTTGTGTTTAGATATTATCGAGGTTATATATTATTATCTTGTGGTTAGATATTATTATCTTGTGGATAGATATCTTGTGTTTAGATATTATCTTGTGGTTAGATATTATCTTGTGGTTAGATATTATCTTGTGGTTAGATATTATCTGTGGTTAGATATTATTGTCTTGTGGTTAGATATTATTATCTTGTGGTTAGATATTATTATCTTGTGTTTAGATATTATTATCTTGTGGTTAGATATCTTGTGTTTTATATTATTATCTTGTGGTTAGATATTATTATCTTGTGTTTAGATATTATTATCTTGTGGTTAGATATTATTATCTTGTGGTTAGATATCTCGTGTTTAGATATTATCTTGAGGTTAGATATTATTATCTTTTGGTTAGATATTATTATCTTGTATTTAGATATTATTATCTTGTGGTTAGATATTATTATCTTGTGGTTAGATATTATTATCTTGTGGTTAGATATCTTGTGTTTAGATATTATCGAGGTTAGATATTATTATCTTGTGATTAGATATTATTATCTTGTGGATAGATATCTTGTGTTTAGATATTATCTTGTGGTTAGATATTATCTGTGGTTAGATATTATTGTCTTGTGTTTAGATATTATTATCTTGTGGTTAGATATTATTATCTTGTGTTTAGATATTATTATCTTGTGGTTAGATATTATTATCTTGTGGTTAGATATTATCTTGTAGTTAGATATCTTGTGTTTTTATATTATTATCTTGAGGTTAGATATTATTATCTTGTGTTTATATATTATTATCTTGTGGTTAACATTGAAGAATACAACAAGGTGAACAAAGAAATTAAACATAAATGCAACACAGCTAAAGAGGATTAGTTAAACACAAAGTGCAGTGAAATAGAAAAATATCATCATAGAAATACAAGTGATACACATTGATAAATAAAGGAATTAACAGGCAGAGAGCAAGCTCACAAGACTGGGTGCCTGAAATCTAAGCAGGGGCACATATTAATGAGAGAAAATGAAACCATGCACAGATGGGAAGAATATATTAAAGAACTGTACAAACATAACAGAAATGATACTACCGGGTAAGTTAAATTATAACAATGAATGTCCAAGTATATTAAAGGCAGAGGTAAAGGAAGCTATACAACACTTTAAAAACAACACATCATCAGATCCGGATAAAATTACAAAAGAAGAATTAGAAGCTCTGGGAGATTATGGCATTGAAGTTATCACCGAAATTTTTAATGACATCTACAACAGTGGCTATATTCCATCTGATATGCTACAATCAATTTTCATAGCCCTACCAAAGAAACATGGTGCAGTAGATTCTTGATTAGGAACAAGCGTCACAGCACTGGGGGAATTCCCATATATGCTCTGCTTACCGTTCTGTTAGCCATCTAAAAGTGTATACGTTCAGTGTCCCAGTCAGTTGCTGATTACGCATTCTTCTGATCTTTCCAGAGAGGGAGCACTTTCTCCCATCACCTCTAGTCACTCCCATTTCTACCATTCTCTGAATATGTACATTGTCACGTTCGACATTCTCCTCATCTTCTTATAGGGTATCCATGACTACTCTAATCAATTCAATCCTATCTCTTCTTATCTCGGTGCCGTTCATCAAAGCTTTACCAGCCAACACATCAACTCTTTCGTTTCCTCTGACCCCAGCATGACCAGGACAGTAAATCCATGTAATGCTCTATGCATTGTTGAGAAGAGTGACCCATTCAGTTCTGATCATACACATTTCTATCTTGTGCAGCATACTTTGAGAGTCAGATAGAATCACTGATTCTGTTGGTGGTTGCAGTATGAGTTCTTGGATCATTTCCTCTGTTATATTGGCAGCCCAGTCGCAGCACTCTCTTCCCATCTGTATTACCACTGTTGTCAATAATTTTCACTCTTTGCCAAATGTCACCCATTCATAGCTTCTTCCCACTTCCTCCAGCTCACAAACTCTGAGTAGGGTATCTTCTGCTTTTGCCATCCAGGACCTTCCTCTCTTGAGTCGCTTTCCTTTTGTGCTGTCTAGAGATTGGTGTAAGATGTGATGATCATTATTGGCAACCTTGAAGTATTCTCTAACCTGGGCTATTTTGAGTCTTGATTTGATGCTAGATAGGTCTAGGAGAAACCTCATGGACAAGATAGTTGTATCTCTTCTACATCTTAAGACAACTCTCATGGCCTCATTTTGAACTCTCTCCAATCTATCTATCTGTGTTTACGACAGTGTCAATAAACCTAAACCATAGCCCAACACAGATAATGCATCACTGCCTGCATCATCTGAAAAATGGTTCATTGCCATGATTTTGACTGCACTGACACCCTTTCCAGCTTTCTGAATAATACTGTCCACATGTTTCGTGAAAGACTTCTATCAAAAGTGATGCCTAGATATTTCACAGTCTGCTCCCTGTCAATGTTGATGCCCATGGAGACTACTGGTAATGTGTCTGTTACTATTTTGTTTTTCAGTGAGAACCAGATGATGTTTGCCTTAGTGAGATTGATACTTGGTGCAGTAGATTACAAAGACCACAGAACAATCAGCATTATGAGTCAGATGACCAAGATTCTACTGCGCATAATAAAGAGGCACAAAAGAGAAAAAACAAAACCAGAGATAGCAGAAGAACAATGCAGATTCGTAGAAGGAAAAGGCACAAGAAATGCCCTATATATATTAAGAATATTAATGGAGTGGGCCATAGATGTACAACAAGACCTTTATCTGTGCTTCATAGATTACAGCAAAGCATTTGACAAGGCAAAGTATTCAGAGATTAAAAAACTGCTAGAAAATCTTAACATTGATGGGAAAGATCTAAGAACAGTAAAAAATAAGTATTGGAAACAAATTGCTGCGATGAGAGTTAACAATACTATAGGTAGATTTCAAAAGATAGAAAGGGGTGTCAGGATATGTTGTGTAATGTCACCGATCTTTTCTCCTTGTATACAGAATACATTATGCGAAATATAGAAGATATGCCAGGAATAAAAGTGGGAGGATGCAATATAAATAACTTGAGATATGCTAACAACACAGTACTGATCGCAGTAAGTGAACAGGAACTACAAGCCCTGTTAGATAATGTAGTGAAAGAAAGTGAAAACAAAGGCCTCATTTTAAACAAGAAGAAAACAGAAATAATGGTTGTCTTGAAGAGGCATATACCACCAAGATGCAATAAAATAATTAATGGCACAAAATAACCACAAGATGAAAAAGTGAAATATCTAGGAACCCTGTTAACTTCAGATGGTAGATGTTCAAGTGAGATAAAGAGCAGAACAGCACAAGCCAAATCAGCATTCCAAACAATGAAAAGCATTTTGTGCAATGGAAGACTATCAATGCAGACCCGAATTTGAGTGCTGAGATGTTATATCGAACCATTTCTTTTTTATGGATCTGAAGCATGGACTGTAAACAATAAAATTCAAAGTGAATTAGAGGCTACAGAGAAGTGGTTTCTGAGAAGAATGATGAAAATACCATGGACAGCTAAGAAAATGAATGCAGAAGTTCTCATTGATGCTGATGTAAAATTAGGGGCAGAAAGTAAAGATTTCTAGGGCATGTGCTGGGAAGAACACAGCTTGAACACTTAATAACCACTGGAAAGATCAAAGGGAGAAGAGATAGGGGACAACAAAGAGAAAAGTTGTTAGATGGACTAGTATTGTGGCACAGTAGAAGTTCACCAACCAAGCTTATTGACAACACAAGAGACAGAGAGTCATGGAGAAACATGATCTCCTATGTCATTCAGCGAGGCACTGATTGATTGATATGAACACATAGGTTACTACATGCTATATGAACACATAGGTTCATCATTAGGTGACATATTCTTTCCAGAATGCAGTCTTTCCTATGAATCTCTTGAATTCTCTGCGGTCTTGAGCAAGTTGTCCCGCCTCTTCCAGTGAAATGTGCAGGCATTCCTGAATGTTAGTTAGTTAGTCATTGGATCATCGGCATTGCACTCTGGACAAGTCCATAGTTGCTCAGATCTCTTCAAAAGTGTAGCCGCCATTACACGTTGACTGATGGTCCCAGTACGCATTTGATTGATCATCATTCTTTCTTTCCCACGAAACCGCTCCTTTCTAGTTACACCGCATTTCAAACCAAATTCCTTTATTCTAGTCCACCAACAGTCGTAGCAGCAGCATGTGCAGCCAACCTATCTGCTCTCTCATTACCCTGGACTCCCGCATGTCTCGGCGCAAAAATTAAAGTCACTTTATGAATACAGGAATTCTTCACTGCATCCAGCCACTGTACTTGAATGTATCCTGCCTGAACTTTCACAATCAAGCTCATTGAGTCACTAAGTATGCAGGCATGCTTACAGATAGTCTGTGAGCAGACCCATTGCAAAGTTTAGGTTACTGACAAAACCTCCATTTTCATGCTGCTTATCGTCTGAGCGAAAGCACCACTTTCCTCTCTGATGGTTTCCCCCCACCTTTGAGCCGTGAAGGCCTAGGCACTTCTGATGTGTCTCTCAACCGACCCATCTGTATATACAATCATATCACCTTCCCTAGAATTTTCACCGATTAGAGCGAGTACCACTCCACCACTGTTGGACACCATTCCCTGCCTTCTCTACTGAGTATTATTATTACTTTGAATGCTGTCGGACAATCTAATTGCGCATGACTCCATTCTGTACCAAGTACCACATCTTCCAATCTGCACACACTCTATATAATATCCTCTGCGTGCCCCATCCATGGCTTTCCTCTCTCAAGTCAACTGCCTTTCACTTTGAGAATTTCAGGATGTAGAGGATGCTCTTTATCAGCGGTGATTTGTAGGTAGTCCCAAACCCTGCAGATTTGTATTCTTTGCTCTGCAGCTGGGCAATCCAGTAAGTATCACATAGCTCATGCTGACGTATCTCTCGTACACCCAAAATGATTCGCATTGCCTCATTCTGGATTCTATCCAATCTTTCTGTTTGAGTCTGACTCAGTGTTAGAATCGCCAGTGCGTACTCTACCACCGCCAACACCAATCCCTAATACAGCAGAAATAGCAGCCTCTGTTCACATTGAGCAGCAGCCATAATGTTCATCGCCGCAAAACCTTTATACGCCTTTACAATGATGTGGTCAACATGATCTTTGAAACACAGATTCCGGTCCAACATAACCCCTAAGTACTTCATTGTGCCAGTTCTCTCGAGGACATCCCCTCTCAAAGTAACCTATGGCATGGGCATGTTTACTATGTTATTATTTAGGAAAAACAATGTTATCGATGCCTTTGATGGATTAACAAAAGCTCCAGAATTACTGCACCAGTCCACTATACGATCAAGCTCCCTCTGCAAATTCCTGGCAATCGCTTTTCTATATGTGCCCTGCCTATATACCAAGATGTCATCAGCACAGGACATAGTTTTCCCCAGTCCTGCAATATGACAGCTTGTAATTTGAACTGTATACACATTAAATAATACTGGGGACAGAGGTGACCCTTGTGGTAGTCCCGGGTTTATGACTGTTGGTGCCGAAGGCCAACTCCCACACTTAAGAACAACCTGTCTCTGAAAATGTGCCGAGATAATCTACCTGACAATGAAAGGACTAACTTGCAGTTGCAGCATTATGGTCATCAAGAAATCTTCAAGAGTAATTGCAGTATTGCTTTCGTTAACTTGCTTATTGCACATGTCTGTGGCTGTTTTCATGATTTCATTGTAATTCCCTAAGTTCCTCTGACCAATTTGTGCCTTATAATGATCCAGCAGTGCTGCACCCTTATTCTCATATGTCCTCTGCCATACCAAGACTGTGCTTTGGAAATTGGGGATTGTTATACTCTTCCTTGGGCCGTTCATTAATTTATGCAGGTGCCAGAACAGTTTTAGCGACTTTTCATTTGCAATCTTATAACAAAAGTCTTCCCATTTTTTGTCTTTTGCAGATTTGGTGATATCTTTAAACTGTTGAACCTTGTCATCTTTGGTCTGTTTTAATTGCAGAACAAGATCTGGTTGTGCTGTCACTTTTTTCTTGCTTTTAACCACTCTGCAACTGTGATGCATTTGCACTTCTATGCACATTGAACCTCATCATTCCACCAGGGGGGTTGATTCCACACACGTGCCCTGGTGGCGTGTGTCCTACATTTGCCCTTTCTAATTCTGTTTACGATGGACGACCCTGTGCAATTATACTGGAAGGACTTAACTTTAGCTTTCTGTTGTTTACTTTTTCCTTTGTCCACCAACAAGACACATGGCAAATGGTCACTGCCATGATGCCCCAGCACATCCCATCTACATCTGGGTGCAATATCAGCTGTCACAAAGCCCAACTCAATTGCACTGTTGTCGTTGCCATCCCTAGCAGTCAACCTTGTCATGCGCCCGTCGTTTATGCATACTAAATTCATATCAATCAGAGTCTTCTCGAGATCTCTTCCCTGTTGATTAGAGACAGTATTGCCCCAAGATCTACCTTTGGCATTAAAATCTCTGCAGAAAATGAGATCTCTTTCTTCCTTTACTATCTCACCTAGAGATTTCCAGTCCTGCACGTTCATGCTGGCGTTATGCGCATACACGTTGACGAGCACGAAAGGGTGCTGTGCATTTTGTACCCTGACAGCTTGCAGCTGAATGTCATCCATCATTATTCCATTCAGACATATCTATCTCGATCACATCAATGCTCTCGAGTACAAAAATTACTTGTCCAAAGTGTCACCTGTTGTAGAAACTATGAAAGCTGGTGACTTGGAGACGGTTTCCCATTCCCAAACGCGATTCTTGTAGAGCCACAATATCTGCACTGTAGATTAATCTATCCAATTCTGGGCGTCTTCTTTCAACACTAGCGACATTCCAGAACAACACATGTAACGATTTCAAAGCCATACGAACGACTTTAGATCTGTGAATCCTGGCTCCAGCACAATGATCTTGTTGTTTGGCCCCGCCATGTTTAGGACGTTTACGATTGCCAGCCATTTTCTGTGCACTAAGCCTTGCAATCACATGAAATAATGGCTACACTCATGAAAATTTCAGTTATAATGCACGTACTCCGTCGCACCGGCGAAGATCTTGATGAGCTAACCCACTGTCAAAATAACTAACACCACATCCTAGACGAAATAATGAAATAATCCATCTTTGACGGTGTCACACAAAAACACAAGTTGCTATGTACGCCATTTTGACCGGAAGGTATTGATTCCTGAATGTCTTTTGTACAATGGCATCTTGGGTGGCCTCTGGCCCTGTTACCTTCTATCATACACTCCAGTAACATTCTCTCCATGCCATCATGTCTCTTAATGTGACAAAAAAAAACTAGCATTTTCTTTAATATGGTGTTCATTAACACCATATTAAACACATGGTAACACATACGTTACTACTTATTATATGAACACATAGTTTACTCCTTGCTATATAACATGTTACTTGCTATATGAACACATAGTTTACTACTTGCTATATGAGCACATAAGTTACTACTTGCTATATGAGCACATAGGTTGCTTTATATATGAACACATAGGTTACTACTTGCTATATGAACACATAGGTTACTACTTGCTATATGAACACATAGGTTACTACTTGCTATATGAACACATAAGTTACTACTTGCTATATGTACACATAGGTTACTACTTGCTATATGAACACATAGGTTACTACTTGCTATGTGAACACATAGGTTACTACTTGCTATATGAACACATAGGTTACTACTTGCTATATGAACACATAGGTTACTACTTGCTATATGAACACATAGGTCACTACTTGCTATATGAACACATAGGTTACTACTTGCTGTATAAACACATATGTTACTACTTGCTATATGAACACAATGGTCACTACTTGCTATATGAACACATAGGTTACTACTTGCTATATTGCTATATGAGCACATAGGTTACTGCTTGCTATATGAACACATAGGTTGCTTTATATATGAACACATAGGTTACTACTTGCTATATGAACACATAGGTTGCTTTATATATGAACACATAGGTTACTACTTGCTATATGAACACATAGGTTACTACTTGCTATATGAACACATAAGTTACTACTTGCTATATGAACACATAGGTTACTACTTGCTATATGAACACATAGGTTACTACTTGCTATATGAACACATAGGTTACTACTTGCGATATGAACACATAGGTTACTACTTGCTATATGAACACATAGGTTACTACTTGCTATATGAACACATAGGTTACTACTTGCTATATGAACACATAGGTTACTACTTGCTATATGAACACATAGGTCACTACTTGCTATATGAACACATAGGTCACTACTTGCTGTATAAACACATATGTTACTACTTGCTATATGAACACAATGGTCACTACTTGCTATATGAACACATAGGTTACTACTTGCTATATTGCTATATGAGCACATAGGTTACTGCTTGCTATATGAACACATAGGTTGCTTTATATATGAACACATAGGTTACTACTTGCTATATGAACACATAGGTTGCTTTATATATGAACACATAGGTTACTACTTGCTATATGAACACATAGGTTACTACTTGCTATATGAACACATAGGTTACTACTTGCTATATGAACACATAGGTTATTACTTGCTATATGAACACATAGGTTACTACTTGCTATATGAACACATAGGTCACTACTTGCTATATGAACACATAGGTTACTACTTGCTGTATAAACACATATGTTACTACTTGCTATATGAACACAATGGTCACTACTTGCTATATGAACACATAGGTTACTACTTGCTATATTGCTATATGAGCACATAGGTTACTGCTTGCTATATGAACACATAGGTTGCTTTATATATGAACACATAGGTTACTACTTGCTATATGAACACATAGGTTGCTTTATATATGAACACATAGGTTACTACTTGCTATATGAACACATAAGTTACTACTTGCTATATGAACACATAGGTTACTACTTGCTATATGAACACATAGGTTACTACTTGCTGTATAAACACATATGTTACTACTTGCTATATGAACACAATGGTCACTACTTGCTATATGAACACATAGGTTACTACTTGCTATATTGCTATATGAGCACATAGGTTACTGCTTGCTATATGAACACATAGGTTGCTTTATATATGAACACATAGGTTACTACTTGCTATATGAACACATAGGTTGCTTTATATATGAACACATAGGTTACTACTTGCTATATGAACACATAAGTTACTACTTGCTATATGAACACATAGGTTACTACTTGCTATATGAACACATAGGTTACTACTTGCGATATGAACACATAGGTTACTACTTGCTATATGAACACATAGGTTACTACTTGCTATATGAACACATAGGTTACTACTTGCTATATGAACACATAGGTTACTACTTGCTATATGAACACATAGGTCACTACTTGCTATATGAACACATAGGTCACTACTTGCTATATGAACACATAGGTTACTACTTGCTATATGAACACATAGGTTACTACTTGCTATATGAACACATAGGTTACTACTTGCTATATGAACACATAGGTCACTACTTGCTATATGAACACATAGGTTACTACTTGCTATATGAACACATAGGTCACTACTTGCTATGTGAACACATAGGTTACTACTTGCTATATGAACACATAGGTTGCTTTATATATGAACACATAGGTTGCTACTTGCTATATGAACACATAGGTTACTACTTGCTATATGGACACATAGGTTACAACTTTCCTAACAGATGAAATTTCAAATCCGCTGAGGACAGATGTGTCAGGCCATTAGCACAAATAAAACGGTGACACAACTCATTTCCATTCTCTGGACAACATCCTTCTGGAAATCTAATTGGACGATGGTCCTGCTACAAGAGATATCCAGTGGGAGGTTAATGAACGATGAAGAAGAAGAAAAAATTTCAAATGGACTCTCACCTGCTTTTAAAATTGCAATATATGCAGCAGCAAAATGGACTCCTTTATCCAAATAAATTCCAACAGTTGTCTCCTCATGCACACCATATATTTGGAGATTGGCTGCCAAAATATCTGTCCACTGGTTCAGCTCACCGAATGTCACCTGCTGATTTTCTGTACAAACAAAATGTCACAGTTTTTTAACCCTAGCTAAATCCTGTACATTACAAACTAACTAAAAGTCATTTTTGTCCAAATGGCTAAATTGATGTTCCCTTGTAAATACATTCTCCCAGCTAAACAGGTATCTTTCTGGAGCTACACAAATTCTGTAGCCATCTCCACTACATTAGATGTAGATTTCTAAGTAGAAGAGTATATCTAGCTAAAATAGATGTGGATCCAAGTAAGTGAGTACATCTAGCTACAATAGAAGTGGTTCCCAAGTACGAGAGAACATACAGCTATGACAGATGTGGTTCCCAAGAAAGAAAGAACATCTAGCTATAACAGATGTAGATCTCTTAGTAGGAGAGTATATCTAACTATAATACATGTGGTCCACAAGTAAGTGAGTACATCTAGCTACAAAAGATGTGGGGTCCCCAAGCATGTGAGTATATCAAACTACAATAGACAAACAAGGTAGCAGATGCAGTGGCATATTTTTCTAACTAAGAACAAGATGAATAGACTAGTCTTGGTAATCTGGGTGACAACATTTCCAATGTAAGAATATTCATGATCAGTTTCATTACTGTATCTTGGATAATTTCAAACCTAGTGATGCCCATCCAACTCTGTGACCATCTTCTCATTAGCCTGTGCCACCATAAAGTCTACAATCTACACTTTTGGAAAGAGGATTAGCTTGCATGGATCAAGGATACCATCAAGTGACTATAATATATATTCCATTCTCTCTTAAATTATCACTGAAGAGAAAGCTAACTGATTCCAACATTGCTGGATGACTATTCTAACACTGTTGTATGACTGACTTCAACACGGTTGGATGCAATTTGAGGAGCATTCATGCTTTATAGTAACAGAATACCACAAAAAAGGAATCTTTACAGCCACCTTTTTTATGTAAGAATATATCAACTTGTAAATAATTGAGGCTTATGAATATTTCATTCATTTCTGATCACACGAATTTGATCATAACTGAAATATTGATCAAATAGACAGGAATGACAGACTAAGCTATATACTTCATTCAACTGTGTTCAATATTCTGTCTCCAGTGCTTCAAATTATTTCAGTGTGGATGATCTTCGCAACAAAATACCCTGACCTGTCAAGTCTAAGATACAGAATGCTAATGTTAAATGTGATGTTTGATCACCATGAAATGTTGGGACATTAAATGTTAACAAAGTCACAGTTGACTTACCTTCAGGGTAAATGTTAACAAAGTCACAGTTGACTTACCTTCAGGGCTGACAATAGCTGTAGCTGATGGTGTTAAGTTTGCTTGTCGAATGAACTGTTCATGCAGTAGCCCTACAGTTTCAAACTCCATGTTGTTAACAAGTGCCAGATATCTAAGACAGAAGTTAATAGGACTGCACTTTCCTTGAAAACTTTTATAAGATAATCAGGTGTAGATTTACTGACAAAAAACGATTCTTTAACAATTCATACTGTACAGTCGGAAAAAAACCAGTTTTAATTATGTCATAAAATAGAGATAAATACTATGCTTATGTAACGTTGCTACTAGATAATCTAACTACCAAATAGCCAAACTAATGTCAAATGTAAATAATAATAAACAAAGGAACAAGGACCTTTTTCTACGGACCTTCATCACATACAACGGGAAATAAAACCACAAAATTATTAACTATTAAATAGGCACAGAGACTGTCTCATCACTCGATAAATGTACATACAAAATGACAAAAAAGTGAAATAGTGCAATCATGTATGTTTAAGTGGCTGGTAACATCAGTGTACACCAAAACTTATACACTATTGATAAATAAAAATAGAAATAGAATGTGGTACGAAGAATATCATAAGAGAAGGAATCATGAGTGTCAAATCAGACCAAGTAAAAGCCTCATGTCAATGATGACAACTGTAAACACAGACTATACAAACACACTAAGTAGTGTACATGTGGAAGATCGCAGAAAGGCAAAAATTGTGTTGGCGATCACAATGTTGAAAATTGGGAGGGAATGGGAATTGGGTCAGTGGTTGACAATAGGAATGGAGGCTAATTTAACCAAATGACTAATTTGAACACTGATTTACATTAAATCTAGATTTTGCAGTGTATGGTGAGTCAGGGAGGAATAGCACCTCTAATTCTCAGGCTGATATACTCCTTTGGAGTAGTTGTGACATCCCTGTTTCCAACTCGCACTCAGTTCTCACAATGACTCCCAGTAATTGCCAGCATCTGGCAGCGACCTACCCCGGTAATGGCTTTCACAGGGCGGTCAAACTAGGTGAGGGTAACTAAAGGGCTCTGCTGGTCAGGATGTAAACACATGGCATGTCTGCCAGAGCCTAGATATGGTGAGCAGTGCAGATGAAGCATCTGATGTCCAACGGGCTGGAAGGCACTTGCCAGCAGAGCGTTGTGAAACACAAATGGCTGTGAGACACATAGAACACTCTGGTCATCCACTGTATTCTGGTATATCTCCAGTCATCTTTATCTTGATCAGAAAGAAAGAGTGTGATCAACAAATTGTGCAATCTCCCCCCCCCCACTTTAAACCACATTTAGCACTAGTAATAACTCAATTATCATCATTAATCACCATCATCATCTTTTTTATAACTGACACACTGTCATCACCAGCCTTTTCTGTAACAAATGGGGACCCACAAAGATACTTTCTTGCTCCAGCACTGTTCAGCCTGATGTTTTCTGCCATGCTGACAGACTAATAGACTAATCTAGATCATGTCACCTAACTGGAATACAGTTAAAATACAGAAGAGATAACAAACTTTTCAATCTGTGGCATTTGCAAGTCAAAACTAAGGTGCGAGACACAATGGTCAGGGAACTCCTCTATGAAGATGATTGTGCTCTGAATACCTTCAAATACCTCGGATCCAGTATATGCAGTGATGGCAAATGCAAAGCAGAACTAAAAGTAAGGCTGGAGCTGGCTATAGAATCCTTGCTCATCCGCATCGCTGAGGATAGAATTAGCTGGAGGACTCTGTGTGCTGAAGCATCCAATGTGGTACCCCTACGATCCTGAAGGGTTACGGGTTTATTGATTGATTGATGCAGGTCACCCTAAACCAATTCGCTGAAGCTTGCGACAACTTTGACTTTACCATCATTACAAAGAAAACTGAGGTAATGCTACAACTCAAACCAAACAAACCACACTTAAATCCCCATATAAGTATTTTTTTTTAAAAAGAGCTTCAAACAGTCAATAGTTTCATCTACCTGGGCAGTCTTTCACAAGATGTAAATATTGACACTGAGGTAAACAACAGAATATCAAAAGCTAGTGTCACACTTGGAAGACTGTGAAAAAGAAATATGGGACAGAAGGGGAATAACAACTATCACCAAGCTCATAGTTTACTAAGCAGCAGTAATATCATCACTCCTTTATGCCTGTGAAAAATGGACAGTGTCTGTATATGCCAGACACACCAGAAGACTCAATCATTTCCACCTATGCTGCCTTCATAAGGTACTTAACATCCATTGGTAGTGAAGTACTGATGAAATATAAGGCTAAACATACACACAATTGTTGATGAAGCGCAGACATGTAGGGCAGAAAACATGATCTGCATCATTGTCTACCACACAGTTGTTGTATGGAGAACTCCAGACTGGCTCTTGCAAGGCCAGAAGACAGAAGTAGCATTTAAAGACATCAATGACTCAAATCAAAATAAGACATACATTAACTAGAAAAACTTGCACAAGACAGATCTGACTGCATTGCAAAATCAAGAGTAGTGCAGTAATTAAGAGAACCTCAAACACTATGATTCACAACAAAAATTCGCTAGAAGAATGGCAAGAGCTGCTTAATGTTCCACAGACTCCTCCCACACATATCCAGGGTGTCATAGATTATTTCAGGCACACACAGGCCTCCTATATCATTGTCCAGCAGATTCCAGATATCATCATCATCCCAGTTGAGATGAATGGTCATTGTCAACTTCGACAGACAAATAACATCATCCAAATGTAGGGTACATGTGTAAAATTTGTCATTGAGGATTTACAAATAGTTTTGTATTCACAGTTGGAACTTGTAGTTAACCTTCTTAGGACAATCCGGGACGACTATCGGCCCAGGCTTACTTAGAGGAAAAGACGATCTAGCCGATATGTCAGTCCAGAGAAGGAACACTTCTGTATGGCTAACTATAAATAACATAGACAAATAAAATGGTCGCTTTTGTTTGCTACGAATTCTTTCATTGGTTTAAATAGAGAACACAATCTTTCACTGTTTTCATCTGTGCATTTGCTGTCATTGTTTTTAATATTCATGCGCTCTCAAGTACGTAGTGTACTTTTCAGAAATGTCTGCTAGCGGTTTTGAAAACGAGATGTTGCCAAATTGATTCAGATATGATTAAGATTTATATCTCAGATGCTATCTGGTCGTTCAATGAAAGGTAACTGGAAAAATTACACATGTGGTTGATCATTGTTTTGAATATTCTTTTGCTCTCAAGTAGGTAGTGTACCTTTCAGAAATGTCTGCTAGTGGTTTTAAAAATGAGATGTTACCGAGTTGATTCAAATATGATCAAGATTTTTTCTTTGGACAACATTTATAGGAAATGTCCTTTACCAATAATGCACAGACCCACTCTCAACCCTAATGTTTTCCTCCAGATGAAGGATGATGTTCCTGCATTTAGAGTCAAGCAAGATTTGCAAGATACCGGAATCTGGCTGAAATATCTAACAATACTGCCTTAGGGTCCATCTCTCCCAATATTTGACCAAGGTTAACTTTTCTAGCCTTACATGCAATGATGCTAACTCACTAAGCAATATGGATTTTCTTTTAACCATGGCCAACTTACCCTTAAAAACTCCTTCCCTCTTTCCCCTGGGTTCCTGAGCAAATAATACACAAAAAGTACATATCAACAGATCTGAGTTATTGTAAAAGATATAAAGACACTAAATTATGTTCTGTTATATAATGCCGACTGACCTTTTTCTGTCCAGAGTTTTTGCTTTATGTGGCAATCCTCCCAGCATGTAGACCTTTCCTTAAGACACAGATAAATGGTGCAATAACTGCACCAAAATTTGGTCTTTAACTTTTTAGAAAGGTCTGTCCTTGTATGCCAGAGGTTGGAAAGTAACTGACATGTTTATTACATTTAAAAGCACACACAGAATAAATGTTATTGGCTGTAGAGTGTAGAGAAACTTGTGGATGGTGCAAGCTAACATTTTTATGACTCTGTAGTGCATCAATACCATTTTTCCTGAAATTAATATCCAGGAATAATTCTAAAATTCACTATCCTTACTTTCTGAAAAAAATATATTCTGGAATGTTCTTAGACCTATCTTTGCAACATATGCCTAACTGTTCAGCTGTGTCTACATTACACTTTGGTGCAAATATATTAACAAGAGACCAACATGAAACACATTTACTTGGATCTCACACCTGTGAGGTCTAGAATACTAAATCACACACACCACTCAAAACCTCCCTGCAACTCCCATGGGAGAAATGCAGTATCCACAGACAATGCATATGAAGAACTGTGCATATCTCCATTAAACAAAACATTGTCATTAACACATTACCTAAATGACTAAATAGCCAGCAGATGCTGAAGTCACATAGCTTCTCTGGGAAGTAAGGGTCATAACAACCAATCCAGATCTAATACCAATTTTAAAATTTTACAAACAGTTATGTCCTAGCTATTCTAAACAATGTATATGAAAGTCTATCACAATTGACAAAACATACACATGACCTTTCTAAATGTCATGTGCTGCCAAAGAGTGAAAATCTGACGCTTTTAGATAGAGAAGTGACAGATCATGTGATAACAACACACATCTTGATATAAAGGGAACAGATGACGTGATAACACAAATTTATATGAAAGACAAAACCAGGATAAAGAAGGTCCTTATGAGAGAGTTGCTATGTGCAGATACCACTGCTATTATGACACAACTCAGAGGAAGAACTACAAAACTTACTAGCTGTCTTTCATGATGTATCCAATGAGTATGGACTATATTCATTGTAAAACTTGCTACAACAGAAATGGCGTGTCTATTTTTTAATTCTCGGAGTAACAATAAGAGATAGAATAAGAAATTAAAACATCAGAAGATTACCAGAAGACAATAGATTAAGTGGTTTCAACTTGCTTCCAGATTACCATCAGATGGTGCCCCACAATGCAGAAAGAGCATTGCTATACAGACACAATGGATACAAAAAAAGTCAGAGGCAGACCATGCAAAAGATGGATTACAGAAATAAAATATAAAGTAGTCAATGAAAACAAACATATACCCAAAAAGGCAGTCTCAAAAGAACTCTTATAACCCTGACACTGCAAAGCATAAAGGGCGATAAAGCGAAAAGAAAGAAGTGAGTTTGGACTAACAATCAGCAAAAGGAAAATGAACAGTGTGCAGTGAAGGAGTCACCCTCAGTTTCCTGGATGAGGAATATCCACAAGATATATGGGTCAGAGTATACACAGTTGGGTCAGCACAGAATGCAATGAGGAATGGAGGTGCAGGTGTATATATAGAATATCCACACAAGCCTAGAGATATGATCAGAACACCAACAGGGAAATTCTGCAATAATTATGATGCAGAAATCCAGGCAATTAGTGTGGCAGCTAAAAAAACTGCTGAACTCCAACTATGACCTACAGCCTGTGGTATTCCTGACAGATGCAAGGTCAGTGCTTCAAGCTCTCCAGTCTGGAAAACTAACAGACTTGCAAAAACTAATTAGTGAATTGGCTTACCAGTATAAGGTAATCATGCAGTGGATACCCTCTCACTGTGGAATACCAGGAAATGAAAAAGCAGACCAACTAGCTAAGGAAGGTGCTGCTGAAGACCAACCAGATATACGAATCACCTATCATCAGAAAAAACAGATGATATAAAGCCACAAACACCAACACAAGATGACTATTACATTATGAACAGATCAGAACAAGTTATAATTCTACGTCTGGCAGGACAAAGTCACCAGCACTGATGTATGACAGGACAAAGTCACTAACACTGATGTATTGCAGAACAAAGCCACTAACACTGATATATGGCAGGACAAAGTCACCAACACTGATGTATGGCAGGATAAAGCCACTAACACTGATATATGGCAGGACAAAGTCACTAACACTGATGTATGGCAGGACAAAGTCACCAACACTGATGTATGGCAGGATAAAGCCACTAACACTGATATATGGCAGGACAAAGTCACTAACACTGAAGTAATGGAAAGAACATGCAATACCCGTTATTTTCTATGGTCAGTCTGTGCAGACACTGATGGCTGGGACACAGTAGGAGGATGGGAGATGGCAGAAAACCAAAGGATTTACTTTATGAAGTATTACAATCTGGGAAAAGATCTCATGGCCAACCTCTACTTTGGTACAAAGATGTATGCAAACACGATATACATGATAGAGGCATTTCTATGGACTCATGAGAACAGGAAGCCATGGATGATGTTGCCTGGATATGGGGGGGAAGGGAAGTTCAGTAAATCAAATGCCATGCAGAGTGGAGTAGGCACTCATGCTTCTCCACAATTCTTTGTCTCTTATGTTAATAAGTTCAGTTGGTGATATCTTTTTGTGCTACAGTGAGAACCCATCCAGAAATGTCTCTCTTTTGTCTTCCTTTGTCTCTTCTCTCCTTATCTTTCCGGTGATTACTAAATGTTCAAGTTTTATTATCCTCATAACATGCCCTAAAAATCTTCATTGTCTATTTCTAAATTTTACTATAATTTGTCATTTTACTACAGCATCTCTGAGAACTTGTACATTAGTTTTCTTTGTTGCCCATGGAATTTTCATCATTATTCTTAAAAACCACATCTCAGTTGCCTCCATCTTATCTTGGGCACTTTTGTTTACTGTTCATGCTTCACATCTATAAAGAAAGATTGGCCCAATATAACATCCTAGCACTCGAACATATGTATGCATTGATATTATTCCATTGCATAGAATGTCTCTCATCTTTTAAATAGTTATTTGGGGTGTGCACATGCCAAATTTGAGCACCGACCATCTAATTTTAAAATGGTGCCAGGATGCTTGACTTGGGAAAGATCAGAATTGGTATAAAGAAAAAGGAGAAGGTGATTGCAGATAGTTCAAGGACTTTACGTCTATGAAAACCCACAATAGCATACAATGGTACAAGTGGGTCAGTAATTTCTTCCTTGTATATACTGTAGAAGACTCTTTGTGGCTCAAGTTGGTCTTGTGAGTCATATCCATCATTGTCATGGATCATAGATTATATTTCTGATAGCACAACAATATTGTCTGGAATGATGTCTACTGCAACTAATACTGCTATATGATGGGAATAGATGAGATGATAGCAAACATCTCTATATAAAGGGAACAGATGAGATGGTAGCAAAAATCTCTATATAAAGGGAACATGAGATGGTAACAAAAATCTCTATATTGTAGAAGAGGACTGACCATATTAGCAATTTAAGTGAAACATTCATGTTAGACTGAAAAAATGGAATTTGAAGCTATGACTTCACATGAGAGAGAAGGACGGAAATTTACTTTGACAGAGGAACATTGGGCCACCATGGAATTAATATGATTAACTAGAATAATTGCAAAGCTCAAGAGTTAACAGGAGACCAGAAGGTGGGCAGAAAATCTAGGTTCGAATAATTTCACTTTCCAGAAGGATCGAGAAGCAAAGACAACAAAGTTATGCACGTACGGCAAGCTCGGTGTTTCCGTGCTTCGAACACCTTTTACCACGCACAGATCCTCCTACAATGATATTAGTTAATGTTAATTGTTAAGTGGGCTATTGACAAAACAACTTGTTTTTGAGAAAATTTGACAATGAAGCCTGAACTTTGAAAACACGCTGAGTTTCTTGCTCCATAACACGAAAGCGAACCAATCACAAGCATTCTAGAGATCATGTGATTGAATCTTCTAGAAATCTGTCTGCCAAATTGAAGAATAAATTATACAACGAATTAAAATTAATCAGTTCTTGTCTGAAATTGAAGCCAGAAGGTATCTTCAGAAGTAAGAAACTGGACTATGCTCTAACTCCTATATCAGATGTTTGCAATTGTTTTACAGAAGACATTTTGGATTGATGTTAATATGCATTCCTAGAATGTGAGACTGCATGGCAGAAATAAGGAAGAGATTGGCAATGGCATATTGCAAAATAACACAGTTGAAAAATATGGAAAAACAACAAAATAGAAACGAAAGTGCTAATGTTACAAACTTTTATTTTTCCGGTTGCAACATACGGCTGTGAAACATGGACCCTAAGTAAAACAGCAGCAAAGAAGATCAACGCCTTCAAGCTGAAATGCTACAGAAAGATACTTAAAATATCATGGAAGGAAAAAATCAGAAATTCAGATATTATAAACACATTGAAGATTCCAGAGTCTATCTATCTATACGCTGTGTCCCTTGTTTGCCTTGCAGCGTCAGGGGTGGAAGAGTTCTCTGGAGATGGCCTTCTTGTGCGCTGTTTGTAAGCTTGTTCCTGTGGCTTCTTTGATTTCTGTGATCCATCTTTTACATGGTCTGCCTCTGGCTTTATAACCGTTATTTAGATTCCAGAGTGTTGGTTACTAAATACAATAACAAAAAGAAAACTACGTCTGTTTGGTCATATAAAGAGACACAACTGTTTAGAAAGACAAATAATGGAGGGAAGAGCACCTGGGAAGAGGAGAAAGGGCAGACCAAGAAGATGATGGACTGACAACATTAAAGATAATATGAATACATTGCTAGAAAATGCAAGCCACATTGCCCAAGAGAGAGGTTCATTGGGAAGACAACGTTCTGGAAGGGATACGCCACATGACAAGAATGTGTTTGATGTTTATTTCAGAACAGAGTAGTCCAAGTGACACTGTGTTAATTTGTTTAAACGAAAAGAGATTTTGATATGTTGTATTTTACAATTGAACCAGGACCAAGTGTAACTAATAACAATCGTAAGTAGTGTTGTGATTGAAGTAGAGTAGAGACTTGGTTTGTGCAATGAACAAATCAATGGATGTTGTTCGTCCATCACAAGTGATGATGACCATTTGTTACATCCACTTTTGAAAATTCAATTTTAGTTATGTCCTTGATTATGAGTTCATAGATGGCTAATGAGCCCTATTCGAGCTGTAAATGTCCTTGGACAGTTTGGACATGGAATGACGACTGTAGACGGATCTTGGTCTATCCGTAACTTTCTAGCTGCTCTCCGCTGTTGAGCTGCTGCATTTCTCTTCTTTTCACAAGATGCGCTCTTTTTTATTTTAGAACGCCATGTAGATCTATTTTGTGCAAGTTCTTCCCATGTATCGTGGTCTATTTCAAAGGCTTTCAGTGAGTTCTTTAACGAGTCCTTGTAGCGCTTCCTTTGGCCACCTTGAGATTGTATACCCTTCTCTAGCTCACCATAGAGAAGTATCTTTGGCAGACAATGGTCTGGCATATGCACCAAGTGACCTGCCCAACGAATCTGTGTCTGCATCAGGATCGTGTCAATGCTTGGGATACCAGCTCTATCAATGACAGTGGTATCTGGAATCTTGTCTTGCCATCTGATGTTCATAACTTTTCTGAGACAATTTGTATGAAAATGATTGAGTTTTTTCACATGACATCTATACACAATCCATGTTTCACTAGTGTATAGCAGCTGGAAGTTGTATACTGGAAGTACCACTGCTCTGTAAACTTGCAGCTTAGCCTGTAGGTTAATGCCATTTCTACGCCAAACATTTGCGTGCAATCTGCCGAAAGTACTGCTTGCTTTGGCGATCCTTGTATACACTTCATCATCAACGTTGGCATTTTGTGATAACGTACTGCCTAGATATGTGAATCTATTCACAACTTTCAGTGCTACACCATTTACCTTTATGCAGGGCTCGAGATAGCTTTTGCCAAGTGCTGGTTGTAACATGACTTCTGTTTTCTCTGTGTTAATGGTAAGCCCAAAGTTGGTACAGGCTTTGGAGAATCTGTCTATAATACATTATAGATCAGCCTCAGAGTTGGCATTTAGGGCACAGTCATCAGCAAATAGAAGATCCCTGATTGTGTGTAATTTAACTTTGGTTTTTGCTTGAAGCCACCGAAGGTTGAACAATTTTCCGTCTATGCGATAGGTGATGTTTACTCCCAGGTCTAGATCTCTGAAAGCATCATCCAACATAGCAGAGAACATGATGCTAAATAGGGTAGATGCTAATACACATCCTTGTTTTACTCCATTTGAGACAGGAAAGGTTTCAGATAACTCTCCATCATCCTGAACTCTAGCTTGCATTCCATCATGCAATTGCTGCACCATTGAGATAAATTTCTGTGGGCATCCATACTTTGCCAGAATCTTCCACAGACCCTCTCTACTTACTGTGTCAAATGCTTTTGTCAAGTCTATGAATGCTGTGTACAGGTCACAGTGTTGTTCTTGAAGCTGTCTTTCAGCAAAGATCATATCAGTTGTACCACGTTCTTTTCTGAAACCACATTGGCTTTCGGGTAGTAGTCCTTAATTTAGATGAGATGTAAGACGGTTCAAAAAATTTCTTGCAAATATCTTTCCAGCAATGGACAGTAGAGAGATACCACGATGGTTGTTACAGGACTGGCGGTTCCCTTTACGTTTATAGAGGTGTATAATTGTAGCATCCTTAAAATTTTGTGGAATTTTTTCGCTTTTCTGTTACTGTTGGAAAATTATGTGAAGTTTCTCAATAAGATTTTTACCACCATATTTGTATATTTCGATTGGTATTGAGTCGGAGCCAGGTGCTTTTCCACTAGAAAGCTGATGAACTGCTTTACGAGTTTCCTCCAAAGTAGGGATGTCACCTAGCATTTCATTGAGAGGAACCTGCGGTAGTCGCTTGATAGCCTCTTCATTTATTGATGATGGGTTATTCAAAATGTGCTCAAAGTGTTCTACCCAGCGCTGCAGGATTTTATCTTTTTCTACGATTAGTTGTGTTTCATTTGCATTGAGAAGTGGAAAAGATCCCGATGAGGTTGGACCATATATGGAGTCCCTCATATGGCACAGTTTATTTTGAATTATTTTCCGTTTGCAATTGAGTGCTTCTTTTTTAGACATTGATTTTGGATCATTTAAGTATGCTTTGAAAAGGTGGTGTTTTTCGTCCAACATTTCTTTGATTTTATTATCATTCTCATCTAACCAGTCATTTTGTTTTTTGATAGAATGACCTAGTTCCTCAGTAGCAGTGTCGTAAATTTACTTGCTCAGATATGTCCAGTTCGTATTTACATCTTGCTCTAGTTGTGCATATTTCAGACATTCATCCAGAGTAGAGGCTAGGGACTGTTGTGTGTTTACATTTGATAACTTTCAGACGTTTATACGTTTCTTTGCTTTGCTTCCTTGTGGGCTTCTGGCAGGTTGTATGCAAATTCTTAGTTTTGACACAATAAGACGATGGTCAGTCCAGCAGTCTGCACCGCACATGGATTTTGTCACTCAAACATCTTGGCAGTCCTTTCTTCTTACAATTATATAATCTATAAGATGCCAGTGTTTTGATCGAGGGTGCATCGAGGAGGTCCGGTTTCGGATTGGGAGTTGAAATATGGTGTTGGTAATGAGGAGGTCATGTTCGCCACAAGTTTGTAACAGACGAAGTCCATTGTTGTTGCACTGTTCCACTCCATATTTCCTTATTACACCGTTCCAGGAGATATTGTCTGTACCTACCCTTGCATTGAAATCTTCAAGTAATATGAGCGTATCAGTTTTTGGAACTGCACTGATAGCTGCATGAAGTTCATCATGGAACTTATCTTTAACTTCTTCTGGATTTGTCAGTGTTGGTGCATATGCACTGATGATTGTTGCATGTTTTTTACCAGAGAGCAGGGGGATTTTTACTGTCATGTGGCGGTCATTTATTGCCTTTGGTGGGCCTGCTAGTTTGCCAATGAGTGTTGTTTTAATGGCGAAGCCTACTCCTGCTTCACGTCTTTCCTTAATATCTCTTCCGCTCCAAAAGAATGTATATCCTGCAACTCTTCCACAGAGCTGACCAACTCCAGCAAGTCGTGTTTCACTCAGAGCTGCTATGTCAATATGGTAGCTTGCTAACTCTCTCCCAATTTTGATTAAAGTGAGGAAGAGTTGTGCAAAGCATCGCCTTCACTCTCTTGTCAGACCTCATCTTAAACCAGTAGCAAGATGAATCGAGACGACTGGAAGTGAAGTACGATGCAGTGGATGACCATGGTTTTCTACGTGTCTCACCATGCCCGATGCTGTCCACACCGTGTTGCTGGCATTCGCCTACATTACTCAGTGGGCCGATAAACCATTGTACGCGTAAATTCGCCGAATATCAGACTTTACGTGTTTAGGTTGACAAGACCGCTATGCTTTTTGAGATAGTCTCAGCACAATATCACCTACTTTATGACTGCCTAACAGGCTGTCAGTCGAGTGTGGAGCCAGAACACGCCTCAGGCAGTCCACTGGTGCTGTGTTCACATGACACGTCAAGCCTGTTGTTGTAACTACATGGTGAATAGTGAGCGATTTCAACGTGTTATTGACACCGAAGTAAATTTGTTCATCACATAAACTTCAACATTATTATATATTATCACTCTTTACACATCATGCAGATATATCCATTTGATAGCCTCAACTAGACTGTCTTAAAATACACAATTTGATGTTATACACTGGTTATGATGTTAACACAACTTTGAAAACATTAGCACAACTGACACTGTGAAAAAAATACCGTGCCGTATTGGTGTGACGTAGAACACTTAATAGATCAAGGGATATACACAAAAGGACAGGTTCAAAGATTGTACTGTAAGAAGCAGAATTGCTAATAAACAGTAAGAACCCTGTGCAGAGACATATTATGAAGCATTAACGGATGGACTTTATCCATGAATGTAATAATAAATTGAGGAGGAGTTAGATAACACGGTATTGAATATTTACTAAGAAGTGATAGAAATAATCATTATGCTTCATATTTGAGAGACATTATATATTCACCATGAAATGATAGAACTAATCATTGTTCTTCATATTTGAGAGACATTATATATTCATTATATATTAACTGTATAAGTTTCTTGTGCTTTCTGTTGTGCTGTATGGTTGTGCGAGTTGGACACTTTCGAGTACAAAAGCTACAGACGAATTCTATGAATTTCCTATAGGGAACATAAGACCAATGTGTACGTAAGAAATAAATTAGAGATGTGTGCAGGTGTTCAGGAACCATTGTTTTCAATAGTGAAATGATGGAAACTAGCATGGTTCAGACATGTATGCAGGCATGATTCCTTGTCAAAAACAATACTGCAGGGAACTGTCAAAGGGGAAAGATGCAGAGGAGGGCTAAAATAGGCATGGACAGACAACATCAAGGAATGGACAGGACAATTATTTCCACACTCATCCGCATCGCTGAGGATAGAATTCACTGGAGGAATCTGTGTACTGAAGCATCCAATGTGGTACCTCTACGACTCTGAAGGGTTACAGGTTTATTGATTGATATATTCACCTACATTCACCTATGCCATACATGCATATAACCAAATGAGATCAGGGTACAAATCCAGAGGAAGACCACAGAAAAGATGGATTGAAAACGGCAGGGACATCCTGAACAGACATGGCCATAGCACAGCCGAGGCCACACATCTGGCTTTAGAATGCAACTTGAGATTCAATCACCCCTACGCTTAACGGTGAGAGTGGAAAACAAACCACCTGGGGAAAGATAATAGACAATATACATTCACCATGAAGTGATAGAAGTTGTCATTGTTCTTCATATTTGTGAAACATTATATAACTACCATGAAATGATAGAACTAATCAGTGTTCCTCATATCCTCGCCAAGAAGTGATAGAACTAATCACTGTTCCTCATATCCTCGCCAAGAAGTGATAGAACTAATGACTGTTCCTCATATCCTAGCCAAGAAGTGATAGAACTAATCACTGTTCCTCATATCCTCGCCGAGAAGTGATAGAACTAATCACTGTTCCTCATATCCTAGCCAAGAAGTGATAGAACTAATCATTGTTCCTCATATCCTAGCCAAGAAGTGATAGAACTAATCACTGTTCCTCATATCCTTGCCAAGAAGTGATAGAACTAATGACTGTTCCTCATATCCTAGCCAAGAAGTGATAGAACTAATCACTGTTCCTCATATCCTAGCCAAGAAGTGATAGAACTAAACACTATTCCTCATATCCTAGCCAAGAAGTGATAGAACTAATCACTGTTCCTCATATCCAAGCCAAGAAGTGATAGAACTAAACACTATTCCTCATATCCTAGCCAAGAAGTGATAGAACTAATCACTGTTCCTCATATCCTAGCCAAGAAGTGATAGAACTAATCACTGTTCCTCATATCCTAGCCAAGAAGTGATAGAACTAATCACTGTTCCTCATATCCTAGCCAAGAAGTGATAGAACTAATCACTGTTCCTCATATCCTAGCCAAGAAGTGATAGAACTAATCACTGTTCCTCATATCCAAGCCAAGAAGTGATAGAACTAAACACTATTCCTCATATCCTAGCCAAGAAGTGATAGAACTAATCACTGTTCCTCATATCCTAGCCAAGAAGTGATAGAACTAATCACTGTTCCTCATATCCTAGCCAAGAAGTGATAGAACTAAAAACTGTTCCTCATATCCTAGCCAAGAAGTGATAGAACTAATCACTGTTCCTCATATCCAAGCCAAGAAGTGATAGAACTAATCACTGTTCCTCATATCCTCGCCAAGAAGTGATAGAAATCGTTACTGTTATCCGCATTTTGAGAGACATTATGCAATTATCAAGAAGTGACAGAAAGCATCACTGTTAATTGTTGATCTCCAAGGGGAGAGAACACTGAACATATTGAGAGATTTATAGATTGGAAAGGAACACCCTTTCCCTACATGAAATTGCAAACTAGATGACAATTAATCGAGGATCAGTTTATCCTCTAATGAATATGATCATAGGTGTTGAATAATCCACCCAGAAGGCAGATCATTGGATGTAACCAGAAACAAGGTAACAAGCCATTATTCATCATTGTTGTGAGTTTAAAACCTTAAGCACTCATACATCATTTTTTATGCTGGAGAGGCTGGAATTGAATGTACCTATATTATGAGACAATACATATCTACCATGAAGTGATAGAAAATATGACTATATGTTGGTGAGAGCTCTTGACTTCTGTTATCAGTTTCACACTCCCCCCCTCCCCCTTGTCAACAAATGTCAAGAATTCAGGGACGCCCTTCCTTGTTGTTTATAAAAATGCCCCCCCTCCCTTTTCCTCCTAAACAAAATTATTTAGCAGAAAAAATCTAAAAACAGGCCTACATGTTTTGTTTCACATTTTACCCAAAATGTTTCAAATTTAAATACTTTTAAAGCTGTATTTGAAAAAAACATCTGGCTTTGTGGCTGCATAGTACATGGTGAGTCTGTGATGGCCAAAGTATAGGGGTTCAAATCCCGCCATCAGGCAATTTCTGACTGTTCAGATCACTGCAAAGGGACATGCTATCATCAATGTATTGAAATTAAAAAAACATGTTCACACATTTTGTCAGTAATTTTTGGACAGCTGCAAAATGTGATCATAAGGGTCTATGTCTGCGGCTGAAATGAAAAACATGATTATGATTGATTAGGTCCACATAATTCAGTGGAGATTGAACAATAAACTGATTTTTGTAGAGAAGCTTTGTGTAAACTGATTTTTGTAGAGAAGCTTTGTGTTCGTCATATTTAGATGTTTTTGCTATGAATATGGTGTGTCATTTGTATATAATATAATGTTCTCGACGATTGTTGCATTATGTTCATTTACTAATATCATATAGGCCCTATGGTGTAGCTGCAAGCAAATTATTAAAATAAATATATACATTTTTGTGTAGGCCTAAGCACTAAAATATTAAAATAATGTTGATATTTGAGTTATGAGATTTGTATATAGTAGTATAGTATATAGAAATTTAATAAATCTGAGAATTCAAGACAAATAAGAAAGTGAGAGGTAGGCTTACTACTAATTGTACCGATTGATTGTGTTGTATATTTCATTATTTGTAGATAAACTTTCAAATAAAACAAGTCCTATCATTAATATTATTCGATGGAGTCTGAACAGAACATAGGTACAAAAAGAAAGTTACTTACTCTCAGTCAACAAAGCAAGTCTGAAGCTACACGTAACAATCAAAGAATCAAGCCGTATTCAAGCACCTACTGAAACGCGGTGGAATACACCTTCTCAAAGTATTATCTATCAACTGCGGATCAAAAACAACGTTACAGTTCGATTCTATTCCTATGTGCTGTGATCTAACACTACGTGAGATGAAATGATCATGTGTTGTATTTATCATTTAGGGCAGCCAGGCCCAGGTCTCGTTCAAGAAACTCATGTTTTGATTGGCTAATGCATGAGATAGGAGAGTGAGGCCAAACCTAGAAAACGTACGACATATTCACGAAACGGCTGACATATTCACCATTGTTGGCTAATGCATGGGATGTGTGTTTGTCCATCACAAAAGATGATGGCCATTTGTTACATCCACTTTTGAAAATTCATTTAGAATTATGTACGTGATTATGAATTCGTAAGTGGTTAATAAACCCTATTCGAGCTGAAAATGTCATTGGAAAGTTCTGACATATAATGACCACCGTAGAAGGATTTTATTATATCCCTGTCCTAGCTACTCTCCCTCGCTGTTGTGCTGCTGCATTTCTCGTCTTTTAACAAGGTGATGCGTCATTTTTAGTGCAGATCGTTATGTAGATCTATTTTGTGCAAGTTATTCCCATGCATCTTGGTCTATTTCAACGGCTTTCATTGATGTCTTTAACGAGTCCTTGTAGCGCTTCTTTTGACCACCTTCAGATCATGTACCATTCTCCAGTTCACCATAGAGAAGTATCTTTGGCATGCGATAATCTGGTATACGTACCAAATGATCTGCCCAATGAATATGTGTCTGCATAGTGTCAATGCTAGGGATACCAGATCTGTCAAGGACACAATGGTATCTGGAATCATGTCTTGCCATCTGATGTTCATAACTTTTCTGAAACAAGTTGGTTGAATAATGTATTAGATAGGAGAGTGAGGTCAAACCTACAAAACCTCGTACGACATATTCACCATGGGGCAGTCTGTCATGTAGCTGTCTTCTTCTTCTTTTGTTCGCCTGGAACGTGCTTATGTCTGAAGCTTTGTCTCTTCTATAAACGTGAATGGTTTTTTTTATTAAACTCGTACAGACCTTTTCTTCTACTGTTTTTTTTTAAATTTGGGCCAGTGTATTTGCCTCAGCATTTCGTATTCCGGGAGTTCGTTAAGGATATGCTCTACTGTCTGCGGTGCATGGCCGTGTTGCAAATCTTGAACTGTGTTAACTGCGGAGTTGGTTGTCTCCTGTTCTAAGGCGTAGAATGACAACTCGTTCTATTCTGTTCATAATTTGGTAGTCATCTTGTGTTGGAATTGGCTTTCTTAGTGCTTTCTTCTTCGTTAGTTCTTAAACACCTACAGATTAGCAGGATGAATCCTGAGAACGAAATGTGCTGTGTCAATGTTTACAGCATTGCTTCGATATATGTGCCTTTCGGTCTGATATGTCCGACTTCAGCATGCCTTAGAGTCACGTTGACGCTGTATCGACTCAACTCCACTCCATAAACTCCCTAGTCACCTCTTACGACATACATCGAAGGTAAACAACGTTGCTATATTTTGCTCCCCTCACAGTGATCATCTGGTTTTTTTTCCAGGTACCTTATTGATACATGTGGTTGATCATTATCAGCTCTCTCCTTAACCGGCTTTCTGATTTCCGGGCATTCCACAATGTTATGTTATCCACTGCATGTATGCTGTACGCTGATTGCTTAGCTCGACCAGTAGTATTTGCAGGTCTGGTAGTTTTCTTGACTGGAGTGCTGAAATTGCATCTGTCATGAATACTACAGGCTGTGAATCAAAATTCTTAAAACTTTTACAACTTCTGGCAAAATCAGCTGTTCCCCGATAATAAGAGACTTTCCAGATTTTGCTATGACTACTGAAACATTGTAAGACGCCCGCAAACCGTCATAAACTCTTTTTAAAATTGACGCAAACTAACTGTCCACCGCCGTTCTCTTCTAAGTGTTTTCTTTAAGTGTATTAAAGTATGTCAAATCTTGACTTGTTTTATCAAGGGAGAAAACATTGTCAGATGAACCAACTTCCAACAGGACCCCTGATTTATCTCTTTAAAAATTAGGGTGGGGGCATGGGGTTATCTATTAAAAAAATTAGCTGTTTTCGAGTGTCAGAACGTCTTTTTTAAATGCAAAATTTGATGACATTTTTGTAAAGATTTGTAAAGGGAGGTGTTGTTTTTAGTCGTTTTACTAATCTTTTTGCAAAATATCTTTGCTAAAGGTAAAGTTGCGATGTGTTGGGGGGGGGGGCGGGACATTCCCAACTCCTCTTATATACAGATCTGTCCTCCAGATTGCATTGTTTCGTAGTGTCGTTGCTTAAAACTCTGTTGCAAACAAGGCGAATGTGCTAATGTACATCCAACAGGGATGGAATGAAGCTGAACTTCAAATAATCAAAGCAATACTCTCTACATTACTTTTAGCTTGGGTATTCTAAGTAGAAGGGAACAGTAATCGCCATACTACTTCATGTTGACGGTTTTTAATGGTTTTCTGCCCGTAAATTTTTTAAATATTTTTGTAACACACGTGTTTGTCTCCCTCACCACGAAGGGGTGGACATGCACTAGCTTTAGATTTATTAACACTATAACTAACCCTGGCTACCCCTCCCGGGGTCCTAAAATCTAGCAGTATTCTGCAGTTGTACTAACGTTCAGTAAATGACGTAATTTCGTTCACATCCCGCTATATAACGAAATATAGGGGGTATGTATTGCGATTATAGAACCGGATCGTGGACTACATCACGTAGACGAACCCCATCGAGGCCAGAACCTTGAAGTGGTGATGGGGCTTAGTTCAGCCATCAGAGGCTGGAAACTAAAACTGGTCGGGCACTCTCACTCGAGCAGGACCATAGTCCGGCCCAAGTAAGCAGAGTGCTGAAGATGGAGACAACCAGCCAAAAGGCGCACAGATAATCAGGTTGCCACGCACAAAACACAATGGAAACGTGTCTGCATCTAATAACAGTTATGGTGCCTGCCCTGTGGCGAACGTTCAGGCAGGGACGGTGCCGGGCCCTATACCTCGAAAGGGCCCAACCTCAGTTGCTGGAAGTCCTTCTCAATTGCCCCGAGGAGCCAGGAGGCAAGGGAATAGAGCTACTGGCCAAACAAACAAACGACCAATAAAAATAATGCACTGGAATGCTGAGGGTGTCAACAGTAAAAGAGATGGATACAGCAAAAAATTGGAACTTGAAAATGTCCTCAGTGAAGAACAAGTTAATATATGCTGTATCCAAGAAACACACATCAGCAGCGACATAGCCTTCAAAATCAGAAGCTACCAGTGCTACCGATCTGACCGAAAGGACAGGCGAAAGGATGGAATTCTGACACTTGTTAAAAACAATATCAGCGCATGTCAGCTGGAAGTCTTTATGGACGGGGCAGAATACCAGATGCTCCACCTAAAAACAGACAGTGCAGAATTCCATCTCCTGAACTACTACTGCCCAAATGATAAACCATTGGCACTAGACACAATTCCAGACAAAGAAAGGCTTATGGTGTGTGGTGACTTCAACAGCCACTCTCAGAGCTGGGGCTAAGATCATATCGACAAGAGAGGTGAGGAACTTGAGAGCTGGCAGGATGAAAATAATCTCATCCTTATTAACCAGCCAGCAGACTCACCAACCTTCTACTCGAGAGCATGGCACACCACCTCTACACCAGACCTGGCATTCCACTCACCAGGCCTGGAATGGAACATCACATGTGTCGTTGGAAAGCAGCTTGGGGGAAGTGATCACAGACCAGTATTTCTGGAAATTCACAATGAATATACCAAGGACAGCAGCACTTTCACTAGGTGGAACTATAAGAAGGCAGACTGGAAAATGTACCAGCATTTAACCAGTGTTCTAGCTAAGGAGATGAACTTGGACAAAGACATCAATAGAGCAGTGAGAAAATTTAATATATGTATACTACATGCTGCTAGTAAAACCATACCCAGGGGGGCTCGCAAAAACTACAAACCCTACTGGAATGATGAACTGGAAATGCTGCAAAATGAGATGGAAACATCGAGACAGCAGGATGAGAACTGACCTAGCCAAGAACATCACAACAAATATCAGCAAACAAAGGCTAAATTTCAAAGAGCCAAGTTACAAGCCAGACGGAGCAGCTGGAAAGAAAAACAGAGTCGCTGAACCTAGAAAGAGATACTAGGAAATTATGGAAACTTGTAAAACAACTAAATGACGAAGGTACAGGGAAAAATACCAGGATCGCACTTTATAAAGATAGAAACATTTTAACAGGTAAACATGCAGCTGATTACTTTGCAGATTCCTTTGCAGAAGACAATAACGTCAAAGTCAGCCCAGACAAACAACAGGAGGTTCGAGCGAACCAGCAAAACATTGGACAAAACGAACCTATACCTGAAGTCATGGAGGCACCAATCACAATGAGAGAACTGGAGCATGCAATATCCAAATTGAAATTGAAAAAGTCCCCTGGAGCTGATGGAGTGTCCAATGAAATGATTAGAAACCTGGGAATTGCAGCAAGAGCAAAGCTGCTGCAGATCTTTAACACAAGCTGGTCCACAGGTAATATACCACAGGCGTGGAGAGAAGCAATAATGATACATCTCCTCAAATCAGGAAAAGATGGCAACACAGTCTCCAACTACAGGCCCATCAGCCTCACAAGCTATCTATGCAAAACAATGGAACGCATTATCAATCTTAGGATGCAGTGGTACCTTAAAAGTGAAAACCTTCTGGTATCACAGCAACTATAAAGACCGTTAAGGTTAGGCACAGGAGTATGAATTTGATGTAAGCATTTCAAGTTGACCGATGCCCATAGAAAACGGTGAACAGAAAACATCAAGATAACGCTGAACAAATATGGTATAAACGCAACTAAGGCGACATATCTGGTCTTAGAACGACAACTGCCCTACGGTTATGCAATATTTGCCTCACTTGTTCGGGCCGTCTTTGGGAGATTGTATTCTAGAGGTATCAAACGTTTTGAACCTGACAAGTGATATCTCGTTGCCGAACGTTAAGCGTTGACGATACTGGCGAAAAAAACGTAGCTCACGCGATTAATTGTCCAGTAAGGGATATATTGGGAACAGATAAAATTTGAATTCTTATATCTGTGCCAATGAGGGTGTTAAGCATTTAGAGTTTTGCCCGAGTGTGCTCAATAGATAGGCCTATGGTGCTTCTTGCTGATGCAATGTCTGTCCTATAAATTGTTTAATCGTTGGAGGGGACGCCGAGCGTTCTGATGCTACACCATTGCCAATGTTATATCCTTGCGTTGAAGGTCAGGGTGTGTTATATGTTTAACATATACAACAATGTGCATAATGCTACTTACTCACACACAGTATAGGCCTATATGTATGTTAGGCTGCACTTTGTATTTGACTGTTATAAGCCTCATGACCGGCTTACAAACATCCAATCTACTGTTTACACGCAATAAATTGTCCTCCGTGAAGACGAGAGCTGTCATCTAGCGCAAGAATCTGCTAATATAAATTTCCCTGATAGCTTCATCATAATAGGATAGATGTAATTTTTTGGAGACATTCACAACATACAGTTGCGAATGTCACTGTACGGTTCGTTCATGATTTGTTTTGTTTTTTCTTGTCCACACAAGGTTTTTAGTGTCATGTTTTCAATGTCATTATTTTATACTATGTGACCAGTAGTAAATTGGTGTGCCCAATGAGAAGCATGGAATCAATCAAGTGTTTAAAACACGTATATCACAAAAACTGGAGATCCAAATATCACATAAGATGGAGGTCCAAATATTAAAAAACTTTGAGATCCAAATATCATAGAGGTTGAAGTCCAAATATCACAAACCCTGGAGGTTCAAAATATCACAACTCTTGTTAGTCAAAATATTAACAGATGTGGAGGTCCAAACATCACAAACACTGGAGATCCAAATGAATATGAGTACAAATATTGCTGCTCCTGGAGGTCCCAATAACACCGATCTCAATGGTTCCAATATCACCGACCCCGATGACCCGACGAAATCTTTCCAGCTGTCAAAATCACACTATGTCACACTATGAGGGAAGGAAAAGTAAAATTTTTGGAAAGTCCCGACTATCACACAAGCAACACCTGACAGGGACTCTGAGTCTTCATACACTAGGATGGCTGCTTGAACGGAGGGAGTAGCACTTATGGGAATGCCCGCGTGCTGTGAAGCCAGTTTCTAATCAAGAATCAGAATCAAGTCTCAAGGGTAAACAGTCACACATGGCATATACATACATCTGATGTAGAGAGAATGAAAACAGTCTTACTGTATCATTTATTTTCAGGTATAAAACGTATATGCAAAATATGGGGACTACGCGTCTAATACTTTTGTAATTATCTCATTTTTTTCGTGTGCCTGATGTTGGAATAACGATCTTCAAACAAGGTGAGATTAGAGTACATCCCTTATAAAACCTAGAAAAGTTGATGTACCAAGAGATAAACTAAAACTAATTAAACAATTTATAACCAGAACAAAAGCCCAAATTTAAAAGTTTAAGCAATCTAACAAACGCAATATAATATAGGCATAAGTGGGTGATTGTTGTCATGATTGTGATCTTTGTCCAGCACACAGTAGCGTCATCGTGTTTGTGTCTCTTCTGTAATCTCCAAGTTCTCTTAGGGAAAACATTATCCTTTCCTAGTACGCGGGTGCCAGTAATTTAACGAATTTATCCCAACTTTTACGAAATGTGTAGCGAAATACAAGTCAAGGTAAGGGGAAAGAACTGGTACCGGAAAACAGTTGTAGCAGACAATTATTGTGACTACCGGCTATGGAATGCGAGTAAATGAATACGAGTTAGGTGGGAAGAGGTAGAATTTGACCGAAACATTTTACTTACTGTCTTTCGATATGCTCATAAATGATATACCAACTCTTTTCCTAGCAATCAATGTTATTACTATTTCAAATGTTCATTCAATGGTAAAACTACGATGGGCCCAGTTAACTAGTAGGTGATTTGAGTGTTCGCGGAAATCTGCTCTAGATATTATGACACGGCACAGTATCATGACCAATATTCTGACAGAACACAGTATTACTGTATAGGCATATCAAGCGACGAAACGTGATATTCACAAATGAATTTAATGTTCTTCACGTGGTTCTTTACTACAATATGCTGCAGCACACGCCAAAATGCAACATTTCGACGATGTATTTCAGAAGCATATTAAAGTAATCGGTGTATCAATCAGTCATTAGAAACAAAACCAGTTCGAAAAATTAGTATTTCAGGTAACGGAAACATGTTGGTAATCAGGTAATGTTTACATTTTGCCGCATTCGTGACATTCACATAGGCCTAATGTTGTGTTGCATTCACGACATAATGTTAGGTCTATATGCCATTTTACTACAGGTAATTTAACCAGTTTTGTCATGTTTAAATTTTGCTGTAAATTTTGCCAACAATAATTTAGCAACTTAGTCCTAATGTTTTGGTTGGCAACAGGTTGTTGCAACTGGTGCGTTAAAAACTAGAAACCGGAATAAATTATTAAAAACGCGAAGTCGGTATATTCAAAAGTGTGATATCCCGCGTACTAGGAAAGAACCCATTATTCCCTTCCAGTCGTTAAAAGGACTCGAAAATCTTGTTTTTTTTAGGACTCCACAGCTTTTCAGCCACTCATACAGAGGAACGCTCACCACAGGATACAACTAGCACTACGGACTGTCCTTGGCAATAATTGCACACACGGTTCTCGATCTCCCCAGACCATAGGGTCACACATAGAGAAAAGGAAACGCAGCTGGTAATAACTAGCATAAGACACCACCAAGCAATTTAGATTTTCTTTGGCAATAATAGCAAGCACAGTTTTCGATCTTCCCAGACCATAGAGTCACACATAGATAAAAGGCAAAACTGCCGGAAATAACTAGCATAAACTCCACCTAACATTATATATTTCTTTAGCAATAATAGCACACACGATTTTCCCAGATCATAAGGTCACACATAGATAAAAATTCAACAGGGCCTGATATAACCAACATAGACTTCTGTTTTAGGTTGAAGGATTCGAGCCTCGGCCAGAGGCTTTAATCCCCCATTTAACAAACCAACAAACGTGTGATTAGAGCCACCTGTCATTGACAATGTGATTTAATTTTTTAATAAAGTGTTCATTAACCATTTACTAATGTAATGTAAATGTTTTTAGAAATAAAATATATCAATATTTTGTGTGACCAAATGGTAAATATATTTTAGAGGTGGGGATAAAAAAGTCACAATGTTAAATAGCTGTGACTTCTTGTCACACGAGATAAAAAATATTCACTTTCACCTCTGACAATTCGTATGTTATGTGACAAATTTAGTCAGTTAATATCAATCCCAAGTTGTTACTATTGAGTGTTATGTATTAAGTGAAAATATTTGTCATTGTTATTTATGGTCAGACATTTTGTTAACTTTCAAAATTTAAGACACGACTTGAAATGTCTCTCAATTTTCCCGACTTTTAACTGGAAGTCACCTTAATTAGGTTTATATAGGATAAATAGTTGTTGTTGACTCAGCAGATCGTAAAAATATGGTTTTATTCTGTGTATGCTAAGAGTTCAGTTGTTTTATTATATTATTAATTATAAATTATAAGCATAATAAAATGTTTTTAACATTGTTCCCAGGTTGCTAAAACGAGAAACTAAAAGCGCCATACAGATCCGGGGACATTTAATAGAGAGAATGTTGTTATTCCTGTCGTGGATAACATTTTGTGGTCCAATTTCTAAGCAAAAAACTACAAAATACGATGGACTATTGTTCGACTTTCCAGCTTGTAAAGATACCAGTGAAGTTTGATGTCCTGCATTTGCTCCCAAAACAATCTCTTGGTGGAACTAGGCAACAGGAACACATACGCTTTCAATTGTGAACAACTGGGATAATTTATGATTGAATAATAAGTTGAAACTGTTTGCACCCCAGACTGTGACTTTTTACATTGCACAGGAGCAAAAAATCACATTTTACTTTCTGATGCATTTCATAAAATTTTTACAAGTTCATAATATGTTGGTTTATTTTTAGTTATTTTCTCAGTTAGAAGAATGGATGAGCTATAAAATTAGCACAGAATGAAAAATACATCTTGATAGATACAGTAGGTATACATGAAAACATAAAAATTGAGACTTTAAGAACTATCTTACCCTTTATTTTACTTTGAGGGGAGAGTACCTTGCTATAAGAGGTATATTTTATTTAGTGGTTGAGGGGAGAGTACCTTGTTATAAGAGGTATATTTTATTTAGTGGTTGAAGGGAGACTGCCTTGCTATAAGTGGTACATTTTATTTAGTGGATGAAGGGAGACTGCCTTGCTATAAGTGGTATATTTTATTTAGTGGTTGAAGAGAGAGTACCTTGCTATAAGAGGTATATTTTATTTAGTGGTTGAAGAGAGAGTACCTTGCTATAAGAGGTATATTTTATTTAGTGGTTGAAGAGAGAGTACCTTGCTATAAGAGGTATATTTGATTTAGTGGTTACTCCTCTGTTGAGTTCTTCCCCTTAAGGAACCAGGCTCATGGATGAGAAACGGTTCAGTACCCAATGGGCACAGGCACATCACGTCCAATTACACGAGGCAAGTTCATAGACAGTGGAACACCTCGTTCGAGTGAGACGAGAGCTAGAAAATCGTCTGGGCGAAGAGTCTTCACTACGCGTGCCTGGAGACAGATATAGAGGCTGTCACAGGCTAAGGGTAGCCCACCCGAATTGTCAAGGCATGCCGAAATCGGATGTGCTAGGCCTACAAGGCGCATAACGGTGGCACAACGTAATCACGCTGCCGGCGGAAATCGCACGGATATCCGTGATGGTTACAATGGAGCGAACGAAAAACAAACAAACAAACAAACATTTAGTGGTTGAAGAGAGAGTACCTTGCTATAAGAGGTATATTTTATTTAGTGGTTGAAGGGAGACTGCCTTGCTATAAGTGGTATATTTTATTTAGTGGATGAAGGGAGACTGCCTTGCTATAAGTGGTATATTTTATTTAGTGGTTGAAGGGAGAGTACCTTGCTATAAGAAGTATATTTTATTTAGTGGTTGAAGAGAGAGTACCTTGCTATAAGAGGTATATTTTATTTAGTGGTTGAAGGGAGAGTACCTTGCTATAAGAGGTATATTTTATTTAGTGGTTGAAGGGAGACTGCCTTGCTATAAGTGGTATATTTTATTTAGTGGATGAAGGGAGACTGCCTTGCTATAAGTGGTATATTTTATTTAGTGGTTGAAGAGAGAGTACCTTGCTATAAGAGGTATATTTTATTTAGTGGTTGAAGGGAGACTGCCTTGCTATAAGTGGTATATTTTATTTAGTGGTTGAAGAGAGAGTACCTTGCTATAGGGAGCCGCGTTGGCGCAGTGGTTAGCGCACTGGCTTATCATATGAGTGGTCCTGGGTTCATTCCCCAGTTGAGGCGGAAATGTTTTCAGATCGCAACGGCTCCCAGGTCGACCCAGCCTTAAATGGGTACCGGATTAATCCGGGAAGTAAAGACTGCGAGGGAGAGGAGATGGCTACCGCCATCGTTTGCAGAGACTGTGAAATGTGAGATCGCTAACATCTCACACCCCTACGGCATTAATGGATGCTATGGGTTGCTTTACTTTTTTACCTTGCTATAAGAGGTATATTTTATTGAGTGGTTAAAGAGAGAGTGCCTTGCTATAAGAGGTATATTTTATTTAGTGGTTGAAGAGAGAGTGCCTTGCTATAAGAGGTATATTTTATTTAGTGGTTGAAGAGAGAGTACCTTGCTATAAGAGGTATATTTTATTTAGTGGTTGAAGAGAGAGTACCTTGCTATAAGAGGTATATTTTATTTAGTGGTTGAGGGGAGAGTACCTTGCTATAAGAGGTTTATTTATTTAGTTGTTTACGGGAGAGTACCTTGCTATAAGAGGTATATTTTATTTAGTAGTTGAAGAGAGAGTACCTTGCTATAAGAGGTATATTTTATTTAGTAGTTGAAGAGAGAGTACCTTGCTATAAGAGGTATATTTTATTTAGTGGTTGAAGAGAAAGTACCTTGCTATAAGAGGTATATTTTATTTAGTGGTTGAAGAGAGAGTACCTTGCTATAAGAGGTATATTTTATTTAGTGGTTGAGGGGAGAGTACCTTGCTATAAGAGGTTTATTTATTTAGTTGTTTAAGGGAGAGTACCTTGCTATAAGAGGTATATTTTATTTAGTAGTTGAAGAGAGAGTACCTTGCTATAAGAGGTATATTTTATTTAGTAGTTGAAGAGAGAGTACCTTGCTATAAGAGGTATATTTTATTTAGTGGTTGAAGATAGAGTACCTTGCTATAAGAGGTATATTTTATTTAGTGGTTGAAGAGAGAGTACCTTGCTATAAGAGGTATATTTTATTTAGTGGTTGAGGGGAGAGTACCTTGCTATAAGAGGTTTATTTATTTAGTTGTTTAAGAGAGAGTACCTTGCTATAAGAGGTATATTTTATTTAGTAGTTGAAGAGAGAGTACCTTGCTATAAGAGGTATATTTTATTTAGTGGTTGAAGATAGAGTACCTTGCTATAAGAGGTATATTTTATTTAGTGGTTGAAGAGAGAGTACCTTGCTATAAGAGATATATTTTATTTAGTGGTTGAAGGGAGAGTACCTTGCTATAAGATGTATATTTTACTTAGTGTTTGAAGAGAGAGTCTTCTTCTTTCCTTCCTTTTTTCATTTTTACGGGTGTCGAGGGAGATACAATGTTCTTGTCTCGCTTTTCTGGCAGCTTCAGATAATGTAATTTGGTTTTCGTGTAATGTCTCTTTTATGTTGACGATCCAGCGTACTCTAGGTCTACACCTGGCTCTTCTTTCTGCTTCTCCTCTCTTCGTATATGCTTTCTAAACTATTGAATCACACGGCATTCTTTCCAGATGACCAAACCATTGTATCTGTTGGTTTTGTATGTATTGTAGAATTGATATGACTCCCGCTGTTTCTCTCATGACATCGTTTCTAATGCTTTCTGCACGGTCTGGATATTGTCTTCCAACCATTATTCGAGCAACTCCCCACATTCCTGAAAGACACTAACCATGCCCTGTCCATATTTGCATCTATTTCCCTTTTCCGCTCATTCCTATCGCCTCTTTCTACTCGATGCTCCCTACCACACTATGAGGGTCTCAAGGTAGTGAAGCTCTTCCTCGACCAGCACCCTAATCTCTCAATGTCTATCTCTACTCTCGTCCGTCTTGTAGAGATGGTCTCACTATCAACTCCTTTGTTTTTTATGGGCCCTTCTTTGACCAAATTAGTGCGGTCGACATGGACACTAAGATGGGACATCCTAAAACTGCTTGTTCATGGGCCACCTTGAACACTAGGCACGGGAATCCCATTGTGGACCCTTCCCATCGGTGTTCTATAGGTATATCGATGATGGGACCGGTATCACTGACATGCCTTATGCCGAACTGGCAAGCTTCATACACTTCATAGACAATTTTTATCCGTCCATCAAGTTCACATCGGAAATCTTCATCTCGCATGTGAACGTCGCATGCGAGGTGGATTTTCTGATGTAAATGTCCTGAATATATCCATCACTATCCAACCCTCCTGTTTCAGCACATCGGCATACTGCAAACCGAGTGATGTACATATCTCTCTCGTAAATACCTCCTCTCATCCCTCTGCCCGTTGAGATTTGTTTCCATTCTCTCAACTTTTCGTTTCCGGCGCTTGTGTAGTGGTGCGGAGTGCTTTCTCGAGAAATCCCACGGGATTTCAGATTTCTTCCGCTGTCGCCTATACCCCGAGACAGGTCTGTTCTTCTTCGAGTATGCAGCATCTCTCGTCAGGACACCCTCTTTAACACTTGGAAGTATTCCTCTTTGGACAGTCAAACATGTCCTCACTTTCCACCCCCATAGAGCTGCTGAGGCCCCCATTTTCTGAGGCCCTGAAAAGGACCGGTTTTGTTGTGCGACAGGTGGGCAGGGTCAACTTTCTACTTGCTGGGGGTGTACTTGGTGACAACCTTGGTTGCCTCGCTGACAGTGTGTTTGGCGAGCTCACCGGGAAGCAGCAGGCGAACGGCTGCTTGGATCTCCCTGGAGGTGTTTGTGCTGCGCTTGTTGTAGTGGGCCAGGTGGCTTGCTTCAGCTGAGATTGGCTCGAAAATGTCGCTGACGAACGAGTTCATGCTTGACATGGCCTTAGAAGAGATACCACTGTCGGGATGCACCTGCTTGAGTACTTTGTAAATGTAGATTCTGAAGCTTTCCTTTCTCCTGCGCTTATTCTTCTTGTCACCGGTACGAACAGCCTTCGCGTTGCTGGCTTTCTTGGCACCTTTACTCGATACTTTTTAAAATTATTTTTAAAGTTTATTGATCATATTTCAACGTTACAGAGGCAGGGTCATTTACATTGTGAAGTGAGGTGATGCCCGTGAAGTGAGATGATGGGAGGTGGGTGTTACAGTGTGGTAAGGTGAGACATATTTATTGTTATTTAATAGAACTTGAGAATTTCATATAGCGTGAAACCAGAACGGGAAAATGGCGTAGTCTGAGTTAAGTCTATGTTAGTTATTTCCGGCCGTGTTGCCTTTTATCTATGTGTGACCCTATGTTCTGGGGAGATCGAGAACCGTGCGTGCAATTATTGCCACAGACAGTCTGTAGTGCTTGTCGTATCCTGTGGTGAGCGTTCCTCTGTATGAGTGGCTGAAAAACTGTTGAGAGTCCTGAAAAAAAAAAGATTTTTGAGTCCTGTTAACGACTGGAAGGGGATAATGTTATCCATAAGAGAGCTTGGAGATTACAGAAGAGACACAACCACGATGACACTGCTGTGTGCTGGACAGAGATCACAATCATGACAACAATCACTCACTTATATTATATTGCGTTTGTTGATTGCTTAAACTTTTAAATTTGGGCTTTAGTTCTGGTTATAAAGTGTGATTTTTACGTGATTTATATTAAAGGAACATTTGGATTTGGCAATACTTGCTTCAGAAGCAAATTTTCCAAAGAAAAGCGAGCAAAACAATACTTGGTACAGAAACAAAATTTTCAAAAAATGTGAGCAAAAAAATACGTGGCACAGAAGCAAAATTTTCAAAAATTGTGAGAAAAACAACACTTGGTTCAGTAGCAAATTTTCCAAAGAAAAGCGAGAAAAACAATACTTGATACAGAAGCAAAATCTTCACAAATTTTTGAGAAAAAACTACAAAGACAAGGTAGACAATTTCCATAATGGTATATTTCCGGGAACTTAAAGAAAAGGTAGAATTGTTGTCGCAGATTGAGTATTTGAAAATTTGGCAGAATGCCTGTTGAAAACTCTCATACCATATGTTGCTGTGCTTCTGCAGTCCCATACTAGCAGTCTAAATTAGTATGGTCAACATTTTTGTGTGTATGTCTGGGATTGTTTTTGGTAATGTGTTTAGCATGATTGCTTTGTAGATAGGTTGTTTTCCCTGTGTGTGTTCCTATGATCCTTTTGAGCGTGGTTTTTGTTTGTGTGATTGTTCTACATGTAGAGAATAAGTGTTCCTTTATTTCTAGTTGGTTTGTTTTGCATAGTTTACAGCGTTGTGTGTTTGGGAAGTGGTGTTCTTGTTTTTGTGGGTGTTGTGCTGTAGATGAGTCTGTGTGTGACTTCTCTAGCTCTTGATGTGATTTTTGGGTTGTGCGGGTTGGTGAAAGTGTTTGTGTAGTCTGTTATGAAATAGTTGTATCCTCTCTTGATTCTGGTGAGTATTGATGTGGCTTGTAATTTCACCAGGTGTTTGTATATAGTTGTTTGTTGGATTGTTGAGGATGTTTTCGTGTCCTTTTTTGGCTTGTATGCATGAATTGTAGAAGGTGGTAAGTGTGCCAAAGTGATGTGGGACCGAGTAGTTCAATGATGTCAGTTTGGGTAGTCTGAGTCCCATGTAGAAATGTGCTAGAATGTGTTGTTCTTGGTGTTTTATGATGAGTTCCATGTAGAAATGTGCAATAATGTGTAGTTCTGAGTGTTTTATGATGTGAGTCCCATGTAGAAATGTGCTAGAGTGTGTTGTTCTGTGTGTTTTATGATGTGAGTCGAATGCAAAAATGTGCAAGAATGTGTTGTTCTTGGTGTTTTATGATGTGAGCCACGTAGAAACGTGCTAGAATGTGTTGTTCTGGGTATTTTATGATGTGAGTCCCTTGTAGAAATGTGCTAGAATGTGTTGTTCTGAGTTTTATGATGTAAGTCCCATGTAGAAATGTGCTAGAATGTGTTGTACTGGGTGTTTTATGATGTGAGTTGCATGTAGAAATGTGCTAGAATGTGTTTTTCAGTGTTTTATGATGTGAGTCCCATGTAGAAATGTCCTAGAATGTGTTGTACTGGGTGTTTTATGGTGTGAGTCCCATGTAGAAATGTGCTCGAGTGTGTAGTTCTGGGTGTTTTATGATGTCCCATGTAGAAATGTGCTAGAATGTGTTGTACTGTGTGTTTTATGATGTGAGTCCCATGTAGAAATGTGCTAGAATGTGTTGTACTGGGTGTGTTATGGTGTGAGTCCCATGTAGAAATGTGCTCGAGTGTGTAGTTCTGGGTGTTTTATGATGTCCCATGTAGAAATGTGCTAGAATGTGTTGTACTGTGTGTTTTATGATGTGAGTCCCATGTAGAAATGTGCTAGAATGTGTTGTACTGGGTGTTTTATAATGTGAGTCCCATGTATAAATGTGTTAGAATGTGTTGTACTGTGTGTTTTATGTTGTGAGTCCCATGTATAAATGTGCTATAATGTGTTGTACTGGGTGTTTTATGATGTGAGTCCCATGTAGAAATGTGCTAGAATGTGTTGTACTGGGTGTTTTATGATGTGAGTCCCATGTAGAAATGTGCTATAAATGCCTTGTTCTGACTGTTTTATGATGAGTACCATGTAGAAATGTGCTAGAATGTGTTGTTATGTGTGTTTTATGATGTGGTCTACTTGGTTGATTCTGAGTGCTTGTATCTCTGTTGCTATGTTTTGGAGGGCTATGTGTGTTTTATGCTATGTATTGTGCTTTTCGACAACAAACACATTATTTACTCTGGCAGACCTGATCTCCACATGGAAGGAGTTGCAATAATACTGTCTTCTCAGGCTGAAAAAGCGTTACTAAGATGGGAGTCAATCAACGAAGTAATACTTCATCAAGATGCACAAACAAAATCTGATAGATTAAAACTCATCCCAGGACAAATAGGTCTCCAAATCAATTCATCAAAAACAAAAAGTATGGACTTCACCAATTCACCTAACGAAATTAGTTTAAATGGACAACTTGAAAAGTTCACAAATTTTCCTATCTAGGAAGCAAATTAACACTCGACGGTAATGTCATGACAGAAATTACAACTCGCATTGCATTGATCTTCAAATGCCTTCAACAGACTGACTAATATCTGGAGGTCAAAGTCAATCAGCACACGCACGAAAATACGCTTATTTAACTCTGCGTTATTCCGGTGCTATCATATGGATGTGAGAGCTGGAAAAGTTCTTTATATTCCGAAAAGAAACTATCGAGTTTCGAGAACAAATGTCTTCGTAGGATAACTAACACGCATTGGAGTGAATTCAAATCGAATGATAAAATCAGAGAAGAGACGAATCAAAACTTCATCACAGATGTTATCAGAAAACGCCGTTGGTCCTACATCTGGTTCTTCATACGCGCAGACATCAACAGAATACACCATTGATTCTTTGAATGGAAAGAGTCAGGGGTAGACCAAAAGAAACACTCAGAAGAGCAAAACTTAGAGAAAGTAAAACAATCAATATATACACTATTCAAGAGCTGCAAAAAATAGCTTTGAACAGACACAATTGAAGAGATCTGACCCCAGCGCTATGCGCTAACTTCAGCGATAAAGGAAAATGAATGAATTGTGCTTTTGTATACAAATTTCCGGATGTGTTTGTTGATTTCCATGATTGTCTGGTTTTTTAGGGGGGGGGGAGTGTGGTGGGGGGGGGGGGGTCGAACACTATTCTTGTCCTGTAGGATACGGGCAGTGCTTCAAAATAAAGTAAGAGTTTAATAGGCACAGAGATGACTTTTGCCAGTTAAATTTAATAGCAAACCCTTGTTAAATAAGGGATTAAATCCTCTTAGCCGAGGCACGTAACTTTCAACCGAAGACAGTTTACGGTTACATTCACGATTATTGGAAGAATCCTTTTAATATTATATTGGACTACTTTACGTTTACCGATATATAACAATACAAACATTTACGGTTACATTGGACACATAACGACTAAAGACTTGGAGAGACATCTTTTACGGTTACATTGGAGACATAACGACTAAAGACTTGGAGAGACAAATCTTTTACGGTTACACACTAAGTAAAATATACATCATATAGCAAGGTACTCTCTCTTCAACCACTAAATAAAATATACATCATATACAAGGTACTCTCCCTTCAACCACTAAATAAAATATAAATCTTATAGCAAGGTACTCTCTCTTCTAAGGTTATAAGGGATATATGCTAATTTGCGCAGGCGGTATAAAAGCAAAGCATGGGGTAGGATTTATGATACATCCAGAAGTAGCTACCTCCATTATAGACATCAACAACTATTCAGAGAGGATTATGAGCTTAACAATCAAAAGAGATCTACGAACGGATACTTGCATACAACTGTATGCGCATTGCAACGACAACTACACTGGTGATCAGAAAGAAGAGTTTTTTGACGATCTTCAAGAACAAATACAAAGAGTTAACAAAAACATCACGATTTATGTCATTTACCAACTCTTTTCCTAATTTCTTCATTTCTTATTTTATCTAGTTTGGTAACCATTGCAGCTTTCCTCAGACACTTCATTTCACATGTGACAATTTTTCTTTGCTGCGAAGCTGTTAAAGACCATGTTTGACATTGGTAGCACAGTGTTGGTATAAAAATTGTAAAAATCCGCTTTTTTAACATTAAAAAAAACTGGAGATTGTGGTTTAGGTAACCCTGTCACCATCATGCCGAAAGCAATATTCGGTAGATTGTTGAGCCCATTCTCACGTAAAATACTCAATCTGGCCCGTCGACTCTTATAAACATTGCTCAACTGTGATGCGGACAGAGAATATAGGTTATGGCCATGGACAGAATGTGCTGGTTTTTTTTCTAAGTGTCGAAGGCGTCATCTGCTGAGGGCGACCAGGCTGTTACAGCAGGGCCGAACACCAAATATTGAAACTTTTGAAATAGGGCCAACACATAGGACAGGGAGAGAGATAGAGAGATACCGATCTTAAAATGTGTGTTTACAATGTGTTTAGAATGCGTGTATCTTTTACTGATGAAAACTGTCTTTATTCTGACCTTGAGTTACTTGTCGCACGCATAGTAGAACTAGAGGGTTATTTTATGTCAGGTGTGCCCGTACAATACACACACAATTACAGAGATACTGTTTATTCTTGTGGCATGGGAGGGACCAGATCCAGGCTAAGGCAATAATGGCCTAGAAATAATGCTGTGTGCTAATAATGCTGGTGGTATCTCATTCCTGAAATCAACTGGACTGAATAATTCACTAGTTTCCCCTCTACCACTTGTTGCATGTTGACAGTGATTCATACAAGACATTAAATGACACACGCAGACGAGATGAAACAACTCGCTGGCTTTAACTGTGTGACTGACTGGCTGTGTGTGACATGCTTCCTGGTGACTTATGTACTGCACAGTTGAACACAGATATCTTTGATGCCTGCATTTGTTTAAAACCGTGTGTTGGGCATTATATTTCAGTGGATAAGCCTAAACTTAAACATAGTGCATTTAAAAAAAAGCCAATGATAGGCCTCTGCTGTCAACTAGGACGTTTACTCGTGGCGTTTCCATTTTGTCATTTTTTTTATAGAGAAATATTTTAAATCATAGTGATTAACCTGGATATCTACTTTAATTTACCGAGACTGTAGACCTACTTAGGCTACTATTAGATATTTTCTGTGTGTCATAAAATCAGCTAATGACAACGGCAGAGAGCCTGGCTATGGATGATGAATTTAATTTCAGATTTAGAGAAGAGGAAGACCTTGAATTTTTTACTGATCTTGCAGTGCATGAAAGTGAGAGATGGATACAGGTAAGACATTCTTTAGTCACACACGGCGGGGTGACACGACATTGAGATAAATTCTAAATAAGTAAATACCCAAGATTGATTTGAGATAGTGATCTCAAAACGTGTTGGTCATTCAGCTCTATCAGTATTCACACACATCTACGTCAACAGTAGGGACTACTTTGAATTAAGTATAGCCGCCTACTGTAGTAGTAACTAAATTAGACCTCACTAACTACCAGATTACTTATTAGTAATAGTAACTAATAATAGTATAAGTATGTACGCCTATTATATAGTATAGCCTATATATGCCCTATAATTATAGTATAGCATAGCCTACCTTACTATTCTATACTATAGACCAGCTAGTAATTAGATGAGGGGATAAATGTCCCAAAGTCGGGTAACACCCTAAACAGGAAATATATGGCTGGGATAACACAGGAAAAATGAACAAAAATAGGTATACGTGTTACTAAATTGAGTCATAAAACAACCTAGCTGCGAGACACAGTGATGGACACGACTAAAAAAAAATGTAATCAGGACAAAGACCACAGTACAATGCATCTTACATGGAGACAAACATGGTTATGATAAGGAGGAAAGAAAAGAAGAGAGAACAAATAGATAGCAGAGGAAGCAAAGTGGAGCAGAATGACAGGGAAAAAGAGGGTATGGGGAGAAGATAGTGGTAAGTGAGGAGGGAAAAGTGCACAGAGGAAAGAGAGAAGTGAAAATAGATAAGATATAATAGCAAGTAAAATAAGATAAAATAAAATACTTATCTCAAAAGTGGCAACAGGCAATGAGTATTACCGACATACAATCATAATGTAAGGGAAGAGCAATAGAAGATGGTATGAGGGAGAGAAAGAGGCCAGTACGACATGGACAGATGAGAAAGAAGAAGAAATCACAGAGCACATATGACAGAGCAGCAGGAGAAAAATATAGAGCAGTGGAGAGAGATGAGTAATAGGAGCAGATAATAGTGGAAAGAAAATACAGTGATGACATATGCAGGTAAGGTAGTTAAATATTAGTAATAATGAGTAAAAATAGGTAGGAAGTAGACAATAGTGGCAGGTGAATGGACAAGGCTTAAGAAAGAATAAAAAAGGGTGAACAAATTACAGATCCGAAGAAGAGGAAGTGGTAGATATATATGGGTCCCGAAACGGAGATATGTCACGCAAGGAAGGAATGTGGAAGTGGGAGGGGGGCCCAAAGTACGTAGGGAGGGAGGGCACAGCAGGGGAGTGTGGGGGCTATCCCAGGAAAGCATGTCAGCAAAGGTATCTGGCTGAAATAGAGAGACCTGGGAAGAAGGTGCCAAAGGAAAGGGCACCAGAGTAGGTTTTTACTATATATCACTAATACTTTACTATCTTACCTGTGCTCTGTGGTTTCTTCTTTCTCATCTGTCCTTGTCGTATTGGCCTCTATCACTCCCTCTCATACCATCTTCTTTTGCTCTTCCCTTACATTATGATTATGTGTCTGTAATACTCATTGCCTGTTGAACTTTTGATGTGTTTTAATGTATCTTATTTTACTACATAGTATTAATGGGAATAGATCACATAGTACAGAGATGGTCAGAATATATCAAAGAACTTTATGAGGACAATAGACCAGAAATAAACATACAAGATAACGGTGAGGGTCCATCAATACTCACAGCAGAAGTAAGGGAGGCACTAAGACACATGAAATATGGCAAAGCCCCAGGTCCAGACAATATCACAGTAGAAGAATTAGCAGCTTTAGATGACTTTGGAGTTGAAATAATAACAAAATTGCTGAATGACATAAATAACAGCGGAAACATACCCGATGACGTAATGAGATCCATATTCATAACATTACCTAAGAAACCAGGGACCACCGAATGTGGAGAACACCGTACAATCAGCCTCATGAGCCAAATAACCAAAATACTTCTCAGAATCAACATGAAGAGAGTGAGAAACAAAATAAAACCAGAAATAAGTCCAGAACAATGTGGATTTGTAGAAGGCAAAGGTACCAACAATGTGATTTATATATTGAGAACACTAATAGAGAGGTCTATAGAGGTAAAAACAGATCTGTACCTCTGTTTTATAGACTACACTAAAGCTTTTGACAAAGTTAAACATAGTGAAATTATACACATGCTAGAGAATCTGAACATTGACAGCAAGGATTTAAGAATAATCAAGAACATGTACTGGCAACAAACAGCAGCAATAAGAGTAGGAAATCAATTTGGCCCTTTTCAACAAATAAAACAAGGAGTCAGACAGGGATGCATGCTTTCACCAGACCTGTTCTCTCTATACAGTGAAAACATATTGCGTAAAATAGTAGATATCCCAGGAATATCAGTGGGAGGACATAACATAAATAATTTGAGATATGGGGATGACACTGTTCTGATTGCAAAAAGTGAGGAAGACCTTCAAAACTTAATTAAAGTAGTAGTCACAGAAAGCAAAGAGAAAGGCCTCTTCCTAAATATCAAGAAAACAGAAGTAATGGTTATTTCAAAGAAAGAAAATAACACACCTTGCAAGATCATAGTGAATGATATAGTATTAAAACAGGTCCACCAATTCAAATATCTAGGTACAATTATACAGCAGATGGAAGAAGATCAACAGAAATAAGATGCAGAATAGGACAGGCAAAAACAACTTTCAGAAAAATGAAAAATATACTGTGTAATATGACCTTGTCATTAGAGGTGAGAAAGAGAGTTCTGCAGTGCTATATAACCCCTATACTAACATATGGGTGCGAGTCTTGGACAATAAACAAACTGGAAAGTGGGAGATTGGAGGCAACAGAGATGTGGTTCTACAGAAGAATGCTGAGAATACCATGGACTGCCAGAAAAACTAATGTAGAGGTGTTAAAAGAGTTAAATGTGAAACGGACCTTAATCAACAATATAAGAAAAAGGCAATCTTCTTTTTTTGGCCACTTCATGAGACAGGCAGGTTTAGAGAACATAATCACAACAGGCAAGATTGAAGGTACCAGAGATAGAGGGCGACAACATGATAAAATATTAGACAGTTTGACAACCTGGCACGGCAAAGAAACAACAACGACTTTGATACATAATACTGTGGACAGAGAGCTGTGGAGAGCCATGACCGCCTACGTCACCCGGCATGGCACCTGATGATGATGATTTTACTTGCTATTATATCTTATCTATTTTGACTTCTCATGTTCCTCTGTGCACTGTACCCTCCTCACTTACCACAGTGGTGAGTTATGTGGTGAATACCTTCAAATCCAGCATATGCAGCAACGGAAAATGCAAAGCAGAACTAAAAATAAGGCTGGAGATGGTTCTAGCATCCTTATCAAGGTTAATGGTGATTTGGAAAAGCAACATCAGTGTTGGAGTGAAAGTCAAGCTGTAGAAGTTGTTGGTGCTTTCTGTTGTGCTGTATGGTTGTGACAGTTGGACACTCACTGCGGACATGGAGAGACGATTACAAGCTTTCAAATACATATGTTACAGATGAATTCTATGAATTTCCTATATGGAACATAAAACCAATGTGTACGTAAGAAAAAAAGTAGAGATGTGTGCAGGTGTCAGGAACCATGGCTTTCAATAATGAAATGGCGAAAACTAGCATGGTTTGGACATGTATGCAGAAATGATTCCTTGCCAAAAACAATGCTGCAGGGAACTGTCGAAGGGGGAAGAAGCAGAGGACATAACATCAAGGAATGGACAGGACAAGATATTTCCACACTCATCCGCATTGCTGCAGATAGATTTTGCTGGAAGACTCTGTGTACTGTGGCACCCCTACGACTCTGAAGGGTTATGGGTTTATTGATTCGTTATCCCTTCTGTTCTTTTCTCCCTATCATAACCATGTTTGTCTCCATGTAAGATTCATTGTACTGTGGTCTTTGTTTGTCCTGATGAAAGCTTTTTAGTCAAAACGTTGTCCAACACTGTTGTCTTATGGCTAGGTTGTTTTATGACTCATTTTGGCAACACTTATACCTATTTTTGTTCATTTTGATAGTAGTTATTAGGCCTACTTTGTTACTATAGTAACAAATACTAATATTAATAAATAGTAACAAATATAGTAACAAATTCCTAATACTAAGTAGGCCCTATAGTAGTACTCATTAGTACTATAGTATAGGGCCTAGGCAAAATCATTTAAATTATTATAATTTAGACAAGCTAATAATTAAATGAGGGTTAAATTAAATAATTAAATTAGACTGTTTACACTAGGCCTACTACTGGCTTATGCTGAGTGTTGAACATAAAGCACTGGCAGGGAAATGGCCATACATTTATTATAAGATTAGGCCTATACAGATACACTTTGTACTGACAGGTGTACTGTAAGTCTGTACAGTGCTACAACTGATCAATTAAGTCTGTACAGTGCTACAACTAATCAAGTAGTCTGACAGAGATAAGCATGCAATTTTGTGAATAACTTAATGTGAAGTTTGTGTGACAGTGGTTTCCAATGTGAAGTTTGTGTGACGTGACAGTGGTTTCCAATGTGAAGTTTGTGTGACAGTGGTTTCCAATTTGAAGTTTGTGTGACAGTGGTTTCCAATTTGAAGTTTGTGTGGCAGTAGTGTCAATGTGTGGTTTGTGTGACAGTAGTTTCAATGTGAAGTTTGTGTGACAGTGGTTTCCAATGTGAAGTTTGCATGACAGTAGTTTTAATGGGTGGTTTGTGTGACAGTAGTTTCAATGTGAAGTTTGTTTGACAGTGGTTTCCAATGTGAAGTTTGTGTGACAGTGGTTTCCAATGTGAAGTTTGTGTGACAGTAGTTTCAATGTGAAGTTTGTGTGACAGTGGTTTCCAATGTGAAGTTTGTGTGACAGTGGTTTCCAATGTGAAGTTTGCGTGACAGTAGTTTCAATGTGAAGTTTGTGTGACAGTTGTCTCCAATGTGAAGTTTGTGTGACAGTAGTTTCAATGTGAAGTTTGTGTGACAGTTGTCTCCAATGTGAAGTTTGTGTGACAGTAGTTTCAATGTGAAGTTTGTGTGACAGTGGTTTCCAATGTGAAGTTTGTGTGACAGTGATTTCCAATGTGAAGTTTGTGTGACAGTGATTTCCAATGTGAAGTTGTGTGACAGTGATTTCCAATGTGAAGTTTGTGTGACAGTGATTTCCAATGTGAAGTTTGTGTGACAGTGATTTCCAATGTGAAGTTTGCGTGACAGTAGTTTCAATGTGAAGTTTGTGTGACAGTTGTCTCCAATGTGAAGTTTGTGTGACAGTAGTTTCAATGTGAAGTTTGTGTGACAGTTGTCTCCAATGTGAAGTTTGTGTGACAGTAGTTTCAATGTGAAGTTTGTGTGACAGTGGTTTCCAATGTGAAGTTTGTGTGACAGTGATTTCCAATGTGAAGTTTGTGTGACAGTAGTTTCAATGTGAAGTTTGTGTGACAGTTGTCTCCAATGTGAAGTTTGTGTGACAGTGATTTCCAATGTGAAGTTTGTGTGACAGTAGTTTCAATGTGAAGTTTGTGTGACAGTGATTTCCAATGTGAAGTTTGTGTGACAGTGATTTCCAATGTGAATTACAACTGAATATAGAAATATGTTCAAAACTGCCTATAGAAATATGTGTACAACTGCCTATAGAAATATGTGTAAAACTGTCTGTAGAAATATGTGTAAAACTTTCTGTAGAAATATGTGTAAAACTTTCTGTAGAAATGTGTGTACAATTGCCTATAGAAATATTTGTATAACTGTCTATAGAAATATGTGTATAACTTTCTATAGAAATATGTGTACAACTGCCTATAGAAATATGTGTAATACTGCCTATAGAAATATGTGTACTACTGCCTATAGAAATATTTGTATAACTGCCTAAAGAAATATATGTACAACTTCCTATAGAAATATGTTTAAAACTTCCTATAATGAAAACTAGATTTTGGTTGAAATATAACATGCTGAAGAAGGTTAATGTTTTGCTAGGTAGAATATTTGCCCAGGTGTAGTGGTGATTAATATTAACAGCAGACAGAGATGGATTATTGCTGACAGATGTATTGGTGTTTGATATTATCATATTAACAGCCCAAGGAGATGGATTATTGCTGACAGATGTATTGGTGTTTGATATTATCATATTAACAGCCCAAGGAGATGGATTATTGCTGACAGATGTATTGGTGTTTGATATTATCATATTAACAGCAGACAGAGATGGATTATTGCTGACAGATGTATTGGTGTTTGATATTATCATATTAACAGCCCACAGAGATGGATTATTGCTCATATATGTAGTGGTGTTTGATATTAACAGCAGATGGTGATAGGCTGTGAAAACCTCAATAGACAAGGTCTCTCAGTGTGCAGTGATTGTATTAAGAGTGATCCTTCTAATGTACCTTCTAATACTATGGCCATGCTAGCCAGGTTGTTCATTACATCTACATGTCTGAACATGAAAACAAAGGTCATCTTTCTGGTTGCAGATTGTATGAACAACTCCACTCCTTGCCAGCGGAGGATGACTCATTTCATCTTTGCAGAGCACATTCATTGATTCAATCAGTATATCAATCAATAAACCCGTAACCCTTCAGGGTCATAGGGGTATCACATTTGAAGCTTCAGCACACTGAGTCCTGCAGCAAATTCTATCCTCAGTGATGCAGATGAGTGTGGAAATACTTGTCCTGTCCATTCCTTGATGTTGTCTGGAATCAGTATATGCATGACAATAGTCCTGTGACACCAGCCACTGCAGTATTTCCATCACAGCTTATGTTTCTGTCATAAGACTGCTTGTATTTGGTGTTACATTGCAGTGTCCCCATCACACTTTACCTATAGTGTCTCTAATTTCCCACTTTCGGTTTGTTTATAATGAATGCACGCATTTTCACTTTTACTAGATGCGTTGCCATCCCTGCGCTATTATGGAGACGGGGGCTTGATGAAATATAGACATCTATTTTGTTTTTTATTTTGTCGTTTTCTGTTGTTTGTCTCTTGAAAAAGGTTCAATTTGAGCCGATACGTTGAGAATTGTCCTGTTTAGTTTTATTGTATGTTTTTTTTTTTGTTTTTTTTTAAATATATTTTTATTAATAGGCTAGGTAAGTGTTTTAGTAACCTGTTTACCTCATTTTGCGTTACACTTTACCTGGGTATATGTCTGTCATAAGACTGCTTGTATTTGGTGTTACATTGCGGTATCTCCATCACAGCTTATGTGTCTGTCATAAGACTGCTTGTATTTGGTGTTAAATGCAAATAAAGTTAATAGGTTACTATATCAATATAAAATAATAAAATATAGAAAATAACAATAAATAAAAGGAACAAACACAACAGTCAACGTGTCGGTCCAATTGGGACCTTTAAAGACAACAAAAACAGTTAAGAACAAAAGACCAAAATGAATATAAACAAAATGAATCTTTCCCACCAGGAAATCAACAAAAAGCCGCACCAGATCCAGTGCAACACAATTCCAACAAGTGCACATTGATGAGTTCAACATGTCTAAACTATGAAATTCCTAAAGATGAAAGATGCAGAACAAAAGAAAAGGGGACACCAAACAACACTGCCAAGAACGGGGAGGGGGGAAAGTGGGCAACATGAGACAAAAGGGGAAAGGACAGAGAAAGACAATACATGGATGGGGGGGGCACAAATAGACACAGGGAACACAGAAATGTGCAAAGAAGAATAGCATTTGACAGCACAGGATAGACAACAAAAATATACACACATCAAAACACAATCACGAACCAAACATGCACACATTCTACTGGACAAACACAGATAACTATAAATATAAGCACATATAAATACAAACATCCAGACATATACAAAAGTATATACTGATTTCACAGTACACATTGAAACATAGAGACATACATAGGTACCTGCACACACAATATATATATATATATATATATATATATATGTATCATGTAAAATAATATGCATATACAAATTTATACATATGTGTGTGTGGGTACTACACGAAGAAACAAACAATTTTTTTGGTAGCCATATCCCTCTGTATTTTGAAATTGTTTCTTTATGTGCACGTGCATCAGCTTTCTTTTTGTTAGATTTCAGTTTATTTGTAATTTGTCTGTGTTATTTCTGTTGTTTATATCGTACTCCGTTCTGTCAATTTTATTAATGTACCTTATTTTTGTGTAATCGAATCCTTTTTTTTTTTTTTTTTAAATTACAGATTGGTACCCACACACACATATGTATGAATTTGTATATGCATATTATTTTACATGGTCTTGTGTATCCATACAGTTGCTTTGGGTCTCGCATTTGCATGTGTGCATATTCTTGTGTTAGAGTAATACATGTGGATATCTTCATGTGAACGAATGGGTATAATAATACATGTATATATCTCTATGTGTGCGAATTTTCATGTTATATTTATTCATGTGAGAAAATGTTTATGTGAATGCATGTGTATATATTATGTTGATACTTATTTTGTGTCATTATGCACATTTGTTCTTGTTTAAACCATTGTTCGTATTTTGATACATTTACATGCTGTGAGGCCAGTTTCTAATCAAGACAAGTCCTAGTACATACAATCTCCGAGTAGGTCAACACCGGGGTGGCTCCAATATCTGGCTGGCTCCATGGCTCTGCTAGACGAAGCCGCTTGCTGTCCTGCTAATTCGCTGTACAGCTGCTCTGCTATATAGTTTATAATGCGGAACAGGTGTGCCTGTGCCGTCAGGGTCGATACCGTATATCCCCTACTACTCACAGAGGAGAAACTGTAAATCTTACTAGTTGCTTTTTCTTATGCCTGCCATGAGTTTGAACTATAGTGCATTTCACTAGCTTTGCCCTCAAACAAATGTCATTATCTGATTAACCATGTAACGTATTAATGCCGGTTCTTGCATATGATGTTATATTTGGTTAGATCCAATAAATATATACTTTATATTTGTGCATCATGTTCAGTTTTTATAGACAAAGGAAATCTTTTGTTCTTTGCCAGCATACTAATTATTGTGAACTGAAAAGAAATTTATCATTTGAGATATTACACCAGACACAACCTTAAACTCCATTTGTCTTGTGTTAAAGAGTACAAATTAGTGTAATTTCACACTTAAATCATGCCAATTGTATGACAAAGCAATCATGGACATTCATGAGGTTTTATAATTGACTGTAAATATCTACAAAAATTGTGACAGTAAACATAAGCTGCTTGACTGTCAGTCCTTGACAGACTAGTGTGACAGTAAAAGATTGTGAGGTCACAATAAAGTGTGACGGAGTGTAATTAGAGCTCTGCACAGGCTCTGTAGTCACGTTCAGAGCGAACTCTGACACTCTGGTGCCGTCGACCAGTTTAGTTCCTGGGGTTACCTTTATGTAGCATCACAATCCAGTGTTATGGTAATAAGATATTGAATCGAAATGTTATTGTGCTGATATAATTGTCACAATGGAGTTCTATCTGATCCAGTCCGAACAATGACGATCTGTTCTTTGGTGCCGTGTCCAGGTTATTATGTTCATTCAGTTATGGCAGGATAATAACATATTTGTGAGTGTACTGCAAGATTGCTCATCAGAAACAGGCATGATTATTAATGACAATACGATGAGTGAATAAACTACTAGTTGCAACATCCATCAAGTACAAACACTAAGTCATTGAATTCTCAAATTCTGCATGGATATAATTTTCATATGAACATCTGGTTAAACTTCAATTTATCAACAATATAAATCTCTAATAGACATCAATGTCATCTTGAAATCATCACAATCTAATCTTCAACTACACATATTAAGCAAGTAAGTCCAGTATCACTCTTGACTAAACTATACCGCTATAATATTAAATTCTTCTGTTCACCACTACAGGTGAGTGCGAGACCCTTCTACGGTCTCGTTAAAGAAATTCCTTCTTGCTTAACAGTGAGCAAACTAAGACCAAAATGCTGCTTCCCAGCCGAAATTCAGAGAGAGATCAACTCCTGGTCTCAATTCATCTAGAACATACAAATACATCCTATTTTATCTGGGTAATATGGCTCCTCCCACTTCTATCATAGATAGATAGATTCACCACTATCTACTTGAAACACAGTCTCTCAATCGTCTGTTTCAAGCATATCAGCTAAAATCCTCGATACAAAAATGTCAAAGTTCTCACTAACATCCAATTTCAAATTCGTCAACTCCAATTTTATATGACCAAAAATTCACTTAACATCAAAGGTCAGGCTTGACCACTGTTTCTTTTCAATTTCATTATACTGTCTAGACCCTTCAATTAGCTACATTTGACTCAGAGATATACCCATTCATACGTTTTCCAATTTCTGCCTTTGTAAAACCTGGCCGTCGCTTTCAGGCTCCATTAAGTCTCAATTTCGGAATGTTACTTGTCCTCAGGCTATCTTTTCCGTAAGATCTGCCAGATCAATTGCAACCTTATGTACCGTGCTCTTGGTAATTTCATCCAATGTTCATATCATGTGACTTTAGTTGTCTTCAGACTGGACGGGCATTCAGGTGATGAAACGCCATGTCGGTAAGACCTTTCTACTTGACATAGTTCCCATTTCTTTCCCATGTATAGACAGCTATGTTACTGGTTGCTCAACATGCCTCAGGGGAGTATTTTCAATGAGAAGCTTAGACACTTAATTGCTTTCTTTCAGGAGCGTACCAGCGAAACTTCATAGGTCAGATTGGGGCCGTCATTCTTACTCACATATCTCCACAAACGGTATGCTCTCATGGATCAGTGGGGCTCATGCTGTTGTGTCACCACTCATGTGTGGTGACAAGTTGCCATAATCTTCTATCTTCTAGGTTTATCACTGCAATTGCAGTTTTCTCTTTGTCTTGATGCCCTCGTAAGTTTTGTATGTAAGAATTGCAGTGTTTGTTACTGTCTCCTCCAGGTTTGTATGCCCTTAGAATGTCTGAAAACTAATACCTGATGTCCTGAGAGTGTCTGGAGACTCAATAATGATTTCAATTTCCATGTGACACCTGTCTCCATACACATTTGCAAATGCAATAATACAATATACTTTACTTTTCCTCATTCAGCATTCATTCTCAAATTCCCGCTGGTTCTCTTGTGGCAGGACCATGATCCTACTAGATTTCCAGCAGGATATAGTTCAGAGAATTGAAATGAGCACATACAACACTTTGATTTTGAGAATATAGACAGACTGAACATATACAATTCTTCAATGCTTTATCCTGTCCAGGCAGTGACCAAGAAGAGTTTACAATACCCTGAAGACACAAGAAAGTCATTGGAAAATGGTGTCCTTCTTTGCGAGTGAGTTGAAAACAAAGTTTCTGACCTTATATTCATTTACTTCTGCTGTATTGTTTATAGTAATATTTTTTGTACACATGTGAATTCTTTCTTTCATCCTTGCACACTTGTTTGAGATTTGTGTATGCTTTCTGTCATCCTTGTACACCTATTTGAGTTAGTTTGTTCTTTCTTTCATCCTTGAGCTATAGCACAGAATGTTGAATAAATCAGGATGCACATGTACACACATTTTGGAGTCTGAGCATACAAAAAATCAGATATAGTACAAAATATATTACTATTAGATTAGTAGGCACTTTTCCGTCTTTCCACACAATAGTATGATTGTTGTGCTATAAGAAATATAATATTCTATCCATGTGAATGATGAATGTGATTTACAAGACCAATCTTAGCCACAAAGACTCTTCTACAGTACCGGTATGCACAAAGAATCACAGGCCCACTTGTAACATCGTGTGCTGTTGTGTGTCATTGTAGACATGAATTCCCGGAACTATCTGTTATCACCTTCTCCTATGTGTTTATACCATTCCTGATCTTTCCCCTTCCATGCAACACGATCCATGGCATCCTGCTCCCATGATTCTGTATCATGCATCATCATCATCAAGTGCCGTCTCCACAACGAAGGTTGGCTACAACAGACCTCCAACATTCCGTCTTTTGTTTTGGTGATGCACTCTGCTAGTCTGTAACATGTCCATCTTGTGAGTTAAATCTCCTACTTGTATCTCTATCTACAGCTTGCTAAGCTCCCTTTGACTTTACCCTCAAGTAAGTTTTTCAACAAGGTGTCATGTCTTTTAATGTGTCCAAAATATTTTATTTACTTGAAATTTATTTCCTTAAATAATTCTTTCTTTATATTAAGTGTTATTAGAACCTCATTGTTTGTTTTCTTCTCTTTTTACGATGTTCTCCCTATTCTTCTATATATCCACATATCAAGGCACCAATTCTGTCTTCTAATGTATTGTTTTTGTCCATGTTTCTGAGCCATATATTCATATAAAATAGATGTAGCATTTTATAATTCTCTTTTTTAGTTTGATTGCAATTTGTTTAGATGTTAATATTTTCCTCATGACATTGAAAGTACTTTTAGTTATTCATTTGCTCCTTTTAACTTCTGTTTCACATGTGTCCAAGATATTGATAATGTTGTACCTGTTGTAGTTTTTTTCCATGTATTTTTATGTTTAGCATCTGTACCTTTGTGACGTTACTCATTATCATGGTTTTTGGTTTTTTGGATGTTTATATCCAGCCCATATTCTTTACTTATTTATCTATCTATCTATTCTCTAAATCCTTTGTTACCTTTCAACATCAGAGATACAAGAGTTTTCTGGAAATGGCCCTCTTGTGTGCTGAGTATATTGTGGAATTTGTCACCTCTTTTATTTTGGTGGTCCATCATTTTCATGGTCTGCCTCTAGGTCTCCCTTCTTGTATCTGTGTAGTATAGCTTGCTGTGGTATGCTGTCTGATGGTAGTCTGCTGATGTGTCCAAACCATTTGATCTGTTGTCTCTTAATATATTCCAAGATTGGGTAGGTGCTGGTTTTTTGTCTAATGTTACCATTCTTCACTCTGTCTCTTAGCGATATTTCTACGATTCTGCGTAAGCATGTCCTTTCAGCTGTCACAAGTTTACTTTTGTCTTGTGCTATTGACTTATTTATCAACTTGATCTATTAGTCTTTGTAGTTTGTGTTCACTTTTCTGCTAAAAGAACAGTGTCATCTGCATATCTCAGGTTGTTTATTATTTTCCAACTGATCTTGAGTCCTGGCATTCCTTCATTATGTTTAAATATATTCTCTGTATAGATATTAAATAGACTGGGTGATAAAATACATCCTTGTCTTACCCCTCTTCTTATTTCTATGTATGGTGAGTAGCTGTTTTCACACCTTATTGATGCAGTCTGTTCCCAATATATATTTCTAATTAGTCTGATGTCTTTTCCATCTATGTCTATTTCTTGAAGACATTTGATTAATTTTTCATGTTGGACTCTGTCAAAGGTCTTGTTGTAGTCTATGAAACAAATATAGATATGTTTTTGGACTACTATGTATTTATCTATCGTTAGTCAGATACTAGGTATAGCTTCTCTGGTTCCTTTGTTTTTTCTAAAACCGAATTGCTCTTCACCAATCTCAATGTCTATCTTGTTCTTAATTCTTTCATGCATTATCTTGAGTAGTATTTTGGTTATATGACTCATCAAACTTATTGTTCCATATTCTGTTCAGTCCACAGCCCTGGGCTTCTTAGGTAGTGGTATGAATATTGATGATGTCAGGTCTTTAGGTATTTGACCTGTTTCATTTATGTCATTGCAAAGCTCTGTGATAGTTTCCACACTACAATCATCTACCGGTAGTTTTTTTATGACTGCTGTTACATTAGAACTTGTAACATTAGGCCTTTCCAAATTTTATTCCCTGCAGGGCTTCCATGCAGGTCTGGAAACGTGTGCTGTCGTGATTGACTTGGAGGACACGTATAATAGAGTGCCATTCAAATACCTCATCAGCACGCTCTTGCTCTTTAATGTTGACTCTTTTGTCGTCAGATGGATATCAGCGGTGTTGCTCGAGAGGAAGGTTGCTCTGAGGTGTGGTTGTTGGACATCTAAACCCATAACAATACGCACATGCCTTCCACAGGGATCTTCCCTCTCACCCGTATTATTCAATGTTTACACTGTGGCAATCGCATAGCAGCAGCTCATCAGGAGAGGTAGAACAATGTCTTTTGCGGATGATATCCTGGTATACAGACAGGGAAGAGATAGAACAGAAACTGTCAGGACCATATTGTCTTCTTGTGTGATGGTTCAGGGGCACAGATCAACCAGGAGAAGGCTGTGGTGACATGATTCTCTCTTAATAATCACATCGTAAAGTCTGTGACACCAACTGTGGAGATGAGAGGGTACGATATAATCAGGATCTCATCCTTACAATCCCTGGGCGCGCGATTTGATCGTAGTCTGTGATCCCGGGAATACTTTGATCATGTTATCGCCACGGCCCGCAGAGGACCTTCTGCTCTGAGAGTAATGGCAGCGGCTGGTACTAAACAACTACAGCTCGTAATCTTATACGAGGCTCTTGTCCTCACTGTCATTGAATATGCAGGCTCTACTATCACCGCCAGACACACACAGATTGAGAGGCTGGAGAGGATTCAAAATGAAGCGATGCGGATCATTCTTGGATGCACAAAGGACACACTCTGTGATTTCTATGAGATTTCTCCTTGATTTTCCAAGCATATTTCATAGAATTGATATGTGGCTTGCCAGTGCATGCCTTAGAGTGAGTACTGACATAGACCACCCACTACACAGCGAGTTCCCTCTTGTGAAGGGAAGCAGGTTAAAGAGAAGCAAATCGTGGATGGGTCGGACATTCAACATATCTGCACCCCAGAAGACATAAGTACTGGCGAGGAATGGATACCTATCCCTACGTTCTTTCAAGAGACAGTCAAGACCGTCATTACACTCAACAGAAAGTGCAGGAAACACAGCCATGTAAACATGGATGCTGAGGTCAAGACACTAATATGCGAGAATGCCAATGATTCAGATGTTGTGATTTACATGGACGGGTCGGTCATCCGTCACTAGCGATGCGCATGGGCCTTTCAGATCAAAAGTTGTCGTTGTCAGATCAAAAGGGAAAACAGTACACGAAACCAGTGGTGCCTTTACTGCAACAATGAGCAGTCTAACTATGAAAGTATTCGCCGTACCGCAGGCACTTTTCTGGCTGGTATCGCAAACCTACTACCATGCATGCATACTAAGTGATTCACTGAATATGATTCATAAAGTCAAAATAGGTGATGGACGAAGTCATTGGAGAGAGCTAAAATGCAAGCATCACTACAAAAAACTCAACGCTTATTTTTGTCCCCATACATGCGGAAATGGAGGGAAACGAACAGGCCGACAAATTAGCTAGTTTCAACACAACAGACAGTCAGCGTATGGACAGAGCAGACATACTCACTGCTCTTCTTGAGTCCTTGTGATCAGAGGATTTTGAAATTAATAGGAATGAGTCAATATCAATAATGCAAGAATTGGGAGTGAGGATGGGCGTGGCCCGAAGAGAACATCAGACAAAGATTTAAAAAAGAGCAGTGAACCAACAAAGAACCGGAACAATCAGCCGTTATACCCTGAGATATTTACTAAAGCGGAGATCTAGTGTCCAGTGTGCGATGATGATAATCAACAGACCAAATACCTAATAGCACTCTCTCCATGCTGTCGTGTCTCTTAATGTTACAGATAAAAGCTAGCTTTTTCTTTAATATGGGGTTCAGAAGTCAGCCATTCTGGACTTTAATTGTTCTTAACAGCTCCTGGTTTGTTTTTCTTGCTGTCCATGCTAATCTCAGAACTCTTCTATAGCACTTTTATTCAAATGATGTTATTCTCTTGGCCACTGTTTTATTTAGTGTCCATGCTTCACATCCATATGTCACCACAGGAAGCACACGTTCGTAGTAAACTTGGTTCTTATGCTAGCACCCTTCCATAGTTTATTTAGCTGTTTTAATTTTGACAACGCCATTGCTGTTCTTCTCTTAATGTCAACTGCGCAATCCCCCGCATTGTTTACATTAGTTCCTAAATAATCAAAATGTGTCAGTTCTCAATATTAATTTTGCGTCTTGATTTAGTTTTATCAGTTGCCATTATTTTTTCTTTTTCTTATTTAAGAACAAGTTTTGCTGTTTGCTGAACTTTTGGGTTGACTTAATTATGTTCAGTAGGTTGTGTCTGTTTGTTGATAATAGCACTGTGTCGCCTACATATCTAATTTCTGGTATCTGCAGCCCTCCTATATTTATGGGTCTGAAATCAGCCTTTATTGTTTCTTGTTTCACGTTTCTCATTATATTTTCTGATAGATGTTGAACAAGTATGGAGACAAGGTACAGCCTTGTTTTACTCCTTTCTGTACATTGAACCACTCCGATCTTGCACCCTCAACTTTTACCGCTGCTTCTTGATCTTTATATAGCTCTGCTATTAGTCGTGTAATGTGTTTTGGGAAACCCATGTCGTTCTTTATTTCCCATAATTGATGGTGATTGACACAGTCAAATGCTTTGGTGTAGTCTATGAAGAATGCATGCAATTCAATGTTATACTCTCTGCATTTCTCTGATGGTGAGTGATAATGTATGTGTTTCCCTCAGTGTCAGTTTAAATTAGATGTTCTTCCTGAAAACAATGGCAAATTACAGAGTATAGATTCAAGAATTTTTCTATGGATCCTGTGTATATGAGCATGGAAATATTTGATACGAATAAACAAACTTGACTAAATGCACAGTCAAATCTGAATAACTGTTATTTGATGTAGATAGCTATACAGTCCATAGAGAAGATTTTATACCAGATGTTCTGTTGCTAATATTTTATACCAGATGTTCTGTTGCTAATATTTTATACCAGATGTTCTGTTTTCAATATTTTATACCAGATGTAAATAACCAAATGGTCAGAGGGTGCCCGACAAAGTGGATGGTGCCGCAGTAACCTAATGAACAAATAGTAACGCAAAATGAGGTAAACAGGTTACTAATACACTTACCTAGCCTATTAATAAAAATATATTTTAAAAAGTATATATAAAAAAACATACAATAAAACTAAACAGGACAATTCTCCACGTATCGGCTCAAATTGAACCTTTTTCAAGAGACAAACAACAGAAAACGACAAAATTGTTTTTTATTTGTCGTTTTCTGTTGTTTGTCTCTTGAAAAAGGTTCAATTTGAGCCGATACATGGAGAATTGTCCTGTTTAGTTTTATTGTATGTTTTTTTATATATACTTTTAAAATATATTTTTATTAATAGGCTAGGTAAGTGTTTTAGTAACCTGTTTACCTCATTTTGCGTTACTATTTATACCAGATGTTCTGTTGCCAATATTTTATACCAGATGTTCTTTGTTCTGTTGCTAATAGTTCATAGTTTAGAATTCACTGGAGGACTCTGTGTGCTGAAGCATCCAATTTGGTACCCCTATGACACTAAAGGGTTACAGGTTCATTGATTGATTTGATTGAGTTCATAATTGTTGAAGTTGTTGTTGCCTGATCAGACAGGATTAAAAAATTTTATTTTGTTTTTGCATTGTATGTGTCCTTAGGCTACTGAACTGTTTACAACCTGGATCTGTCAGTAGAATAAACAGATTACCAACTCCAATTGCAGGATTAGTAAGTCATCTTCATGAGTTTTATCATGTTTTCTGATTATTGTGTGTTGGTAACATAATTTTTGCAATTGTGTGTTTAGTATTATGAAATGAAACATGACTTTGCCTATACTAATGTGTATAAATAACCAAATCCTCAGATATATCTCACAAGGAAAGCGGTAGTAACAAAACTAGGAAGGGATAAATACTATGTTCATGTAATATTGTTACTATAGATACTATGTTCTTGCTTTGTTTGTTAGTTTGTGGATTTGTCTGTCTAGAGTCAGACACGAACCTTTCAACCGTGGAATAGTTTTCCTTTAGTTATATTGAGGCATATATTGTGGCCCAATGGCCTGGGTTGTCCTGTTAGAGACTGGTGGTTTGACCTGGGGTCTTGTCTAGTGTCCTTATAAGGACACAAAAAATATTGGGTACTATGTCCATGTAACATTATTACTACTTAATCTACTCAGTCAGTCAGTCAGTTCCTCTTTTGCCAAGTTTGACACATAGGGCAGATGTCATAGTTCTCCATGCCTGTCGATCAGTTGCCAAGGATTGCAGGTCTTGTGTATTTATGCCTGTTGATTTTAGTTCATTCATAAATGTTCTTCTGAGCGTTGTTTTTGGTCTTCCCTGTTTTCTTTTCTCATCTGGTATCCACATGAAGGCTTGTCGTGGAATTCTATCTTCCTTCATTCTAAGCATGTGGCCGATGTGTGTCCAGCGGCGTTTTCTGATGATGTTCATCACATATTCTTGTTTTGTCTCTTCTCTTAGTATGTTTGATTTGAAGTCTTTCCAATTAGTATTTGTGATTTTTCTGAGGCATTTATTCTCGAAGGCAACTAACTTCTTATCCATTATTGTGGTAGATTTCCAACTTTCACATCCATATGCCAATGATGGAATCACACTTGCACTTAATCTACTATTGAATAGGAAAACCAATGTTAATAAGAAAAAACAAAGGAACAAGGACTTTTTCTACATTACGGTTCAACAGAATCCTTTATCAAGAAACAAATATGAACAAAGAATAAATAAACGCATACAATGATTAAATTGTCAATACAATAAATTTGTCTTATGACTCCATTTCACTGCATTAGAAACAACAAAAACAAGAGAAAAAGGTGCTTTTAGTGACTGGCTACATCAGTGCATATCACAACTTACTCACTACTGATAGATAAAAATAGAATAAAGTAAGAGGAATTCCATAAAATAAGGAATCATAAGTGTCAAATCAGACCAAGTGAAAGCCTCACATCACCTGTACACAAAGACTATACAAACACAATAGGCCTATTTAGTTTGCATATGGAAGATCACACACATACATGCAAAAAATGAGATAGGAGCTACCAATAAACAACGTCGAAAATTGGACGCAAAGGGAGAGTGGCACGTGATTGACAGTGGCAATGGGGACCTTTAGCACATCGGCAGCAATATATGCTTTGTTGCCAATGGTTTTCTATTTGTAAACATCTGGTGGGGAATTTTGCCGCCCATTGCTATGTACTCACTTATTTATTGATGAGGAACTTCATGATGTTTTAACTCTTTCAGGACTTGATTAATTTTAGGTTTGGACGAAATTAATTTTCAGGTGTAGAAAAATGTCCTTATATGTGTTTTTTTATTGTATCACTTGACATATTAATATTGATAAATAGTGTATGTGTAATATATCATTTTAAAGGGGAATGGATACAGAATATGAATATATAAGTACATTGCAAAATGAAAGGCAAAGGCAAAACGAAGTATAACTGATCAATATATGATCGATTTAAGCCATTGATCAAATCAAAGCCAGTAAAGTGGTGAAAGGTCCTGTAGACCCATACTATAAAGCCAGTATACTGGCGATTGATCCTGAAAGAGTTAATGCTCACGTAACTGAAATCGGCGAACCCTAACTTGCAATAACATTATACTTATTTTTCCTGAATTATTTTTTCAAGAAAGAAGAATATCAAAGTTTTAACAATTTATTTCTAGGAATCTGTCAAAGATATTAGCAATATGTTGGATTCATTATGAAATGATATGGGAAGAATAGACCCAGACATTTAGCAGTATTAGATATAATTACATTGTGTGTCCGTCTAGGTCTAGTGTAGAATGAACTGACAAGGTGATTGACATCTCAGTGTTTTATTTGTTTGCACATGTAATATTATTTTAGTTTGGTTAACAACATAAATACAAAGGTAAATCCAGGAACAGGGTAATGAAGTTTTACTAATCATTCAAGACACACATACTAACACACACACACAATCAATGTTTCGACCAAAATGACTTTATCAAGACAAAAATTAAAACAAAATTTAAACATACAACAGATAATGGACAGTAAGAAATATATATGTTCACATGGTCATGTGTACTGGAGCTTGACCAGAAGAGGTCAAATGACACCGGACAAGGAATATGAAAAAATTATCACATACATGTGACACAAAACAGAAATTATGAAATATTTAGAATCATCCATGAGCCAGGCACTCATTGAAGCCATAGGGTTTAAAAGTATCATATTGGTAAATGTAGCAGGTCTCAAGAGAAGCACGACTTGATAGTCATAACCTGAATGTCTAGACACCCTGATGATGCATGCCATTGAAATGGACATCCATAGAATATCTCAAATGGTTTTTAGTGGTATACATTCACAAAATCGGTCTGCAAGCCTCCTTCCAGTTTTATCTAAATATGTCATGGTGCAACACTTGCATATGATGGCATAGATGATATTGCAGAACACACATGTGAAGTTTTCCTCAAAGGTGAAGTTGGCTTTACGGAATGTGACAGACGAGGTCTGGGTGTCATCAATCAATAATCATTAAACCCGTAACCCTTCAGGGTCGTAGGGGTACCACATTGGATGCTTCAGCATACAGAGTACTCCAGCGAATTCTATCCTCAGCGATGTGGATGAGTGTGGAAATATCTTGTCCGGTCCATTCCTTCATGTTTTCTGTCCATATCTTTATTTGCCCTTCCCTGCAGTATTGTTTTTGACAAGGATGGGTTACATAGCCACAGGTGTAGCATTTTGTTTGCAGCTGAGAGTGCTGAAATGGTTAGGAACGTCAGGCTGGAGGTGACTCTTGACCAGTAGATCCCTGATATTCTTGTTACATCTGTAAGCAACAAGAGGGGGGGGGGTCACAGAACCCCTCCACATCTCTGGATCAGACTTGAGAAGAGGAAGGTGACAGAGCAGGACATGATGAGTGGCAACCCTATGGGGATGGAAAGTGAGAACAAGTTTGACCCTGTCAGAAGAGGAAGACTTCTGAGTGTTTAAGAGGGTGCCCTGATGGCATATACTGCACACTTGAAGAAGGGCAGACTTGAGGTTAATTGACATCAGAAGAAATATATCATCTCGTGGGTTTTCTCGAGGAAGTCTTTCTTGCAACTACATAAGTGCCCGAGACGAAGAAGTTGAGAGAATGGAAAGGAATCCTGACAGGCAGAGGGATGAGAAGAGGTATTTGGAAGATGCTATGGGCATCATTCAGTTTGTAGTGTACCGATGTGCTGAGACAGAAGGGTTGAATAGTAATAAGTCCAGAAATTTCACATGTGAGGTGATCTCTGATGTGAACTTGATGGTCAGGTGAAAATTGTCAATGAATTGTTTGAAGAATGCCGGGTCAGCCTCAGACATATCAGTTCATCGCTTATTTGACAGACCTATATAAAATATATTTAATGAAGTCCATCTACAATTATAAGGGGATAAATTAAATTAAAATAAAAGACATTATGGGAAACTTCTTCTGTTCAATTGGAATCTATGATGAAGGTAATATGGTCACTTTCAAATTTATCAGCAGGGTCTCTCAAACAGGAAGCTCTACTTACATTCTGCCAACACTTGGAGGTTCTCCATGCTGATTTCAATGAGCTATTCTAGGATATTCTAAACATCAATATACTAAATTTGGTTCCAAATCCTTTCTCATATGTACATGTTGCAGAATCATAAAATTTAGAGGAGGAACTCATAGAACTCACAACAAATGAAATACTAAAATTAAAATTCTGTAGTGGATACCAAAAGTTCTGGCTTCAGAAATCAATACCAACACTCTAGCCTGGATTATGGGAAATAGTGCAGCAATTATTAATTACATTTCCATCTTCCAATTTGGCTGAGCATGGGTTTAGTGCTGTAGTGAATTTACTGTCTAAGAAAAGAAACTGATCACATATAACTGAGTGTGGAGATTTATGACTGTTTTAATGACAGTTGAACCAGATATAAAAAACTTAAAAATTAAGGCTCATCAAAACTATCAGGAAAATCAACCACCCAAAAAACAATTATCACTATCTTGACAGAGCAGAGCAGGTTATTATCTTCTGCCTCAGAACAGAAAACAACAGATTAAACAACCACTTAAATAGATTAAGACTGGCCCCATCACCTCTGTGCCCTTGTGGGCAGGCAGCACAGACCACTGAACATATCCTGCAATACTGCAATACACTAAACCAGTTAAGGGAAGAACACTGGCCTACAGAGAGTGATATCCACAGAAAGATGAATGGGAGCAGTGAGAAGCTTTTAAATACAGCAGCATTAAGAAAACCGAACTTGCTGTGTAGACATGTCAAACTGCGAGCGAGAAGAAGAAGACTAATGTAATGCAATCTCTTAATATGTATTCCAAAGTTTCATATTTGAACCATTGTATGAAACTATTCATAACGTTATTTGACCATAGTCTTTACAATAGTTACATATGGACTATGCTTCAAAATCGATATAGCAATAACTGTGTTCAAGATGAAGCACATAGTGGCCACTTCTTTTCCAGTGATTTAATGGCATAAGCAGCAATGTATCATTAGTTGCTATTTACATAGAAAATAGCCAATTGCTGCCTAAAACTGTTATAATGAGGGGCATTACAACATTTATGTCTTGCAAATTGGGCGGTGGTCTGAAAAAGTTTGGTAACCTATGTCTTAGATGAATTGCCCTCCCGAGCACATAGATTTTCATTTATCCAGCAATCACAGCGAATAACACATTGGTAGCCATGCTTGAAAACTGGTGTGTCACATGCACAGACAGCAGTACTACCAAATAAACAGTACTGCAGTGGATCCCTGGTACTGTGGCATACCTGGAAATGAAAAAGCTAATCTCCTGGCAAGGAAAGGTTATCACTGGAACAAATAGAAAATGATAATACGTACTATGAATGTAAGACCATGTTAAAAGCAGAGTATAAGAAAAAGTGGAAGAAGATGCACCCAACTGCAGAACCAAATGACCCCTACCATCAAATGTCATGTAAGGAACAAACCATCATCTTTAGACTATGAACTGGCCACAACAGACTGAGAAGTCACATGTTTCGAAAGCTGAAGATTATTGGCGAGACAGACCTGTGGACTGAGCCCATAGACTGCAGAACACATTCTTCATGCCTGTCAACTCTACCAAGAAAAGAGGAAGAAAATATGGCCTACTGAAACGGCACTACTTCCAGACTTGAGGAGTTCCATGGTTGACCTGAAGCGAATCACACAATTCATTGAAGTTGTTGGCGCTGTAACCTGATATCTGACTGAAGAACGATGAAGAAGAAGAAGACACTTACAGACTAGGTCATTTATATCTACACATCACACATAAACAAAAGTTAACATTTATATCTACACATAAACAAAAGTTAACATTTATATCTACTCATCATCTTGTGCCATCTCCGCAACGAAGGTTGGCTGCAATGTATCTCCAACATCTCCTGTCTCTTGTCTTGGTGGTGCACTCTGCTAGACTAACCTGTCCATCGTGTAATGTTACTCTCCCACTTGTGTCTCTGCCTACCTCTTGCTCGCTTCCCTTTGACTTTACCCTCAAGTAAGGTCTTCAATAAGGTGTCATGTCTTTTAATGTGTCCAAAGTATTTTATTTGCCTGATCTTTATTTCTCTTAGTAGTTCTTTCTTCATATTAAGTGTCTTTAGCACCTCTTTATTTGTTCTCTTTCCATGATGTTCTCCCTATTCTTCTATATACCCACATCTCAAAGGCATCAATTTTGTCTTCTAATTGTTTATTTAGTGTCCATGTTTCTGAGCCATACATTAATATGGAATAGATGTAGCATTTTATACATTTTATATCTACTCATCACACATAAACAAAAGTTAACATTTATATCTACACATCACACATAAACAAAAGTTAACATGCAGTTGGTATAACATCACAATATCTGTTTTTTTCAGCAAAATATATCACTCCTGTTTAAATATATCAAAATATATCACTCCTGTTTAAATATATCAAAATATATCACTCCTGTTTGTAAAATCACATTTTAAGGTAGCATTTCTTGTGTAAATATTGCAAGTTATCAGCAAAATAATTTTTGCTGATGTCCACCTCCATGTTGAACCACATGACTCCCTAGCTTAACTAGGAAATTAACTAGCTTTATTAGAAATTAACATGACAGCTTATTCTAAACATTATCTCCCCAGTTTATTGAAACAATTAACATGACAACCTATTCTAAATAATATCTCCCCAGTTTATTGAAACAAATTAATATGACAACTTTTTCTAAACACTATCTCCCCAGTTTATTCAAATAATATGTATTTTGTTTCCCCTACCCAATCCCCCCATCCCTGTTGCAGGATAACATTAATGTTTTTCTGAAGGTCTGTAAATCCAAATTTGGTTTGAGTGATGTACATATGTTTGACCCTTCAGACCTGGAAGATCTGTCGAAGCGAGCCATATCAGAGTGAGTACTAAATTTAATAGCACTTGAACATATTAATAAAAGGCATATTTTGATTGACACATGCAATTTATTTTCCAAGAACATAACATTTACAATACTTGTATATGTACATTTGTTGACATGCTGCTATCAGGTTGTCTGTATTTACAGACAATGCTAGTATTTTTGTATTATAAGATGTAGTAGTATTGTGCTATAAGATATAGTAGTATTGTTGTACTATATTACATTAACTGGTTGAACACTAACTCTGGTTGAACACTAACTGAACACTAACTCTGGTTGAAGACTAACTGAACAGTAACTCTATTTGAACACTACTCTGGATGAACACTAACTCTGGTTGAACACTAACTCTGGTTGAATACTAACTGAACACTAACTCTGGTTGAAGACTAACTGAACAGTAACTCTATTTGAACACTACTCTGGATGAACACTAACTCTGGTTGAACACTAATTGAACACTAACTCTGGTTGAATACTAACTGAACACTAACTCTGGTTGAACACTAATTGAATACTAACTCTGGTTGAACACTTCTTCTTCTTCTTTCGTTCACTTGAAACATGTCTATATCTGCAATTCTGTCTCCTTAATAAAACTCACTGTCTTTTGTAGTTCATACAGTGTCCCATAGAGCTTTGATTCCAGTGTTGTTTCCTCTGGCCAATATGTCTGCCTCAGCGTTTCATGCTCAGAACACGCTTGAAGTATATGTTTGGCACTCTGTACTGCCTGTCCACATGTACACATGGCCGTGTTGCCAATCTTGAACTTTGTATACATGTGACTGCGGAGTCGGTTGTGTCCTGTTCTGAGACGTAGAATTATAACTTGTTCTGATCTGTTCATAATGTGATAGTCATCTTGTGTTGGTGTTTGTGGCTTTCTTATTGACTTGATCATCTGTTTTTTCTGATGGTAGGTGATTGGTATATCTGGTTGATCTTCGGCAGCACCTTCCTTAGCCAGTTGGTCTGCTTTTTCATTTCCTGGTATTCCACAGTGAGAGGGTATCCACTGCATGGTTACCCTATACTGGTAAGACAATTCGCTAAGTAGCTTTTTTAAGTCTGTTAGTTTTCCAGACTGGAGAGCTTGAAGCACTGACCTTGCATCTGTCAGGAATACCACAGGCTGTAGGTCAGAGTTGGAGTTCAGCAGTTTTTTAGCTGCCACAGTAATTGCCTGGATTTCTGCATCATAATTATTGCAGAATTTTCCTGTCGGTGTTCTGATTGTATCTCTAGGCTTGTGTGGATATTCTATATATACACCTGCACCCCCATTCCTCACAGCATTCTGTGCTGACCCATCTGTGTATACTCTGACCCATATATCTTGTGGATATTCCTCGTCCAGGAAACTGAGGGTGACTGTCCTCCGCTGCACACTGTTCTGTTCGTCCTCGCTTAGTATTCCTTTCACATGGGTCTGAATGTATATTGGCATTCCATGCCTTTCACTCCATGGGGTTTGTTCTGGTACAGACCTTAAGGGGCTGTCAACTTCAGGTAGGTCTGTAAGTTGTCTACGGAGTCGTTTAGCTTGATGGATAAAGCTGCTTCTTTTCAGTCGCCCCATTGCTAGGTTTTGGAATCTTTCCTTCATTGGATGACTTGGCATACACTGAAACTTTTCCGCTTGAATTAGTACTTTTGTGTCTCTGCGTTCGCCAAGTGTTTGCATTCTTCCCATTTTCTGCATCTCTGCTATGGGTGTTGATTTCATTGCTCCCAACATTATTCTAAGTGCCTGGTTTTGCACTTTATCTAGATCTTGTAATGTGGTGTTTGATGCAGGACACCACGCAGCTGAACCATATTCCAGGTGTGGTCTTATGCCTTGCTGGTAAACTTTACTGAGTATATTCCCACTGGCTCCCCATGTGGTTCCACTTAGTTTTCTCAGGATAGCTAACTTCCTCCTGGCTTTTGTTGTTGCTTTGTTTATGTGCTGCTTCCATGTCAGCTTATCATCAAAAGTAACTCCGAGGTATGTTGGTTGTTTGTCTTCTTTCAAGAGCTCTCCGTCTATCTTGATATGACCGGCTTTTTGTTTTGGTGAGAGGGTAAAGAGTGTAGTGCTGCACTTATCTGTGTTAATGCTGACACACCATCTATTTGCCCATAAGGTTAGGGCATCGATAGCTCTTTGTATTTGTTTAGTGGCCACTGTCGCATGTTCTTCAGTGCACCAGATCACCAGGTCGTCAGCATACATTGCCACTTTGATCCCGTGTGGTAGTTCAGCAACTAGGTCATTGATGTAAACCAAGAAAAGTGTGGGTGACAGGACTCCTCCCTGGGGGACTCCATGACGCAGTAGGACTTTCTTGCTTTTGCAACCATCTAATTGTACCCTGGCTCTTCTATTATGCAGGTATGCTTTTACCCATTTGTACATTCTTGAGCTAACCCTGCAATTTTGCAATTTCTTTAGGAGCCCTTCTTTCCAGACCTTATCAAATGCTTTCCTGAGGTCTATCCATGCTGCTAGTACCAGTTTCTTATCTTGGAAGGCATCCTCAATCTCTTGGGAGAGGTAGGTTGCCTGATCTTCAGTAGAGTAGCACTGTCTGAAACCTGCTTGCTGTGATACCAGAAGGTTTTCACTTTCAAGGTACCACTGCATCCTAAGATTGATAATGCGTTCCATTGTTTTGCATAGACAGCTTGTGAGGCTGATGGGCCTGTAGTTGGAGACTGTGTTGCCATCTTTTCCTGATTTGAGGAGAGGTATCATTATTGCTTCTCTCCATGCCTGTGGTACATTACCTGTGGACCAGCTTGTGTTAAAGATTTGCAGCAGCTTTGCTCTTGCTGCAATTCCCAGGTTTCTAATCATTTCATTGGACACTCCATCAGCTCCAGGGGACTTTTTCATTTTCAATTTGGATATTGCATGCTCCAGTTCTCTCATTGTGATTGGTGCCTCCATGACTTCAGGTATAGGTTCGTCTTGTCCAATGTTTTGCTGGTTCGCTCGAACCTCCTGTTGTTTGTCTGGGCTGACTTTGACGTTATTGTCTTCTGCAAAGGAATCTGCAAAGTAATCAGCTGCATGTTTACCTGTTAAAATGTTTTTATCTTTATAAAGTGTGATCCTGGTATTTCTCCCTGTACCTTCATCATTTAGTTGTTTTACAAGTTTCCATAATTTCCTAGTATCTCTTTCTAGGTTCAGCGACTCTGTTTTTTCTTTCCAGCTGTTCCGTCTGGCTTGTAACTTGGCTCTTTGAAATTTAGCCTTTGTTTGCTGATATTTGTTGTGATGTTCTTGGCTAGGTCTGTTCTCAGCCTGCTTTCTAGATGTTTCCATCTCATTTTGCAGCTTTTCCAGTTCATCATTCCAGTAGGGTTTGTAGTTTTTGCGTGCCCCCCTGGGTATGGTTTTACTAGCAGCATGTAGTATACATCTATTAAATTCACTCACTGCTCTATTGATGTCTTTGTCCAAGTTCATGTCCTTAGCTAGAACACTGGTTAAATGCTGGTACATTTTCCAGTCTGCCCTCTTATAGTTCCACCTAGTGAGCGTGCTGCTGTCCTTGGTATATTCATTGTGAATTTCCAGAAATACTGGTCTGTGGTCACTACCCCCAAGCTGCTTTCCAACGACACGTGTGATGTTCCATTCCAGGCCTGGTGAGTAGAATGCCAGGTCTGGTGTAGAGGTGGTGTGCCATGCTCTCGAGTAGAAGGTTGGTGAGTCAGCTGGCTGGTTAATAAGAATGAGATTATTTTCATCCTGCCAGCTCTCAAGTTCCTCACCTCTCTTGTCGATATGATCGTAGCCCCAGCTCTGAGAGTGGCTGTTGAAGTCACCACACACCATAAGCCTTTCTTTATCTGGAATTGTGTCTAGTGCCAATGGTTTATCATTTGGGCAGTAGTAGTTCAGGAGATGGAATTCTGCACTGTCTGTTTTTAGGTGGAGCATCTGGTATTCTGCCCCGTCCATGTATACTTCCAGCTGACATGCGCTGATATTGTTTTTAACTAGTGTCAGAATTCCACCCTTTCGCCTGTCTTTTCGGTCAGATCGGTAGCACTGGTAGCCTCTGATCTTGAAGGCTATGTCGCTGCTGAGGTGTGTTTCTTGGATACAGCAAATATTAACTTGTTCTTCACTGAGGACATTTTCAAGTTCCAATTTTTTGCTGTATCCATCTCTTTTACTGTTGACACCCTCAGCATTCCAGTGCATTATTTTTATTGGTCGTTTGTTTGTTTGGCCAGTAGCTCTATTCCCTTGCCTCCTGGCTCCTCGGGGCAATTGAGAAGGACTTCCAGTAACTGAGGTTGGGCCCTTTCGAGGTATAGGGCCCGGCACCGTCCCTGCCTGAACGTCCGCCACAGGGCAGGCACCATAACATTTATTAGATGCAGACATGTTTCCATTGTGTTTTATGCGTGGCAACCTGATTATCTGTGCGCCTTTTGGCTGGTTGCCTCCGTCTTCAGCACTCTGCTTACTTGGGCCGGACTATGGTCCTGCTCGAGTGGGAGTGCCCGACCAGTCTTAGTTTCCAGCCTCTGATGGCTGAACTAAGCCCCATCACCACTTCAAGGTTCTGGTCTCGATGGGGTGGTTGAACACTAACTCTGGTTGAATACTAACTGAACACTAACTCTGGTTGAACACTAATTGAAAACTAACTCTGGTTGAAAACTAACTCTGGTTGAACACTAATTGAACACTAACTCTGGTTGAACAATAGTTGAACACTAACTCTGGTTGAAAACTATTTATGGTTGAACACTAATTGAACACTAACTCTTGTTGAACACTAATTGAACACTAACTCTGGTTGAATACTAACTGAACACTAACTCTGGTTGAACACTAACTCTGGTTGAACATTAACTCTGGTTGAAAACTAACTGAACACTAACTCTGGTTGAATATTACCTCTGGTTGAATACTAACTGAACACTAACTCTGGTTGAACACTAACTCTGGTTGAATACTAACTCTGGTTGAATACTAACTGAACACTAACTCTGGTTGAACACTAACTCTGGTTTAAAACTAACTCTGGTTGAATACTAACACTGGGGGAACACTAACTGAACACTAACTCTGGTTGAAGACTAACTGAACAGTAACTCTGGTTGAAGACTAACTGAACAGTAACTCTGGTTGAAGACTAACTGAACAGTAACTCTGGTTGAAGACTAACTGAACAGTAACTCTGGTTGAAGACTAACTGAACAGTAACTCTGGTTGAAGACTAACTGAACAGTAACTCTGGTTGAACACTAACTCTGGTTGAACATTAACTTTGGTTGAACACTAATTGAATACTAACTCTGGTTGAACACTAATTCTGGTTGAATACTAACTGAACACTAACTCTGGTTGAACACTAACTCTGGTTGAACATTAACTGAACACTAACTCTGGTTGAAGACTAACTGAACAGTAACTCTGGTTGAACACTAACTCTGGTTGAAAACTAACTCTGGTTGAACACTAATTGAATACTAACTCTGGTTGAAAACTAAATCTGGTTGAACACTAATTGAACACTAACTCTGGTTGAAAACTAAATCTGGTTGAACACTAATTGAACACTAACTCTGGTTGAACACTAATTGAACACTAACTCTGGCTGAACACTAACTCTGGTTGAAAACTAACTGAACACTAACTCTGGTTGAACACTAACTCTGGTGGAACACTAACTGAACACTAACTCAAAAAGAAGTAGTTTTTACATGCTTCCAGACTACCAACAGATAGCATGCCACAAATGGCCATGACACATAGACAGTACGGTTATAAAGCCAGAGGCAGACCATGTAAAAGATGAATCACAAAAATCAAAGAAGCCACAGGAACAAGCTTATAAACAGCACACAAGAAGGCCATCTCCAGAGAACTCTTCTACCCCTAACTCCAGAAGGCAAACAAGGGCCACAGCATATAGATAGATAGATAGATAGACTGTTTCATTTGTGTGGGAACAGAATGTTATTTTATATCTTCATTCTTTAACTTACTAACATATATCTATCTTGTCAACTCCCCAATATGTAAAACTATTACATATACAGCATGTAAACACATGCACACATTTGTGCTGCCTATAAGCACAATTGGAACATGATAATGATGTTTTGCTAATCTATGGCAACACACACATTAACACACACGATGTTGGGATCAAAAGGTTTTTATCACGAACACAGCATAACACACAGTGAGTAAGAAACAGCACAGCCCATATTCACACAATAATGACTAGATGGGAAATGTGAAAATCTGGAAGTATATAAATGAAAAAAATTAGAAGGATAGAGATTAAAAAATTAAACAAAAAGTTTGTAGAATATCAGAGGTCCACATCCATCTAAGGCTGGATATCTTGAGTCATTTTAGAGCCATCATCTATTGCGGAAAAAATGTACTACACATTTGCCTATGCCATACAGACCTGCTCTGTAATATTCTATAGAGCCACTTTTAGCATTGAAGAGAGTTTTATGTGTGTTCTGTAATGTCATTTGCACCATGACATACATAAGGGAGATGGGTTTGATGCTTGCAGAATGATTCTCTGGACATTCGAACAGCATCAAACAGGCAAAACTTGAACAGGATAATGAAGTTGTGCTAATTACTGGAAACACACATAACACACACAAATCAACGTTTTGACCAAGAGATCTTTATCAAGAACACATTCACAACATGATACAATAAGTAAGAACGACACTATTGTTGTTCATGTTCACATGGCAGAGCTAAATATAGTTACAACCCGGAAGAGAAAAAAACTAGAAAGTCAGAGAGGTGAAACTATACAAACAGAAAATAGACAAAACACTCCGATATCGATAAAATAAAGCAAACAGAACAATGATGGATAATATACAAAACTCCCAGATGTCGATAAAATAAAGCAAACATAACAATGATGGAAAATAGACAAAAGACACCAATTATCAATGAAACAAAATAAACAGGAAAATTGGTGGAACTACAGTATATCTACCCTAAAGACTGATGGACACTAAAACTGTACAAAGTAATATATGTAACGGTTCTTAATTCCATGACAGGTCCAGTCATCTGAGATTTTATTAGAAAGTAGCATCACAGTACGTGGGGGCACTCTAATAAGTGCTCCGCTCTCCATTCCAGCAACCATCCCAGTGTATGTAGTCCCAATCAGGTGTTGATTGTGTCATTTCAGGCCTTTAAATAAAAATTACTTTTCGTTCCCTCCCGTCTAGACACTCCCATTCTGACATTATCAGTATGTGTACTTTCTCAGCCTCCATGACAATCTTCTATATCTTGAAATGCATTTATTACTGCCTTGATCAAGTCTACTTTATCTCTTCTCAGTATTGTGCTGTATATTGCCGCATTGCCTGCCAATAAGTCTGCTTTCTCATTTCCTCTGACCCCAGCATGACTAGGGCAGTAAATCCATGTAATTCTCTAGAAATTGAGTTATTCAATAAATCCCACCATTCCTTTCTCAGCATGAACGTTTCTATCTTATGCAGCATACTTTGAGAGTTTGTGAGTATTGCAGAGTGTGTTGATGTATTAGTTATTACCAATTAAGTGCTGCTGTAACTCCCTTTATCTCCATCCTCATGTTCGATGTCACAGTGTAGTATGCAGAATATTTCTCAACCTTTTGCCATTTCTGTAGACAACAAAACCCCAACTGTTTTTATTTGTATTTCTGTTATCTGAGCCATCTGTCTATATAATTATGTCTTGTGGTTTTGAGTGTAGCTGGGCGAGTTCATGCACTGTAACCTGGGTCCTTACACCTGTCCATTTCTGACATGTTTTATCTATATTACTTTAGTCAGTAATTATTTTCTCAATGGCTACCTCCACCCAATGATTCATCTGAGAAGTATGACTTATTGGCTATCACATCAATATCATGGACACCCTGATGGCCAGTGCCATTGAATTGGTCAGCAATTGGAGTACCAGTCTGTTTTTGATGCTATACAGATGTTTACAAAACCATTTTGTGAGCCCCCTTTCAGTCTTGCCTATGTATGTCATGGTGCAGTGCTTGCAGATATGGCATAGATGTTGCTTCAGGACATGCATATGAAGCTCAATGGGTGAAAGTGGCTCTGAGGAGTGCAATAGAATGGGTCTTGGCACAAATTTAACATTTACTACATTTGCAGCTGATGGTGCCAAAATTATTATGAATGTCAGGCTTTATATGATTCTGGAACAATATATACCAGAGGCTATTGTGACATCTGTAAGTTACACAGCATCAAACACCGGTCTGGGACTCCTGTTGCTGACCACTTCAATGGATCAGGCAATGGGGTACCCATGATGTCAAGGCTTCGACTATTAAGTCATGTTTCTCTAATGACCGGACTCAATATTTGCTTGTGAACTGGCATATCCTCCAATTTGGAACACTGCATTGCTTGGGGATGAACTTCCGTCATTTATGTGTAATAGATGTCCTGTTGTGTTGTCATTTTTCTGTGTGTCTTCTTTTGTCTATTGGCTATTCCCAGGTGGATGATGGGCAGAATATCCACACTTGCCGTTAAGCGTAGAGGTGGTGACTGGGAGTTTTAGTTTAGTTGTCTATCCAAGGCCAGATGTGTAACCTTGGATGCATTGAATCCTTATTTGTTCAGTGTTGTCTTGATGTTATCATCCATCTTGTTCTAGATCTTCCTCTGGCCCTGTTCTAGATCTTCTTATGCTGTATATTCTTCTTGGTAGTTTGGTATGGTTCATTCTCATAAGGTGTCCACACCATTTTATGTGTTGTTTCTCGATATTTTCTGTGCATGGTCTTATACCGATTCTTCTCCTGAATTCATCATTTCTTATTTTGTATAGTTTGGTCACTCTTGCGGCTTTATTCATGCATTTCATCTAACATGTTGTAAGTTTTCTCTGCTGGACTGTTGTCACCGTCCATGTCAGGGAATGATAGCATAGTGTTGGCATAAAAAAACTGTTTATCATCCGTCTCTTGACTTCCATCTTGATCTTTGGATTGAGTAGTACTTGTGATAGCTGGTAGTCACTAGGGTATATTTACTTTCTGCCATCTTGTCTCAATCTCTTGGTCTAATTTTCTGTTGTCTGTGAATATACTTCCCATGTATTTAAATTCAGAAGTTTTTTCACTTTATTTTTGTTTTATTGTGTTTTTGATAAAGACCCATTTGTAGAAATGTTGGTTAGTGTTTGTTACTATGTGTATTACAAGTTATTAACAAAACCTCATTACTCTGGCCAAGTTTCACCTGTTGGATTACAGTTTTGCTGCAGTTTTTACCAATTCACTTCCTCTCAACACATATACTTACATTGTGTGCTGCGTATAAACATAGACATGCAGCTTATCCATATGTTTTTCATTTGAATCAGTTTCTTTGATGTGATATCCAGCCTCCTTCTTTCTTCATAGCAATCACAGTTACTGTTGAAAAGAGAACCAAGGTTTTCAAAACTGCGGACTCTTTCTAATTCGCTGTTGTTGATACTGATTGAGAACTTGCTAGTGGTTTTGTCGCTTGTCATAATCTTGGTCTTGTTTCCATTCAGAAATAGGTTTTTGTTTTCCACTATGTTCTTTAAATGTTCTTTTAATATATTCTTTAATAGAGTTTATGAGGTGTTCAAGACCTGCTTGACTGTGTGCCAATAATGTTGTATCATCAGCATATCTTAGTTCTGGTATCTCTTGACCTCTGATGTTGAGTGGGTTGAAGTTATTTCTCTGTTGGTCATTCCAACATTTCTTATTATGTTTTCAGTCATCAGTATGTGTATTATTATACACATGTGTACATATTATTAGACATTTATGTGTGTTATTATACACTTATAATTTCTTGCAGCCAGTAAACACATACATATTGCATATGAAACAGTCTTTGCCTGTATTGCATGTTGCATTGTTTAGAACTGCATATATGTCTAGATGAATGTGAATTACTGGTCCTTGATTTGTATTGAATGTTTATAATTCACACCTGATTATTTTGTGTTCTACCTCAGATCAGCAGCACATCTGAAACAGGAGTATGAGAAAAGACTCAGAAATGTAAGTAATGCTGTTTATCCCTTATGCAAGTCTGCATATATATATATACACACACACAGATGAATTACAGATGAATTTTGTGCATCTCCTAAAGAAAAATAACACAATACAGCAGACAGGATTTCAATCAGGTCCATTCAACTGACACCTATTCATCTCACAATTTGAGGCTTGAGTCAACATATTTGACCAATAAGCACCCCAAAAAAAATTTGCATTGTTAGCTAAAACTTTCAATATATATATTATCAAGTAAAACATTGGATGCGTCACCAACATTCTCCATCAATTTCTATCTTTGTTGATGCAGATGAGTTGAAAATCCTGATCTGTCCAGTCCTTGATGTTTTTCTTCCCATGATTTTCTTTGTTCTTCTCTGATTTTTCTACATTTAACTTCCCTGTCACACCATTTCTGTCAAGGCATGATGTCGGTTGACATGTAGTAAGTCTTGAGCACCTCATAAACCCCATTAAAGAGCATAGTGAAAAAAACAAAACCTATTTCTGAATGAAAACAATACCAAAATTATGGCAAGAGACAAAACCACTAGCAAGTTCTCAATCAGTAGGGCTCGGATTTTTATGACCTAAAAATCCTGAAATATGACATGCAAATATGACCTAAAAAAGGCAAAATATGACCTAAAATATGCTAAATATGCCGAAATATGACCATACGGTTTTTCTCATTTATGAACCAAAAAAAAACCCAAATTATTATTGTTTGCATGTTTAACACATTACATAGTAGTCATAGTACCTACATAGTAGTAATACTTAACAAAGCATGTATAAAAACACTTACCATATTTATTCCTCAGTTTTCATTGTTTGTACAATTGCAACCGACAACAACATGCATTTTTAGAGTTTCAAATTTGAACGATCGTCGATTGTCACTGAGAATTGTTTTATATTTTGAAAAACTTCGTTCTACATCACATGATGTCACAGGGGCAAATCTAAATAATGTCAGATCATTTGCTGAAAGTTCAGGTTCATCCTCTTGAAATGTTGCATGTTTACCACTAAGTATGTCTGCAATTTTGCACAATGAGAAATAACCAGAATTTCTATGAAGAACACTTTCTAATTTTACTTTAATCCTGTTGCTTACTTCACCACGTGGTCCATTTATTTCTGTTTGAATTTGTTTCACAATATCTAATGCATCATAAAGTGCAGTCCCTTCGCTTTCCAGACGTTTTATTGCTTTTAAAATTGCCGAAAAGTTTGACTTTATATAAGTCAGATTTTGTGATAGTCTGGTAGAAAATAAGTTTTGCACTGCTTGTATTGATGTTGCGTCGTCTTTGTCTAGGGCATTAAATATTTTAATTAGTGATGAATAGTTGTCACAGTAATACTTTACAGCGTCCAGCCATGTACCCCAACGTGTAAGGATAGGTTGTGGAGGAAGTGGTAGTTGAGGAGCTTCTTCTTTGAATTTTTGTCTCTAAACATAGTTTAAGATGTGCTAACATTGATAAGCAAACGGAGTACACCAGAACGTTGAGTACACCAGAAAATATGCAAAATATGACCTAAATCTCCAATTTCAGGCAAAATATGACCTCATCAAAATTATGGTCAAAATATGCATTTATATGACAAATAAAAACAGCTTAAAATTGTTCAGAAATGCTTGAAACATGTAGAAATTAACTTAAAACTGAAAATATGCTTCAGGAAAAAAATATGACATTTCATGAAAATCCAAGCCCTATCAATCAGTATCAACAACAACGAATTAAAAAGATTCAACAGTTTTGAATACCTTGGTTCACTAATCAACAGCAACAGTGATTGCTATGGTAGTATATGGGTGTGAATCCTGGACAATCACAAACAAGGTGAAAATAAAATAGCAGCATTTGAAACAAAATGTTACAAAAAAATCCTCAGAATACCATAGACCAAAAATATCACCAATATATCCATCCTAAGAGAAATAAATGTAAAAGAAAACTGGCAAAACAGCATGGTTCTTTCTAGAAAACTACAACAATTTTACTTTATCAAACACCAGAGCAGTCTAGAGAATACTATAATGGAGGGGATGATGCCAGGGAGACCAACAAGAGGCAGACTAAAAAATGTACGCAAGATATCAAAGACCACCTGAACATGGTAATAATAGAAGCAGGAAGACTAGCTCAAGATCGACAAGAGTTTAGAAAGGTTGTGATCACTGCTACATCCTGTTCAGGATATGCTACCTGATGATAGACCTGAATACATCTCTAAGTTATTTCTTATGAACACATTTGTCTTATGCTCTCTATTGGAGATGTGCATAATTCATCTGTAATATTTGTATTTGAAAGTCTAATTTTTTCTCCATGTCCACAATGAGTGTCCAACTCTCGCAACCATACAGTACAAATGCAAAGCACTAGTGAGTTATAAAGTTTGATTTTCACTCTAAAACTGATATTGCTTGTCCAAATTAAATTTAGCCTTGACATGGCAGCTAAAACCATCTCCAGTCTATTCTATGTGCATTTTCCATCGCTGTATATGCAGGATCCAAGGTATTTGAAAGTATTCACCTTCTCAAGCTTTTGCCCACCTATCATGATAAATCTGTGCTTCTGTGTCTCCACTGTTAACCAAGATCTTAATCTTTTTTGTTTTGATTTCCATTCCGTACTTCATGGTAACTATTTCCAACTTTTCTGCTAACTCTTGTAATTCATTTTCTGACCAAGCTATAAGATCAATTTCATTAACTAAATGCAAATTGCAGATATTGCTGGCTCCAGTCGATATAGATGTGTTTCTGGTATTACATGTTCTAGTTATATGTTGACAAGAATTTGAAACATTATGCATCCCTACCAACATCCCACATTTGTTTTAAGGAACTCGCCAATTGTCTTATTTGAAATTGTTTTATTTGATAAGACAGCTCTACCTGCTTTTCTGTAAAGTGATTCAATGTCTATGATAGCGGTGTCCAAATTAAATTGTCTAAAAAATGATGCCAGACATTGGCCTTTGTTAAATAGAATATACAGTAATAACAATAAAGAATAAATATAATTGGGAATTTTGAAGTGTTGTTAAATATGGAAATTTATTATAAACATATGCATTGTAGGGGAATTACACTGTATAAATAAATATATTTATATACCTACATGCAACATAAATTAGAAACAAATTCTCAGGCCAGTTTTTGAGCAGGAATAGAAACAACAGATCACAAATCAGGTACATAATTCACAAATGTACAGAATACAACTTAGACCAGCTATTCTCAACATGGGCTACCGCCCTTTCCCCAGGGGGTGATTTCTAGGGGGAGGGGGCATTTAAAGGCTAAGGTGGGGGGGGGGGGGGTAAGGTGAAATGAGGATATGAATTGGATTTGAAAAACAATTGCCTATCAAAGCCATGATTGTGCTGTACGTATCGACAATTTAGTAGAAGTCTATCAAAGCAATGATTGCTCCGTACCTATGAGCAAGCTACTTGACAGCTTATCAAAGCAATGAATAGGAACATACTTATCAACAAGCTACTAGACAACTTATCATAGCAATGATTGCTCCTTACCTATCAACAAGTTACTATACAACCTATCAAAGCAATGATTGCTCGTGACTATCAAAAAATTACTAGACAACCTATTAAAGCAATGATTGCTCCATACCTATCAGCAAGTTACTAGACAACCTATCAAAGCAATGATTGCTCTGTACCTATAAAATAACTAGACAGCCTATCAAAGCAATGATTTGGCAGTATCTATCAGGTTATGAAACAGCCTATCAAAGCAATGATTGCTCCTTATTTTATCCTAAGGAGCTCATCAGGAAATCATTTTATTTTAAGGAGCTCACCATACATCAGTCAGTCATTTTCTCTGCTCACCATACATCAGCCAATCATTTTCTCTGAAGGAGCTCATCATACATCAGCCAATCATTTTCTTTGCTTACCATACATGTCAATCATTTTCTCTCAAGGAGCTCACCATACATCAGCCAATCATTTTCTCTGCTCACCATACATCAGCCAATCATTTTCTCTGCTCACCATACATCAGCCAATCATTTTCTCTGCTCACCATACATCAGCCAATCATTTTCTCTGCTCACCATACATCAGCCAATCATTTTCTCTTAAGGAACTCACCATACATCAGCCAATAATTTTCTCTGTTCATCCACATCAGCCAATCATTTTCTCTTAAGGAGGACACCATACATCAGCCAATCATTTTCTCTGCTCACCATACATCAGCCAATCATTTTCTCTTAAGGAACTCACCATACATCAGCCAATCATTTTCTCTGCTCATCATACATCAGCCAATCATTTTCTCTGATCACCATACATCACCCAATCATTTTCTCTTAAGGAACTCACCATACATCAGTCAATCATTTTCTCTGCTCACCATGCATCAGCCAATCATTTTCTCTTAAGGAGCACACCATGCATCATCCAATCATTTTCTCTGTTCACCATACATCAGCCAATCATTTTCTCTGTTCACCATACATCAGCCAATCAATTTCTCTGCTCACCATACATCAGCCAATCATTTTCTCTTAAGGAACTCACCATACATCAAATATTTTGGAATGCATTTGTCAGGCATGCGCTCAACATGTCCAGCCCATTTCAGTTGCACTCTTGTCAACATGTCTAGTCCATTTCAGTTGTAGTCTGGTCAACTTGTCTAGTCCATTTCAATTGTACTCTTGTCAACTTGTCCAGCCAATTTCGGCTGTAGTCAACATGTCCAGCTCATTTCAGTTGTACTCTTGTCTACATGTCTAGTCCATTTCAGTAGTAATCTTGTCTACATGTCTAGTTCATTTCAGTTGAACTGAAATGATTGAGAAAAAAATCTTCTGATTAAACTGCTGTATTTTAACTGTTTAATGTTCACAAGTAATATTGAATGAGAAATGTGTTTGACCAGTGAGTGAGTGACAGCCATTGTCAGTATACATATCCTGTGAGTGAAAGCTTTGAGAGCAGATTTGTAAGCAACTTAACAATGACAACATAGTTATGTTTGAGTACTTGATGTTTATCTGTAGGTTGTCATGATGATTTACTGGTTGGGAAAGTATGCAAGTCGTCACTACCAGGGACCCCAACTTGACCTCAGTGCTTTCTCCTCTCTCATTCATCACCGTCATGATCCGGACATTGTAGAACAAGGTTATCAACAGGAAAACACTTTCATTCCAAAAACATTATCTAATCATTCTGGGCATTGGTCTCATGGAACTTTTAATAATATCTTTGGTTTGCAGGGTACTCAAGGTGAGTCTTGCTTATATCACTGCATTATTTGTTGTGAACATCTCATGTGGAAGAGAACAGTTCAATTTGAGATTCTTGCTTAGATTGACAGTTGAGATTCTTGCTTAGATTGACAGTTTGAGATTCTTGCTATTATTAACAGTTTGAGATTCTTGCTTAGATTGACAATTTGAGATTCTTGCTTAGATTGACAATTTGAGATTCTTGCTGTTATTGACAGTTTCAGATTCTTGTTTAGATTGACAGTTTGAAATTCTTCCATCATACTGATGGTTCTCATTGCTTGCTGATTGAACACATTCCCCCTAAGCAAATATCGAAGTGTATGCATGCAGAAGGTTCTAATTGCTCACTAGTTGAACACATTCCTCCAAGAAAATATTGAAGTGTATGCATAATGATGGTTATCGTTGCTCTCTGGTTGAACACATTCCTTTATGTGTGCATCAGATGCCCAGTCCTACTCATGCCACACTCAATGCCAAATTCTCTCAATCGTATCCAAGATGCACCAACTGCAGTAGTGTAGAAGCTATCCACTCATAGTGACATTGGCCTTTTCGAATCTTTTGAAGCATGGACTGAGAATCACACCTTCTAAATCCTCTCTGTCCACTTATCATTTTATATCCACTTCTTGTCTATCTCTCTGCCTCTGATTTTGCATACATCCTTCTTTTCTTGATCTACTTGAGATACAAGCAGTTACATAGTCTGTGACAAATTTTTTAAACAAAAGAAAGATACAAATGCTAATAATAATTATATAATAGTTAAAATAATAGCTTAAATGGCATAGCTATTAACTCTTAAGTGGATCAGGGACAAGACCAGCAAATAGGGAAAAACCACAAATAGGTTGTCGGTTGCAGTGGTTCACTGCAATTTAATAATGTCACAATAGAAGTAACAATTATATAATGCAATTTAATATTGTAGCAGCAGAAGTAACAATTATACACTGCAATTTAAACCGAAGACTATGCCAATGGTTGGTTGGTTGGTTGCTGATCCAGCAGTCCATGGGCTCATGCCCTTTGACCCAATGCCATTAAATTGCATTATATTGCTGGGAAGTCTGGATTTTCGGCCCACCCAGGGACAGAGCCAGAGAATAACTATCACACCTCCAGGAAGGTAGGTTTCAACCTATGCACTGCTCCTAGCCACTGTAGCCAAGATAGGGTTCACTGTGCTCATTCCCCGCCACCAATTGACTACTGGTTATGCCGAACTTTTCTATTGCTCCAGGCATGCAACTAAATGTTCAAGTCAAAAGGATTGTCACGTCCTGAGTCCCTGTGCCTCTATAATGAGTTTCAGCCATAGGAAAAAAACAGTGCTGTCAGTGCTGCACAGTACATCTCTGGCTCCCTCCCAACCACAGTGTGTATACATATATATTCAGGTAAACATGAAACACATTTCAACAACAAAATAAAAGCATAATTGTATAGATGACATGCCATGAAGCTTCTATAAGAAGATAACCTCAATATAACGGCATGTCATCCACTAAGGTTTTCTGTTGCATGGGTGGTATGTCTAGTGGGCCATTGGTGAGACCCACAGACGCAACCACATGCGTAAGACTATGCCAATAGAACATCATAATGTGGCTCAGTCTTTTCCTCATTGCAAAGAAGACAAAAATAATACAGGTCAACAGAAATGGATTCACACATAGTTATCAACAATTAACAACTAGAAAATGTCAACAGCTATGAATATATTGTCTCAACAGTAAACACTACAGAAGTCTCTTTTTAGCGGAGATCATAAAGAGATTAGCAATGGCACTAAAAAGCATCACAGATGAAAACTCAATGGCAAGAAGCAAACAGAAATACAAAGTTACAATAATTCAGAAGTTATATTTTTTCCAGTGACATCATGCTGTTCTGGTGTGAGAATTGGCAATGACATCCACAATATGAAAATATCAGTATTTGAAATAAATATGCTATAGGAAGCCATAAGAATAACATGGGTAAACAGATGATAAACACAGACATTAGCAAGACCTGCAAATAGAGGAAGATTGGTTAATCACACCCATAAACAAATGCAAGCTAGTATATTTTAGACATAATAAAAGACACTTTGGGTTAGAAAGATTAATCATTTAGGAAAATGTTCAATGCAAGAGAACAAGAGGTCACTAAAGATGTTAATGGACACTGGATATCAAAGACCTATTGAATGTGACATTAGAAGAAGTAAGTCAGCTTGTACAGAACCAAGATATTTATAGAGTTTGCAATGTTGTTCAAGGATACATCGTATAGAAGAAGATAGAATTTGCAGTGAAGACAATGTTGTTCAAGGATACATCATATAGAAGAAGATAGCTTTTTGCTGAGACTTACATCAATATGTATATCGATGAATGAATGAATGCATGAATGAATAAAAAAACATTACCACAGGGTAATGTTTCTGCGTAAGGGAAACATTCCCTGGTCAACTCAGTTACCAATTTTGTGTGGTTTTGTTTAGTTTAAATGTTATTAATTTCTTAAAAAAGGTCCAATTTGGACCGATACTTCAAAAATTGTCCTGTTTTGTTTTGTCATCATCAAGTGCAATCTCTGCAATGAAGGTTGACTGCAAGAGATCTCCAACATCCCATGTCTCTTGTTTTGGTAGTGCACTCTGATAGATTATAACCTGTCCATCTTGTGATGTTCCTCTCCCACTTATATCTCTGCCTACCTCTTGCTCGCTTCCCTTTGACTTTACCCTCAAGTAAGGTCTTCAACATGGTGTCATGACTTTAAATGTGTCCAAAATATTTTATTTTCCCGATCTTGTTTTATTGTATATTTTTTATATACATTTTTTATCTATTTTAATTTATACGAGGGGGAGTCAATAAGTAAGTCACAAATTGATGTTGGATGGCAGGAAAATGCAGTAGGTGGTTTCTAAAGCTGTTTATAGTTGATATCATCATAGAACTTTATGTTTATGTTCGCTAGATGGCGCTAGCTGTACCTTGCGCATGCGCAGCACAAAAAACAAAATGGCTACTGTACTTACAGAGTGTACAATCAATGAACAACGTGCTGTTGTGCGTTTTTTATGGGCAAAAGGACTGCCTGCAAAAGACATTCATAAAGAAATGCTTCCTGTTTATGCTGACAATTGTTTGTCCCGTAAAACGGTGCACAGCTGGGTAAAAAAATTTTCTCAAGGACGCTCTAAAATTGTTGACGAAATCCGATCTGGTCGTGCTGTTGAAATTGCAACAGACGCATCTGTGCAGCGGGTTGAGGAGATGATTCGAGGTGACAGACGAGTAACGATAGACGCTGTAGCAGCTGCAATAGGGTGCGCACATGGTTCAGCATACAGCATCATGCATGACCGATTGAAATTTAAGAAAGTGTGTTCAAGGTGGGTGCCCAGACAATTGACGGACGAACACAAAATGAACCGATTAGGCTTGTCATTGGAGCATCTCTGTCAATACGCAAATGAAGGAGAAGACATGATGAACAGGATTATTACTGGGGACGAATCATGGGTGCATCACTACCAGCCTGAATCAAAGCGTGCTTCAATGCAATGGAAACATCCTTCTTCGCCTTGTGTCCAAAAATTCAAGGTTACACCATCAGCAGGGAAGGTTATGCTGACAGTGTTCTGGGATTGTCAAGGAGTGCTTTTAACCAATTTCAAAAAGAAAGGTGACAATGTGAATTCTGAATCATACTGTGAAGTTCTATCAGTGCTTCGGGATGCAATTCGAAGAAAACGTCCAGGGCTGCTGACTAGAGGAGTGCTACTCCTTCATGACAATGCTAGACCACATACGGCTCGATTAACTCAGGAGAAAATAAAAAATCTTGGTTGGAAAATTCTGGAACATCCTCCTTACAGCCCCGATTTAGCCCCTAGTGATTTTCACCTTTTTGGTCCACTAAAAACCCACCTTGGCGGGAAGCATTTCGCGACTGACGCAGAAGTTGAATGTGAAGTGAAAATGTGGCTTAAAAAGCAGAGCACGCAGTTCTACGCAGCAGGTTTGGGAGGACTCATAAAACGATGGGATAAATGCATTAATGTTGGTGGAAATTATGTTGAGAAGTAAAGGGATAATGTATGTGTAAAAATAAACAGTTTTCAGGTTTTTATCGTCTTCAGTTTTTTTCTAAAGAGCCATTTGTGACTTATTTATTGACTCCCCCTCGTATTTAGGTTTTTCTAGTAACTTGTTTAACCTATTTTGCATTATCATTTGTTGTGTGGTTACTGCAGCACCCTCCACTTTGTCGGATACCCTCTGACGTTTTGGTTATTTATATTCGTGTTGAGTAGTTGAATAATATTGGTGATAATTGTAGATTGAAAAAAATATACACTATTTGTAATAATTCTCAATTATAAAAAGTAGAGAATACTGGTAATTATTTGAGATTGAAAAAAATGTAGATAATATTGATAATTGTTCATGCTGGTAATTATAGTTATGAAGTAGGTGAATGTACTGATATGTGGTGTGTCAATGTCGAAATCTGTCTCTTGTAATTAAAGAAATGATTTCAAAGCATATTCCATTTATCTCTTTCAGAGTACCCCATTGACAGTCTAGAGGAAACTGTATCTGATGGTTATTCCAACATGTCCATGAGTCACAATAACAGTTCTGGGTCACTCAACAAGATCATTGAGCGGCAACAGATTAGTCAAGACCAAGATCAACATAAGTATATCAGCATTCCTGACTTGACTATCAGAAATGTCTCACACAGAAGATATTCATCAACTGACAGCATGGAAGGTTCATGCTCTGGTCAGTCTGGGCATTCACATCAAGGATATGATAGCCAGGAGGTCATCTACCCAATGCGCAGGTCTAATCAGTAATCATTTTGTCAATCTTAGATCAAAATCAAACCTAACATCATATGTCACTACGTGGTCATGTTTTATGTTCGTTTTAATCCTCAGAATGTACAAGTAATAAAGCTCTTGTTTCCCATGTGTTGTAGTTCAAGAGCTTCCTTTAATACAAAAAAGTCTCCATCTCTCAGATGTATGGTAATAGTTGCAGACCTACCCGTCATTCAAAGAAGACTCCACCTCTCAGATGTATGCAAATAGTTTCAGAGTTTCCTTTAATACACAGAAGTTTCCATCTCTCAGATGTCATTCTTGAGCTAACTTTTCCATTTCTAATGACAGACTGTATGCTTCTTTATTTCCACGAAAACTGAAATATGATCAGCTTTAGAGTATCAAGACTATTTTTAAAGTGCTGACATTTTTGTGTGTAAAGTTTAGATATCTGGTCTGTAAGTTCTGTTTATAATAACTGCTTGCTGCAGAAAATATTGACACAATTTCATTTTCAACGTCAAGAATCAAGATATATATTAAGATATACTGTTTCCAAATTTGACTTATCTAGATATACATAAGATATACTGTTTCCAAATTTGACTTTTTAAGAATCAAGATATACATAAGATATACTGTTTCCAAATTTGACTTGTCAAGAATCAAATTACATAAGATATACTGTTTCCAAATTTGACATGTCAAGAATCAAGATATACATAAGATATACTGTTTGCAAATTTTACTTGTAAAGAATTAAGATATACAAAAGAGACACTGTTTAAGGTTAACCAGAAACAAAACAAAGACAGCATCTAATGAAATGCTCTCCCAGATCAAGGGATGTAATGCAATTATGTAATTCTTACATGTTGAGGGTATGACTATGGATCTTAACAACATGCAAAAATTGCATACAGCCACATCACATTGCTGGAATTGGAGAGCTCTGGTTTCTGGCCTATGCACCATATTCAGCATTGAAATAACATAGATAGATAGAATTAAATAAAAAATGAAGTGTTATATTAAAGCACATAGAGATAGGTTACTGCATAAGGTTAACAGTCTCCTTTTGCTAGCGGCCTGCCAAGATATCAGATATGTTATTATTTATCACAATCTTTGTTTTACCAGTCAGATCAGTCATTCAGTCAGATTATCATCTTCATCAATAGACACAGTCAGTCATATCAGTCAGTTGCCAGATTATCATCTTCATCCGGTCAAAATGGCGGATGACAACACAACTGTCTTCGTGATTCTTGATTAGAAAACTGGCCTCACAGCACGTGGGGCATTCCCATAAGTGCTCCGCCCTCTGTTCCAGCAGCCATTCGACTCGATGGTGTTTCGAGTCCAATGCCGTCGACATCAGGGCACAACTCTGGACCTTGTGACAGGTTTCTTTGTTGTTCCGCCCACCCATGCCATGCCTGTAACTATTTCAAGCACAACGTCGGCCTGTCGGAACAACATGGTAACTGTTATTGAAGGTTACGACTACTGGATTGTATAGATGACGTGCCATGAAGCTTCTATAAGAAGATAACCTCAATATAAAGGCATGTCATCTACTAAGGTTTTCTGTTGCATGGTTGGTTTGTCTAGTGAGCCATTGGTGAGACCCACAGACACAACCACATGCGCCTACATGTCACCTACAGTTTCACCTGAACAATGGATGTATTCATTGTTTTCAATTAGGAGATTGTGTGGTGACATGTCGTTATTCTGTGACCAGGAGGTCCACTCATTAAGATCTTCACCAGTACTAACGGAGTGCATGCATCTGAGCTGAAGTCTTCTTGTAACCAGAATTTCACAATTTTGACAAACATGTAGAGCAAAATCAAGTGGCCTAAAAAAGGAAAGGTCACCGGGCAGTTGCTAGGTCAATCAGATAAAAAACCTCTCGACTTTGGATTAAAAATGTGCATGTTGTCTTTTGAAATGTGGCCAGTGTATTTATGCATAGACCTGAGTTGGGCAAACTGGTGTATTGCGCTGACATTGTGGCATTGCAGGAAACACGGTTGGGTGAAAGTGGTAACATCATGATAGTAGATTTTCAGCATTTTTACAAAAGGCAATACTTTGGACAGGCAATCTTGGTATGTGAGGTTGATATGTCCAAGTGGAATAGTGACAATATCCAGTTACAGGCAGTGTGGGTCCAGCACCCATTCGTGATTGTTGATGTGTATGTGTGCAACATGAGTGTTGATCTGCAGGATTGGAAAATCCTAGGGGAGATAATGGAACAGGAAAAGCAGATCCTGCTTCATGGTGACTTCAATGTAAAAGGTACATCTTGGGGCAATAATGCTTCTAACAAACAGGGAAGAGAGCTTGAGTAGGTCCTAACAGATATGGACCTGGTGTTCATTAATAATGATCTAATAATAAGAATGGCAAGCAGGGATGATGATGAAAATAGTTTTATCGACCTGACATTGGTGTCATTGTCTTCTATGGCTATCTGCAAATTGGATTTGCTGGGGCATCATGCAGTGACCACCTTCCATGTATTGTGCTCATGAAAAATGATAAAAGTAAGCAGATCAGACCACATGTCAGGTCTTTTAAGTAACATTGCAGAGGAGTGAATGTTGTGAGCAAAATTCAACAAGACAAATGTAGGAAAAGAAGTGGGAAATCAGGTTTAGGATAAGGCCCCCCCCCCCTGGTGGAACGAAGAGGTAAAAAGGGCATGGAGTGAGAAATGGAAAGCAGTAGCACTATGGCAGAGGGCAAGGAAATGTGGATACTCAGCCCATGGAGGTCGCACAATGGAAACGGAAGAAAGATTACTTAGTTCATACATTCAAAGAGATTGTGAAGTCAGCAAAGGCATCAAAATGAGACACATTTTGCAAGGAGATCACACATGAGAAGTCACTAAAATGTTCTAACGCCTACACAAATCCATGAATGGTCTGACAAGACGCATGACTATTGCTGATTTCCATAGCGCTGATATGCATGGTAGAAGACGGACATGACAAAAGATGTGGCGTTGCTGGCACACTATACCACACAACTTGGTCAGAGAAATGTGGAGGCATATCAAGAAATCAGGAAAAAGATTACAGACACATGTAAGAACTTGAGCATAGAAAAACATATGATAATTACAGTTGAAGAAATTAGAAAGGTACTGAAAAGGACAAAAAACACAGCTTCTGGACCAGATGGCAATAGATACAATGTCAATAGTCTGTGAACGGAAGAGGAGTTGGGAGAACTGGCAGACATGTTCAATAATAGCCTTTTAAAGAGCACAGTAAAAAGAAGACTGGTTGCACAGCTATTTAGTTCCATTACGCAAACCTAGGACGGATCACACTAGGATACAAGGCTACAGAATAATAACAATGCAGAATATGATAATCAAGTTTTTGGAAAAAAATTGTGTCCTTGAAGGTATTGTGTCATCTTGAGAGAAATAAGTGTTTACCAACGTTGTTAGGTGGGTATCGCCCAGGAAAGAAGACATGGCAGAATGCAGCCATCTTTGCGCATGATGTTTTTGAGGGGTTCAATTCATGTATGGGGACATGTGCAGTTGAAATAGATCTTGAGGATACTTACAATAGATCTTGAGGATACTTACAATAGATCTTGAGGATACTTACAATAGATCTTGAGGATACTTACAATAGGGTGTCCTTGGATATGTTGATGGACCAACTGTTAAATCTTGCAGTAAATTCTTTTGTCGTGCTGTGGGTTGGTGCCGCCCTGATGCACAGGATAATAGTTCTTAAGTGTGATAACTGGGTATCGGCACCAATGGTTATTGACCCTGGTCTGCCACAGGGATCTCCTATCTCTTGTGCTTTTCAATGTATACAAAGTATGTATCGCTGGCAATCAAATCACAGGTGATGGCAGAACGATGTCGTATGCAAATGACATTCTGGTGTATAGGCAGGGCAGAAATAGAGAAGAGTGTGTCATGGAACTACAGGAGGAGCTGGACAGACTGATGAATTGGTGTAGAGATACGGGAGCAGTGGTAAATCCTTCTAAGGCATTCGTGACGTGGTTTTCCTTGAACAACCACATGGTAAAGACACCCATGACACATGTTTCGTTGTCCTGAAACAGTTTAGAAAGAACCAGCACAATGAGATACCTGAGTGTTTTTTAAAAGAAGTCTGAGTTTCAGGGAACATGTTGACCAGATTATTATAAGGGCAGGTAAAGAATTAACAACTATGAAGGTAATGACTGCTGCGCAGTTTGAGCTGAGATTGTAATTTTTTTGTACCAGGGTTTGGTGGTGGCTGTGGTGGAATATGCACTGGCAATTTTGACTCTTAACCAAACTCAGATCAAAAGACTGGATAGAATTCAGAATGCAGCAATGCGTCATTCTTGTCTGCACAAGAGACACGTTGACAAGAGCTATGCGGTACTTACTCAATTTTCCTATGGCAGAGCACAGATTACAGTATTGTTGTACATGGGAATTCCTTCAGATTTATGCAGATTTTGGAATTGAAATAATCACAAAATTGCTGAATGACATATATAATAGTGGAAACATACCCGATGACTTAATGAGGTCCATATTTATAGCCTTACCTAAGAAACCAGGGACCACTGAATGCGAAGAACACTGCACAATCAGCATCATGAGACAAATAACCAAAATACTCCTCAGAATCATGAAGAGAGTGAGAAGCAAAATAAAATCAGAAATAAGTCCAGAACAATGTGGCTTTGTAGAAGGCAAAGGTACCAACAATGCTATTTATATATTGAGAACACTAATAGATAGGTCTATAGAGGTAAAAATAGATCTGTACTTCTGTTTTATAGACTACACGAAAGCATTTGATAAAATTAAACATAGCAAAATTATACACATGCTAGAGAATTTGAACATTGACAGCAAGGATTTAAGAATAATCAAGAACATGTACTGACAACAAACAGCAGCAATAAGAGTAGGAAATCAATTTGGCCCTTTTCAACAAATAAAACAAGGAGTCAGACAGGGATGCATGCTTTCACCAGACCTGTTCTCTTTATACAGTGAAAACATATTGCGTGCAATAGTAGATATCCCAGGAATATCAGTTGGAGGACATAACATAAATAACTTTAGATATGTGGATGACACTATTCTGATTGCAAAAAGTGAGGAAGACATTCAAGATTTAATTAATGTAGTAATCACAGAAAGTAAAGAGAAAGGCCTCTTCCTAAATATCAAGAAAACAGAAGTAATGGTTATTTTAAAGAAACAAAATAACACACATTGCAAGATCAAAATGAATTATATAGTATTAAAACAGATCCACCAATTAAAATATTTAGGTACAATGATTACAGCAGATGGAAGAAGTTCAGCAGAATAGGACAGGCAAAAACAACATTCAGAAAAATTAAAAATATACTGTGTCATTAGAGGTGAGAAAGAGAGTTCTGCAGTGCTATATAACCCCTATACTAACATATGGGTGTGAGTCTTGGACAATAAACAAACTGGAAATTGGGAAATTAGAGGCAACAGAGATGTGGTTCTACAGAAAAATGCTTAGAATACCATGAATTGCCAGAAAAACTAATGTAGAGGTGTTGAAAGAGTAAAATGTGAAACGGACCTTAATCAGCAATATAAGAAAAAGCAGTGTCCCAAAGCTGTGGAGAAAGAGGTCCAGGCTGTGGTCAGTGCTTATGCCAAATTGGGGGATGTGATTATATACACTGATGTAACTGTGATTAGATATGTTCGCAGTGCTTGGGCCTTTAAAACTCAGTGCGCAGGAAAAACAATCAGGGAGAAGAGTGGGATATTTTTAATATGGATATTATGTTATATGTTTGTTGTTACTGAGGATATTTCAATACCTGTATGGGATGTTTGTTGTTGTTGTAATAGTCCTTGTCTCGATCGGTCCGTTCTGGTGACTTTGTGCGCACGGTTTGAATGGCTTGACGAAATCGCATCTTCTTTTGGAGATGCGGTTAGTCAAGTACGGAAGAACGTGTGTTCAATAGTTGCTAGGCGATTTGGTGCCGTTGAATGGACTGGTTCAATTCCCGTTAGTCTGAAGAATTTTTATATTATTGAGGGAAAGATTCTAGATCCAGAACAAAGAAAAAATAGTGCAAGATATCAATGCTCACAGAATATCAAATAATTTTTCTTACATGATGCTGAAGGAAACAGGCCAGCTTGCACAGAATGAGACTTATGAAAGAAACAGGACAGCTTGCACAGAATGAGACTTATGAAAGAAACTGGACAGCTTGCACAGAATGAGACTTATGAAAGAAACAGGATAGCTTGCACCGAATGAGATATGAAAGAAACAGGACAACTTGCACAGAATGAGATATGAAAGAAACAGGACAACTTGCACAGAATGAGATATGAAAGAAACAGGATAGCTTTCACAGAATGAGATATGAAAGAAACAGGACAGCTTGCACAGAATGAGACTCATGAAAGAAACAGGACAGCTTGCACAGAATGAAACTTATGAAAGAAACAGGACAGCTTGCACAGAATGAGAGTTATGAAAGAAACAGGATAGCTTTCACAGAATGAGATTTGAAAGAAACAGGACAATTTGCACAGAATGAAACATGAAAGAAACAGAATAGCTTTCACAGAATGAGATACGAAAGAAACAGGACAGCTTGCACAGAATGAGAGGCTTATTTAAAAAAGCTGGACAGCTTGTGGGAATGAGATTAGGCATTGAGAACAGGTTTCTGTAAAGGGTATACCACATTAACCTTTAGGGCTCTGACTTAAAAATTAAAAAACATCCCTTGGGGCCTGACTTATTTTTTGGAAAATTTGCGTTATTGATGGTGGGTGTTTTGAAAACGTTATAACTTTTTTTGTTTTAAAATATATCAAAATAATTTTTGCACATCTAAATAAAGGAGTGAATAGTGAATATAATCATGGTTTGTTGCTGTTGTATGTGTGATATGACAGTTGTGAGCAAGTTGTGAAATTGAAAATTTGGGTGAAAAATGCAAAAAGCCATTTTCAAAATCGCAAATATATCTTTGTGACGACCCTAATACATGAGCAATGTGTGGCAACATTGATAAAATCCTCATAAATACCTATACTTATTGTATATATATATTGTTTTATATCCAAACTAATATAATATGGACTAAAAAAACTAATAAAACATGAAGAAATTGCATATAATGTCCGTCCGGTCAACACTAGTTCTAGCCCGACACACAACGTAATTATTGTCCATGCACACACGTGGCATCCCTGATACATATTATTTTTGTTTTTTTTAATGAATACACACATTCTTATCAAATAACAACATATTAAACACAAAAAACAACAATTAGAACATGTAGTCACGATCAATTACCCATGCCACGCGGTACTCAATTTGATAGTAAAATACGGCAGAAAATGGCTAAAGTCGCTCTAGAAATGCATTGAAAAATTCAACCGGCTATCTCTCTGTTACAATTGTAATGAGTAAAGGAATTTGACCTTTAAACTGTGACGTATTCCTAGCTATATGTAGCAGGAATTCTACTTCATATAAGCTTTAATTCGTGAAGTTCCGTACTTGGGAATGGAGCGATATCGTATGGCGTATGATTGCGACCACAGGCAAGGTGGGACGCACACGCAAGGCGCAATGTTGCGACCATAGGGTCCTAAAGGTTAAAGAACATATGTATTTATTTGGAAACCAAACATTAAAAATAATAATCATATATCATATAATTGCTTGTGTGAAGTAAAATGCTTGTTCACAGATTAAATAGCCAACTGCTTGTTTACAGTTTAAATAGTTAAATGCTTGATTACAGATTAAACAGTCAACTGCTTCGCAAACAGTCATCAACCAGTACTGATCCTCTTCAATTTGTCAAAGTGAAAGGAGCACAGAATTTAGCACATACAGCTGAGGTTCAGATGAGGGTGGCTGCCGAGAGTAAGAAAGGATCTGTGTCAATACAAGATAAGGATGAGGATGCTGACTGGCAATCTGTGAGCATTCTTATTCAACTTAGTTGAGTAGTTTCAATAAATAACGTCAGCTGAGGCTAATCACAGTTCATTTTATACTTAAGCTATTAATAGAGTTCTAATGAAAAACTTAATTTACAGAAATATGTCAACAGTTATTGTCATTGTAAGTAGGTTATATTTGTGATAATGACATCACAATCCTTACATTCTACATAATATCATAGTCCTTACATTCTACATATTATCACAATCCTTACATTCTACATAAAATCACAGTTCTTACATTTTACATATTATCACAGTCCTTACAATCTACATAATATCAGTCCTTACATTCTACATATTATCACAATCCTTACATTCTACATAATATGACAGTCCTTACATTCTACATAAGATCACAGTCCCTAAATTCTACATACTATCACAGTCCTTACATTCTACATAATATCACAGTCCTTACTTTCTACATATTATCACAGTCCTTACATTCTACATAAGAACTATGGACGTGTCAAATTTGCAGTGGTGATGATCCAATGACTGATTAACTATTATCACAGTTAAGCTGAATCATAATATCACAGTCTTTACGTTCTACATAATATCACAGTAATAGTTTCAGATCGTCACCTCAACAGTGACATAGACCAGGAACCAGAAAAGAACCTTCAAACTCTGCAGGTTTCCACATATTAATTTCTATAGATTGTCTGAATAGAAAACTAGGTAATCAGAAGTCATCATCATCATCATCAAGTGCCGTCTCCGCAATGAAGGTTGGCTGCAACGTATCTCCAACATCTCCTGTCTCTTGTCTTGGTGGTGCACTCTGCTAGACTGTAACCTGTCCATCGTGTAATGTTACTCTCCCACTTGTATCTCTGCCTACCTCTTGCTCGCTTCCCTTTGACTTTACCCTCAAGTAAGGTCTTCAATAAGGTGTCATGTCTTTTAATGTGTCCAAAGTATTTTATTTGCCTGATCTTTATTTCTCTTAGTAGTTCTTTCTTCATATTAAGTGCCTTTAGCACCTCTTTATTTGTTTTCTTCTCTTTGCATGATGTTCTCCCTATTCTTCTATATACCCACATCTCAAAGGCATCAATTTGATCTTCTAATTGTTTATTTAGTGTCCATGTTTCTGAGCCATACATTAATATGGAATAGATGTAGCATTTTATAATTCTCATTTTTAACTTGTTTGTAATTTGTTTAGATATTAATAATTTCCTCATGTTATTGAATGTACTTTTAGCCATTCCTTTTAACTTCTGTTTTACATCCGCCATCATTTGTGACTATGTGTCCAAGATATTGATACTGTTTTACTTGTTGTAGTTTCTCTCCATGTATGTTTATGTTTACCTCCTGTTCTTCTGTGTCTTTGCTGATTATCATGGTTTTTTTTTGTTGACTATTTATATCCAGTCATATTCATTACTTGATTTATTGACTTGATCTATTAGTCTTTGTAGTTCATGTTCACTTTCTGCCAAAAGAACAGTGTCATCTGCATATCTAAGGTTGTTTATTATTTTCCCATTGATCTTGAGTCCTGGTATTGCTTCTATATTTTAAAAGATATTCTCTGTGTAGATATTAAATAGGCTTGGTGATAAAATGCATCCTTGTCTTACCCCTCTTCTTATTTCTATGTATGGAGAGTAGCTGTTTTCACACCTTATTGATGCAGTTTGTTCCCAATATATATTTCTAATCAGTCTGTCTTTTCCATCTATGCCTATTTCTTGATGACATTTGATTAATTTTTTATGTTGGACTCTGAAGTCAGTTATTAGCAAATATAAAAGCCCTTTACCAGAACTGCTTAAGCTCAGTAAGAAGTACTGATGGAATGACTTCATCTTTCGAAACAAGTTACAAAAGAATCCCAAAACAAAAAAGTAAACAGTACAGTAATAAGAGAAGAATCTGATGAAGAATTAAACAATGCAATAAACAAATTGTTATTTGCTGATGATCAGTGCTTTATCTACGAAGAGGAACAGCAGTCACAAAATCATATTAATGTGCTAACAACAACATGCACCAAGTATAACATGAAAATAAATATGCAGAAAACAGAAGTAATGAAAATTAGCAAGTAATCTAATCCAGTGAACTTAACAATAAACAAAACTAAAGTGAAGCACAAAGTTATGTATTTAAATACCTGGGAAGTATATTCACAGAAAACAAAATTAGACAGAGAGATTGAGACAAGATGCCAGAAAGCAAACATAGTGACAGCTATCACCATTACTCCTCAACCCAAAGATCAAGACGGAAGTCAAGAGACAGATGATAAACAGTATTTTTATGCCAACACTCTATCAATGCCAGACATGGGTTCTGACAGCAACCAGCAGAAAAAATGTACATGTGAGATGAAATACCTGAGTAAAGCTGCAAGAGTAACCAAACTAGACAAAGTGAGAAATGACGAATTCAGAAGAATCGGTATAAGACCATGCACAAAAAACATCAAGAAACAACAAATAAAATGGTATGAGAATGAACCATAACCAACTACCAACAAGAACATTACAGCATTAGAATACATGCCCAGAGGAAGACTTGAACAAGGCAGATAGATAACATCAAGACAACACTGAACAAATATTGATTAAACGCAGTCAAGGTGACACATATGGCCTTGGATAGATAACTAAAGCTCCCAGTCACCACCCCTACACTTAATGTCAAGTGTGTATATTCTGACCATCATCCATCTGGGGATAGACCATAGATAAATGTCTAAATAGATACTTGACAAACCAGGGTCTAAAATGATAGCAACCAATAATGACACTGTTACTTGTCATCCATGTCGTAGGATGTGACTAAGGATGGTGTGGGTGGGGGGAAGTTGACTGTCCCATCCCACAGAGAGTCAAAGTGACACATAAGCCATGCTGAAGTCAGATGTGTCAAGCTGATAGCTGCAGATATCACAGCTAAACTTTAAACCATGATACTATATATTCCATTCATCATGCTCACCTGCAGCAGTCTTAGACAAACCACATTCCATTCACCGGACTACATCCTGCTCATCTGCAGGAGTCTGAGAATTAATGCAAAAGATGAAAAAAGGCTGAATTCTCAAGTTATTATGAATATGAACTGTTTGGTTGACACACAAACAATAATAAAAATAGTGCACAGGTATGCAAATTCCTAGAGGACCAAAACATTTGACACTAATGCATACCATTAGGTATCAGTACTATAAGATTCATTAGGCCTACTGGAGAACCACAAACATTTAACACTAATGCATAACGTTATGTATCAGTACTATAAGAATAATTAGGTAAATCCAGTAACAGGATAATGAAGTTTTGCTAATCACTTAAGACACATATAATAACACACAAATCAAAGTTTTGGCCTAAAGGCATTTATCAAGACAAATAATAGTACAAAATTTAAACATACAACAGAAAATGAACATTAAGAATTATAGATGATCACATGGTCATGTGTACTCTAGATTGACCAGAAGAGTTGTGACTAGGTCAGATGTGAAACAACACCTACAAGGCATATACAAAAATTACTACATACATGTGACTAATAGAGAAATTATGTAACAACTAGAAACATCCATGAGACAGATGCTCATTGGTGCTGTGGGGCTTAAGAGGGCCATATTGGTAAATGTAGCTGCTCTCATGTAGCGTAGGACGGGTCCGGTCATCAGAGAAGCATGACTTAGTGGCCGTAAGCTGAATGTCCTGGGTGCCCTGATGGCCCATACCATTGAAGTAGACGTCAATAGGGTTAACCCAAATGGTTTTTGACACTATACAAATATTAATAGAATCGATCTGTGAGCCTCCTTCCAGTTTCACCTATATATGTCATGGCGCAAAGCTTGCATATGATGCCATAGATGACATTGGGGGACACACATGTGAAGCTCTCCTCAATGGTGAAGGTGGCTTTATGGATTGTGACAGACCGGGTCTGAGTGACATAGGCACAAGTGTAGCATTTGTTGTGTTTGCAGCTGATAGCGCCAAAATGATTAGGAACGTAAGGCTGGAGGTGACTCCAGACCAGTATATCCCTGAGGTTCTTGTTGGGTCTGTAAACAACAAGAGGGTGGTCACAGAACACTTCCCACGTCTCAGGATCCGACTGGAGAAGACGAAGGTGATGGAGCAAGACATGATGAATCGCAGTGCTATGTGGATGGAAAATGAGAACAGGTTTGACCCTGTCAGAAGAGGAAGACTTCTGAGTGTTTAAGAGGGTGTCCTGATCAGAGAGGCTGCACACTCAAAGAAGGGCAGATCTGAGGATTCTCTCGGGTATAGGGTATAGGTGACAGAAGAATAAATCCATCATCTCATGGGCTTTCTTGAGGAAGCCCTCCTCGCAACTACACAAACGCCAGAGATGAAGAAGTTGAGAGAATGGAAGATAATCCTGACAGGCAGAGGGATGAAAAGAAGTGTATAGAAGAAAGCAATGGGCATCAGTCAGTATATAGTGTACCAATGTGCTGAGACAGAAGGGTTGGATGAATATGTCCAGGAGGTTCACATGGGAGGTGGAAATCTCCGGGTGAAAATAGTCAATGAATTGTATGAAGCGTGCCAGGTCAGTATCAGATATGTCAGTGATGCCGATTCGATGATCAATATATCTATGGAACACTGATGGGAAGGGACCCCATAGGATTCCCATACCTGGTGCTCAAGGTGGCCCATGAACAAACAGGCATAGATAGGTCCCATCTTAGTACCCATGATGACCCCCACTGATTTGGTCAAAGAAGTGCCCATCGAGCTCAAAGGAATGGAGAGTGAGCATCAGCTCTGCAAGACACGTGAGGGTAGAAGTAGACACAGAGGGTTGCAAGGCATGTGGATTTTCGATAGCATATGGAATGCAGGCGTACCCACACTGCTTTCCTTGAGGCATAGAGTGGCAGCTGAGTGGGCAGGAGGCCGTCAGCTATTAAACCCTTACTAGTGGTACAGACTGTGTTGTTGTGGACAACAATCAGGCCTTTCTTGCACATCTTGGCCTTGTAGAACAAGGGATTGGATAGCTAATCCTGACCCTCTGCTAGATAGAGGACCTTGTGCCAGATAATAACATCTGCTCCCTTCCCATCTGCCGACTTCATGGTGATGTCATTATGACTGCGAAGTTGCTTAAAAGCACGGGACTTGGCATGGGAGATGTTGTCTATTTCATTGTTACTGGTTCATTTCATCATTGGTTACTTGATGTATTCTGTTGATATTTTAGGAATTGAGTAGTTGGAAGAGTCGAAGGAAGAGTCAGTCAGAGCGTTCATATTCACAGATAGAAAAAGATGAAGCTGGATTCAATTGGACACCTCAAATCAATACTTCCACAGAAATGCAGGAGAAGAGGTTTGTCACAAAGAACTCATTTTTGAAGTTTTCTTTATAGCTTTTAATTATTTTCTGCTCAGTCCTCTGTGTACTGTACCTTGATAATATTGAAGTATTACTTTATAATCTGTTACTGGTTCCATGCGAATCATCATCAGGTGCCATGTCGGCTGGCGTAGGCAATCATGGCTCTCCACAGCTCTGTCTCCCGTATTATGTATCAAGGTTGTTGTTGTTTCCCTGCCGTGCCAGGTTGTCAAACTGTCTAATATTTTCTCACATTATCGCCCTCTGTCTCTGTTGTCTTCAATCTTGCCTGTTGTGACTGTTCTCCATACCTTCCTGTCTCATGAAGTGGCCAAAAAGTGAAGATTGTCTTTTTCTTATGTTATTGAATAGGCCTAAGGTATGTTTCACATTTTAATCTTTCAACACCTCCACATTAGTTTTTCTTGCAGTCCATGGTATTCTCAGCATTCTTCTGTAAGAAGCACATCTCTATTGCCTCTAATTACCAACTTTCCTGTTTGTTTATTGTCCAAGACTCGCATTCATATGTTAGTATAAAAGTTATATAGCACTGAAAAACTCTCTTTCTCACCTCTGATGACAAGGTCATATTACATAATATATTTTTCATTTTCTGAATGTTTCCATGCCAATAGACATACTAAATTTAGTACTGACGTGATTACCAGTAATGGTAGTGTCCAGTGATGTTTTCTAAATGTTTCTAACAGCTGTCGCTTCCGAAGTGCGCAAGGTTTATTATGACCTTCAATTTTTGTCAAAACTTGGTAAAAATTGACCTACTTATTTTCTTCTTCTTCTTCTTTTGTTCACTTAAAACATGTCTATATCTGTAATTCTGTCTCCTTAATAAAACTCACTGTCTTTTGTAGCTCATACAGTGTCCCATAGAGCTTTGATTCCAGTGTTGTTTACGCTGGCCAATATGTCTGCCTCAGCATTTCATGCTCAGAACACTCTTGAAGTATATGTTTGGCACTCTGTGCTGCCTGTCCACATGTACACATGGCCGTGTTGCCAATCTTGAACTTTGTATACATGTGACTGCGGAGTTGGTTGTGTCCTGTTCTGAGATGTAGAATTATAACTTGTTCTGATCAGTTCATAATGTGATAGTCATCTTGTGTTGGTGTTTGTGGCTTTCTTATTGACTTGATCATCTGTTTTTTTCTGATGGTAGGTGATTGGTATATCTGGTTGGTCTTCGGCAGCACCTTCCTTAGCCAGTTGGTCTGCTTTTTCATTTCCTGGAATTTTACAGTGAGAGGGTATCCACTGCATGGTTACCCTATACTGGTAAGACAATTTGCTAAGTAGTTTTTTCAAGTCTGTTAGTTTTCCAGACTGAAGAGCTTGAAGCACTGACCTTGCATCTGTCAGGAATACCACAGGCTGTAGGCCAGAGTTGGAGTTCAGCAGTTTTTTAGTTGCCACACTAATTGCCTGGATTTCTGCATCATAATTATTGCAGAATTTTCCTGTCGGTGTTCTTATTGTATCTCTAGGCTTGTGTGGATATTCTATATATACACCTGCACCTCCTTTCCTCACAGCATTCTGTGCTGACCCATCTGTGTATACCCTGACTCATATATCTTGTGGATATTCCTCATCCAGGAAACTGAGAGTGACTGTCCTTCGCTGCACACTGTTCTGTTCGTCCTCACTTAGTATTCCTTTCACATGGGTCTGAATGTATATGGGCATTCCATGCCTTTCACTCCACAGGGTTTGTTCTGGTACCGACCTTAAGGGGCTGTCAACTTCAGGTAGGTCTGTAAGTTGTCTACAGAGTCGTTTATCTTGATGGATAAAGCTGCTTCTTTTCAGTCGCCCCATTGCTAGATTTTGGAATCTTTCCTTCATTGGATGACTTGGCATACACTGAAACTTTTCTGCTTGAATTAGTACTTTTGTGTCTCTGCGTTCGCCAAGTGTTTGCATTCTTCCCATTTTCTGCATCTCTACTATGGGTGTTGATTTCATTGCTCCCAACATATTCTAAGTGCCTGGTTTTGCACTTTATCTAGATCTTGTAATGTGATGTTTGATGCAGGACACCATGCAGCTGAACCATATTCCAGGTGTGGTCTTATGCCTTGCTGGTAAACTTTACTGAGTATATTCCCACTGGTTCCCCATGTGGTTCCACTTAGTTTTCTCAGGATAGCTAACTTCCTCCTGGCTTTTGTTGTTGCTTTATTTATGTGTTGTTTCCATGTCAACTTATCATCAGAAGTAACTCCGAGGTATGTGGGTTGTTTGTCTTCTTTCAAGAGCTCTCCGTCTATCTTGATATGACCGGCTTTTTGTTTTGGTGAGAGGGTAAAGAGTGTAGTGCTGCACTTATCTGTGTTAATGCTGATGCACCATCTATTTGCCCATAAGGTTAGGGCATCGATAGCCCTTTGTATTTGTTTAGTGGCCACTGTCGCATGTTCTTCTGTGCACCAGATCACCAGGTCGTCAGCATACATTGCCACTTTGATCCCGTGTGGTAGTTCAGCAATTAGGTCATTGATGTAAACAAAAAAAGTGTGGGTGACAGGACTCCTCCCTGGAAACTCCATGACACAGTAGGACTTTCTTGCTCTTGCGACCATCTAACTGTACCCTGGCTCTTCTATTATGCAGGAATGCTTTTACCCATTTGTACATTCTTGAGCTAACCCTGCAATTTCACAATTTCTTTAGAATCCCTTCTTTCCAGACCTTATCAAATGCTTTCCTGAGGTCTATTCATACTGCTAGTATCAGTTTCTTATCTTGGAAGGCATCCTCAATCTCTTGGTAGAGGTAGGTTGCCTGATCTTCAGTAGAGTAGCACTGTCTGAAACCTGCTTGCTGTGATACCAGAAGGTTTTCACTTTCAAGGTACCACTGCATCCTAAGATTGATAATGCATTCCATTGTTTTACATAAACAGCTTGTGAGGCTGATGGGCCTGTAATTGGAGACTGTGTTGCCATCTTTTCCTGATTTGAGGAGCGGTATCATTATTATATAAATTGATGCCTTTGAGATGTGGGTATATAGAATAATAGGGAGAACATCATGGAAAGAGAAGAAAACAAATAAAGAGGTGCTAAAGACACTTAATGTGAAGAAAGAACTACTAAGAGAAATAAAGATCAGGCAAATAAAATACTTTGGACACATTAAAAGACATGACACCTTATTGAAGACCTTACTTGAGGGTAAAGTAAAAGGGAAGCGAGTAAGAGGTAGGCAGAGATACAAGTGGGAGAGTAACATTACACGATGGACAGGTTACAGTCTAGCAGAGTGTACCACCAAGACAAGAGACAGGAGATGTTGGAGATACGTTGCAGCCAACCTTCGTTGCGGAGACGACACTTGATGATGATGATGATCATTATTGCTTCTCTCCACGCCTGTGGTACATTACCCATGGACCAGCTTGTGTTAAAGATCTGCAGTAGCTTTGCTCTTGCTGCAATTCCCAGGTTTCTAATATTTCATTGGACACTCCATCAGCTCCAGGGGACTTTTTAATTTTCAATTTGGATATTGCATGCTCCAGTTCTTTCATTGTGATTGGTGCCTCCATGACTTTAGGTATAGGTTCGCCTTGTCCAATGTTTTGCTGGTTCTCTTGAACCTCCTGTTGTTTGTCTGGGCTGACTTTGACGTTATTGTCTTCTGCAAAGGAATCTGCAAAGTAATCAGCTGCATGTTTACCTGTTAAAATGTTTCTATCTTTATAAAGTGCGATCCTGGTATTTCTCCCTGTACCTCCATCATTTAGTTGTTTTACAAGTTTCCATAATTTCCTAGTATCTCTTTCTAGGTTCAGCGACTCTGTTTTTTCTTTCCAGCTGCTCCGTCTGGCTTGTAACTTGGCTCTTTGAAATTTAGCCTTTGTTTGTTGATATTTGTTGTGATGTTCTTGGCTAGGTCTGTTCTCAGTCTGCTGTCTAGATGTTTCCATCTCATTTTGCAGCTTTTCCAGTTCATCATTCCAGTAGGGTTTGTAGTTTTTGCGTGTCCCCCTGGGTATGGTTTTACTAGCAGCATGTAGTATACATCTATTAAATTTACTCACTGCTCTATTGATGTCTTTGTCCAAGTTCATGTCCTTAGCTAGAACACTAGTTAAATGCTGGTACATTTTCCAGTCTGCCTTCTTATAGTTCCACCTAGTGAGCGTGCTGCTGTCCTTGGTAAATTCATTGTGGATTTCCAGAAATACTGATCTGTGGTCACTACCCCCAAGCTGCATTTCAACAACATGTGTGATGTTCCATTCCAGTCCTGGTGAGTGGAATGCCAGGTCTGATGTAGAGGTGGTGTGCCATGCTCTCGAGTAGAAGGTTGGTGAGTCTGCTGGCTGGTTAATAAGGATGAGATTATTTTCATCCTGCCAGTTCTCAAGTTCCTCACCTCTCTTGTCGATATGATCGTAGCCCCAGCTCTGAGAGTGGCTGTTAAAGTCACCACACACCATAAGTCTCTCTTTATCTGGAATTGTGTCTAATACCAATGTTTTATCATTTGGGCAGTAGTAGTTCAGGAGATGGAATTCTGCACTGTCTGTTTTTAGGTGGAGCATCTGGTATTCTGCCCCTTCCATATATACTTCCAGCTGGCATGCGCTGATATTGTTTTTAATAAGTGTCAGAATTCCACCCTTTCGCCTGTCCTTTCGGTCAGACCGGTAGCCTCTGATTTTGAAGGCTATGTCGCTGCTGAGGTGTGTTTTTTGGATACAGCATATATTAACTTGTTCTTCACTGAGGACATTTTCAAGTTCCAATATTTTGCTGTATCCATCTCTTTTACTATTGACACCCTCAGCATTCCTGTGCATTATTTTTCATGGTCGTTTGTTTGGCCAGTAGCTCTATTCCCTTGCCTCTTGGCTCCTCGGGGCATATGAGGACTTCTAGTAACTGAGGTTGGCCCTTTCGAGGTATAGGGCCAGGCACCATCCCTGCCTGAACATCCGCCACAGGGCAGGTACCATAACTGTTTATAGATGCAGACATGTTTCCATTGTGTTTTGTGCGTGGCAACCTGATTATCTGTGCGCCTTTTGGCTGGTTGCCTCCATCATCAGCACTCTGCTTACTTGGGCCAGACTATGGTCCTGCTCGAGTGGGAGTGCCCGACCAGTCTTAGTTTCCAGCCCCTGATGGCTGAACTAAGCCCCATCACCACTTCAAGGTGCTGGCCTTGATGGGGGACCTACTTATGATTCAGATGTTGGTGACAATTTTTAAATGGGATTATAGAGAACATGAAGGAATTGGACATTGATGGGGGGAGTAGTTCAGTTATTAGTAGACCTAGTTGAAATTATCAGCAATCTGTAGTGTAGGCCTAATTGATGTGTGTGTGTTCCCTCTCAGCATAGACCTACTAATGATTGAGAATAGTCAACACAGCTGATCTATGTAAATATTGATCAATTTCATAAGAAATCTGGTCCTGCAAATGATATTGATGGAGGTTACTATGTTTTTGACTAAGATTAGGCTAATGTTTCCTATTTCTATGTAAGTCATTCTTTGGGGTACGCACAGAATCTTGTGTATGCCGGTATGAAAATTTTCAGAAAAACAAGATCCGTTTTGGAGAGCTGTTTCATCAAATATCTAGGGCATTCTTTATGTGAATATAATATAAATATATTTCAACAATTATTTTAGCATGTCTCTCATTACGTGGAGCATCCTGCTGTAATAAGGACATCTTCAAGTGGTCATTTGCAATTCAATGTATCTTGTTCAGTTTTTGTGTGTTTTTTTAGAAAGGTCCCAATTGAACTGGAACATGGAAAAAGTCCTTGTTCTTTTGTTTATTGCTAGTTCTTTACTTTAACATTGATAGTTACACTTTTATAGTAACTTTGTACTTTCTGTAGTATTTACTACTTATTCGTTTGGTTACTGCGGCACTCTCCATTTTGTTGGACATCCTCTGACATTTTGGTTATTTATATTAAATTCGCATAAAGAATGTCCTAGATATTTAGTGAAACTGCTTTCCAAAATGGATCTCGTTTTTCTGAAAATTTTCATACCGGCATACACAACATTCTGTGTGTACCCCAAAGAATGACTCACATAGAAATAGGAAAAAAATAGCATAATTTTAGTTATAAATATAGTAATCTCCATCAATATCATTTGCAGGACCAGATTTCTTATGAAATTGATCAATATTGACATAGATCAGCTGTGTTGACTATTCTCAATCATTAGTAGGTCTATGGGCTGGAGGGAACACACACACATCATCAATCAGGCCTACACTACAGATTGCTACTAATTTCAACTAGGTTTTCTAAATACTGAACTACTATCCCATCAGTGTTTGATGCATTCACATTCTCTAGAATTCCATTAAAATAATTGCCTATCAACACCCTCTGAATCATAAGTAGGTCAATATTTACCAAGTTTTGACGAAAATTGAAGGTCATAAGAAAACTTGCGCACTTTGGAAATGACAGCTGTTAGAAATGATCAGAAAACAACACTGGATACTGCCATTACTGATGATCACATCAGCACTAAGTTTAGTATGCATGTTTATTCACATGGAAACATTCAGAAAATGAAAAATATATTATGTAATATGACCTTGTCATCAGAGGGGAGAAAGAGAGTTCACCAGTGCTATATAACTACTATATTAACATATGGATGTGAGTCTTGGACAATAAACATTAAATTTGGAAATTAGAGGCAATAGAGATGTGGTTCTACGGAAGAATGCTGACAATACCATGGACTGCAAGAAAAACTAATGTGGAGGTGTTGAAAGAGTCAAATGCGAAATGGACCTTAATCAATAACATAAGAAAAAGAAAATCTTCATTTTATTGGTCACTTCATGAGACAGGAAGATTTGAAGAACAGTCACAACAGGCAAGATTGAAGAGAACAGAGAGGGTGACAACGTGAGAAAATATTAGACAGTTTAACAACCTGGCATGGCAGGAAAACAACAACAACCTTGATACATAATACGGGAGAAAGATGGCTGCGGAGAACAATGATTACCTACACCAGCCAGCATGGCACCTGATGATGATTCGCATGGAACTGGTAACAGATATTAATCAAAATGACTGTGTTCGGATGTTCAAATGATATAACTTATTACTGAAGTTTTCATAGTACAAATGATATAACTTATTACTGAAGTTTTCATAGTACAAATGATATAACATTATGGAAGTTTTAAATGTTAACAACTTAAATCTGAAAATAATGCATGTTATAGGAACTGTAAACTTAAATCCTGGGTCTACCTAAAGTATCTACTTCTCACCTACCTAAAAGATCTACTTCTCACCTACCTAAAGTATCTACTTCTCACCTACCTAAAGTATCAACTTCTCATCTACCTAAAAGATCTGCCTCTCATCTACCTAAAACATCTACTTCTCATCTACCTAAAACATATACCCTTTAATCTACCAAAAGCATCTACTTTTACAATTTTAGATTTGTATTCAAGTATCCTTGTGTTATAATTAAACTTGCAGAAGTAGTTACAATTTAAAGAGATTTTGACAAATGTTTCTTCTTCTTCTTCGTTCATTCTCAAACTCCTGCTGGATCTCCCTTGTAGCAAGACCATTGTCCTACTAGATTTCCAGCAGGATGTAGTCCAGAGAATGGAAATGCATTATGTCGCCGTTTTATTTGTGCCAATGGCCCGACACATCCATCCTCGGCGGATGACAAATGTTTTATTTTCCTGATTTTGAAATGTTTAGGACACATGGCAGAGGTTCTAGACAGAAGTTCTACCCCATTCATGATGACAGTAGTGATGATGATATCTATCCTATTAGTCAACAGTTTCATGGTGACCTGACTCTGGTAAGTCATCAAGTCTCTAACAGTGTACAGAAGAGTGAAAGTCATATGACATATACAACAGTAACTAATATAAAGTAGCCATGAGGTGGATACCATCTCACAGTCAAATATCCAGAAATAAAAATAACAGATCAACTGTCTAAGGAGAGTATTTAGGATGATGCTCTAAGATCTTTGATGCTCTCTTAGTTTTAACAAGAGATAGAACTAGTGGTGGGAAACAACCAGAAATACCAGGGCTGGGAGATGTCACCAATTTGACGCACCAGGTAATTTTATGATCATGCACAGGTTAGAATCTCAATTCAAGGGAGATTACATACATCAGTTTACATACATATCTCATTAATCATGTACTCCTTCACAATATCTTTCATTTACGTTATTATTTTTAATTAAAAAAAAATTACATTCCTTATTATATTGTCTTTTAATATATAGTTAGTTAGTTAGTCGTCGGATCATCATCACTGCAAACTGGACACATCCATAGTTGCTCCGATCTTTCCTTGAGTGTATCCGCCATTACACTTCTGCTGACCGGTCCTATGCTGGTTGACCATCATTCTTCTACATCCTCCAAAATGTTCACTTCTAGCAACATCGCATTTCAATCCCTGATCTTTAATCCTGGCCATTGAAAAGAAATCATCATCTACATTAGTCTCACTCTTGCGTGCTATATATCTTAATGAGTTCAAAACGTCAGCGCGATCCATTGCTCTGTGCCACAATCGCGCATGACGCCAGTTTATCCGCTCTTTCATTGCCTTGAACACCCACATGTCCCGGCACAAAAAGTGAATGAGACCCACTTGTACCTTCTTAATCATACTCATAGAGTCACTCAAGATGCAGACCTGCATTACCTTTTGTGTGCATAACCACTCAAATGCCCTGGTCACCGCCACAGTCTCCATGGTCATACTACTCGTAGTGACCGCAAAGGCACCACTCTCCTCCTTGATCATTTTACCTGTGCACTGAGCTGTGAATGCACAAGCACTGCGAACATGTCTAATCACAGATCCATCAGTGTATATAATCACATCCCCCTCTTTGGTATGCTCACTGACCAAAGTCTGGACTTCTTTCTCAGCAACTGTGGGCCAACATTCTCTGCATTCCCTGCTAAGTGATATTTCATATATAACATATGCCATATGGTTGTGTTGGCAAGATTACCCAAATCACAACCTCCACTAGTAATATATTACTCAGAATATCCAGGGAATCAAAATAACCACTATATTGTGATGATTTAAAGCTGTGATGTAACATAATTGTACTAATGTCAGAAATTTAAAGGACCTAATCTCACCGTAAGATTATAACTCACCATAAGATTAGAACTCACTGTAAGATTAGAACCGTAAGACAAAACATTCCACACAACAGTTAGGTTAGAATTCACCGTAAGATTAGAACTCACCGTAAGATTAAATATTCCACACAACATTTAGGTTAGAACTCACCGTAAGATGAAATATTCCACAAAACAGTTAGGTTAGAAATCACCATAAGAGGGGTCTTTTATTTAATATAACTATTTTTGGATGGTTAATAATAGCTCTGATATAACGTAATTGGATACAACCGTACTTAAAAGAATCATAATTCAATACTTTGATAATGACTGCACAAGAAACATTCCACAATAGTTAGGTTAGAATTAAATTACATTCAGATGTGTGTACTGTTAGCAGTTATCATTTTGGCACAAGCTAGATGTTTATTATCCCTACTGAACTTGAATTTACAATTTTTTATTTTACACTTGGCACACAATGTTGCACACTTGGCACACAACGTTGCATGCTTGACACACAATGTTGCACACTTGACACAATGTCGCACACTTGACACACAATGTTGCATGCTTGGCACACAATGTTGCACACTTGGCACACAAGTCTGATGCATGGCTGAGAGGTTAGAGAGTTGATCTCACATCCATAAGGTCCAGGATTCTATCTCTGATAAGGGCTAGATATTTGTCTGAGGGTAAATTAAAATACTCACCCTATACATGACTTGAGAATAATAAGAGCATGCAGCCTTTATCATACAGTTACAAAATCCCTCCCTGCAACTCCTAATAGGGAAGCATGCAGTATTTGACAGTTTTTTTTGTTTACACAATGTTGTTGAATGTTTTATTTCACTATCATCCTTGATATGTATCTTGATATGTATACTAAATAAATCACTTTGATACAAGCTACATGACAGTGTTTTCTTTCGCAGTGTTTTATTTGTCCTAGATACTATTCTTCCTCCACAAATTTTACACATATCATTCAAACATTGATATTCATACATTCAAACATCACATGTGCAGTCAATCGCTATGATCCATATTCATATTTTTAAATTAGAAAAAAAGACATTTATTGTTACAACAGAAACATATAGAACTATTCAGTAAAATATATACATTTAATATTTGATCCTTATTGTATCATGGCAACTACTAGTTGAATATGATCCTTATTAGTTAGTCGTTGGCTCATCATCACTGCAAACTGGACACGTCCATATTTGCTTTGATCTCTCCTTGAGTGTATCTGCCATTACACTTCTGCTGACCAGTCCTATGCTGGTTGACCATCATTCTTCTGTGCCCTCCAAAATGTTCACTTCTAGCAACACTGCATTTCAATCCCTGATCTTTAATCCTAGCCATTGAAAATGAATCATCATCCACATTAGTCTCACTCTCGCGTGCTATATCTCTTAAGGAATTCAAAACGTCCGTGCGATATATTGCCCCATCGCCCTGTGCCACAATCGTTCATGATGCCAGTTGATCTGCTCTTTCATTGCCTCGAACACCCACATGTCCCAGCACAAAAATAAGTGTCACCACTTTCAGCCTCATCTTTCTCAAGGCTTCAATCCACTGTTCGTGAACGAGACCTGGTTAGTTTTTGGTAAATGCAATAAAGTTTATGTGATTATAGATTTTAAAATAATATGTGCATGCTGAAATGAACAATTGCATACCACATATATTGGTGTATGTGTGATACAAGAGTTGTGAGAAGGTTGGGAAAGGGAGTGAAAAAAGGTGGAAAATAATTCTTAAACAGTTACTTACCTTTATTTCCAATATTGCAACCTTGATGACATATTTTTAACCTTAAGCTCACTAGTTAACAGTTAAGTAATTTCTCTCCTGCAGCCGGATTCTTTTTTGAAAATGTTCTGTAATAGTGGGTTGCTGTTTTGGAAATGCTATAACTTTTTTGTTGCTAGAGATAGTTAAATAATATTTGTACAATAAATAAAGAATTGAATTCTGCATATATTGGTGTACATTTTGTTGTTTGTGTGTGTGTGTGTGTGCCGTATAAAATGTGAGAGAAAGCTGTAAAGCCCTTTTTCACAATAAAAACCAAATTATAACAAATAAAAGTAATTTAAAAAGTCTTTTTTTATGGAAATTTCCTGTAGTGAAAACAGTGGATACAGATCTAATTCGACAGTATTTATGGTCAAATTACACTGCGCAACACATACAAAAATACAGACATGAAAATAATCGTTTCCTACTGAAAATGTGGTGAGAAAAACGAATATCACATAAAAAACTCTCAGTTTGCTCTTATTGTTGTGATATTCCTTGTTTATTGTGTCGAAAAAAGTGGAAAATTTTTCTGACGAAAAATTTATTCAGCGACGAATGCATGTTGACACCGTGCGACTTCTCTCAATGGCCGCTATATTGTTTAAATCGTGTGTTGATGTAAAAAACATACCACATATTTCAACATGTGTATATAATTAGTATTTTCAAGTAGTATATATATAGTAGTATCCTATTTTTACACGGTGTCAACCTGTTACAGTCGATGTGATATTGGGCGACACACTGTAGCTATTATGGACACTCACAGTGCTAAGAAATAAGTCAACCTAGCATTGTTAACAAAGGCTTTGTCTACCTAGGCTTAAAAAGTCTGTTTGCGGCGAAATACTCGGAAGAAGTTGGCAGGTAACTCAACGGGTACATAGGCGCTAACAGCAGAGCTGTGTGGACAGCATAGGGCACAGTTAGACACATAGTACGCTCTGGCCATCCACTGCACCTGATTTTCTCCCAGTTGTCTCGACTTTGTCTTGCCACTGGACCAAGATAAAACTCAGGAGAGAGAGTGTGGTTGACGATTAGCGCAACTCTTCCACACTATAAACCAACTTCAGCGCTAGTAATTTCTCAACCCATTTATCCACACAATACTTATGAAGGCGCAGGCACGCTGGGCAGGCCATCTTGTGCGTATGGAGAACTCGCGTTTGCCAAAACATATATTATGGAGAACTCAAGGCAGGATTTCGAAAAGCTGGTGGACAGAAAAAGCGTTTCAAAGACACGCTCAAGTCATCATTGAAACATCTTAACATTGACGTAGGCGCTTGGGAGAGCCTCGCTCAGGATAGAACAGCATGGCGTTACAGCATTAGAACGGGAGCACTAGCGGCAGAAGAATTCAGACAAGAAACTGCAAGACAGAAGCGGACACGTAGAAAAGAAAAAACATCTCAACCTCACACAGATACCTTCTATTGTTGTCAATTCTGTAAAAGAACATTTTGTGCGCGCATTGGACTTGCTAGTCATTTAAAAACGCACTATTAACTTTATTATTTTATTATTTATTGTTATTATTATTATGGTTGAGTTTTTGGTCATCGTCGATCACGACGGACGAACATCATCATATATATATTATTTTCCAGTGCTATAAATGTCTGAATTTGTATAAAGATTGGATTCCATAATGTCACGAAAGTGCGTTAATAGTGCTAACAATTTTTGCTATGTTTGTGGCGAGGGGACGTTGTCGTCTCAAAAACGGAAAATTACACCTTTAATTAAAACTGCATATCATCTTTACTTCGGCTGTAAGATAGGTGATCAAGACAAACCCTGGGCACCTCACATTTGCTGTATTACATGTACTGTGAAACTCTGTGGTTGGCTGAATGGCAAGTGCGGTCAATGCCTTTCGCGATTCCTATGATATGGAGAGAGCCGAGAGATCATGTAAGTGACTGCTATTTTTGTATGGTGCCTCCTCTCCAACACGGAATATCTAAAAAGAAGAAGTGGACTTTGAATTACCCCAATATTCCATCAGCTATACGGCCAGTACCACATGGAAAAGATCTGCCTGTTCCTACCTCACCCAACCAGAAAGTTATAGAGCTTGATGCAGATTGTGGTCAAGAAATACAACCTGAGTTTGAACAGGAAGATACTCAATTCACACCAATAGGTTCTGTTGATATCGACATAGAATTTCTCAAAATGAACTAAGTGACTTAATTCGAGATCTTGACTTATCTAAAACAAAAGCTGAACTTCTTGCATCAAGACTTCAGCAGTGGAATCTCCTGGATAAAAATGTTAAGGTGTCTATGTACAGAGAACGTCAGAAATCTCTAACTCCATTTTTCACAATGAATAATAGCATTGTTGCTTGCCATGATGTTAATGGGCTTATGGAAGCTTTGAAAATAGAGCACATACAACAAGAGTGGAGGTTATTCATTGACTCATCAAAGTTAAGTTTGAAAGAAGTTTTGCTACACAATGGCAATTCATTACCTTCTATCCCTATAGGCCATGCTGTCCACATGAAGGAGACTTATGAAAATATGAAATTACTTCTTAAAGCAATAAAATATGATGATCATCAGTGGCAGATTTGTGCAGACTTGAAAGTTATTGCAATTTTACTTGGCATGCAATTAGGTTACACAAAATATTGTTGCTTTCTGTGTGAATGGGACAGTCGACAGAGAACTTCTCATTACATTAGGAAAACTTGGCCTGATAGGAAGGTTGTGGAGTCTGGTGAAAAGAATGTACAGCAAATTTCTTTGGTTGATAGAAATAAAATAATTCTACCTCCTCTTCATATTAAATTGGGGCTAATGAAGAACTTTATCAAGGGCATGAATAGGGAGGGAGAGGCATTTAAGTACTTGAGGAAAAAATTTCATTACCTTAGTGATGGTAAATAAAGGAAGGATTATTTGTAGGCCCACAGATAAGGGAACTGTTGAAAGATGAGCATTTTGATGCCATTATTCATGGGAATGAGAAAGGTGCATGGCAATCTTTCAAATGTGTTGTAAAAAATTTCCTGGGCAATCATAGAAGTGAGAACTATCCTGTTGCTATTAATGAACTTCTGACAGCATATCAACAATTAGGTTGCAACATGTCACTTTAAGATCCACTTCCTGGATTCTCATCTTGATTTCTTCCCTCCAAATTGTGGTGCAGTAAGTGATGAACATGGGGAGCGTTTCCACCAAGACATTGCATTGATGGAAAAAAGGTACCAGGGTAAGTGGAATACATCCATGCTTGCTGACTACTGCTGGAATGTCACAAGAGAAGCTCCAGAAGTGGTATACAAGAGGAAAAGGAAACAATAATAAATAGGATTTTTAACACAAATATTGAAATTACAATAACTCAAAAACTAGAGCTAATAAACATTTTCTGATGTCATATTCGTTTTTCTCAACCAATTTTCAGTAGGAATTGACTAATTTATTACTTGTAAAAAAAAAAAAACTTTTTTTGTTGCGCAGTGTTATAATAATTTAACTGGTGAAAATGAATAAGCCTTATACATTTGTCATAAAATCGTTCTCTAAAGCCCTATATCTTTCAAAACTGAATCGCTCCAAGACAGTTGATTTTTAGCCTCAAAATATACAAAACCGCATGGTCTAATGCATTTTCGAGTGTGATTAAGAACTTACCTTTCAAGAATCCATCACCCGAATCATAATCCATAATGATTTTACTGAAAATATGAAAAACAAAAGTCTATAAAATCTGATTCACTTTCATGGCATTGCCTTTGTTTGAAATTGTCAACATATTGTGAAAAATTCCATATTTCAATGACATTTGGTCCATGTTGCCACTAAGCTTGCAGAAAAATTGGAAGTCAGTTGAATAACTTGCCAGATTTCAAATAATCTGGTATCCATAATTTTAAAAATATGGCTTCTTTTATTGATTACAGAGGACCTAGCAACAGGGCCTTTGTGTGGCTTGTACACTCGACCGTGACTAACTGATAGTGTAAACTGTTGTTGAATGCACTCCATGTGACCGTGCTAAAGGTTAAACACCTAATTCTATTGTCGTTATGTAATTTCATAACCATACTCACATAATATTGCTGGGGAAATATATAAAACATGTACAAGTAACTTACCTTGTGGAATAAATTATTCCCAGCCTTGTCTGTAGTCGACATACATTCATTAGGTTTATAATTGTTGGGTGTTATTTCATAACGCAACTAATACATTACTGCATCTACTTTTAAAATCAATGTAATTTCAAAGAATTCGTTATTATCAGAATCACAATTCATAATGATTTTAAGTCAGTAAGGCCTATTCATATTGATGACTATTGTAACCCGCCGATTGATTCCAATGTGAATAGACGTCTCCTGTTATTTACAATTGTTTTGGTACATCATTCATTCTTCTTAGACTGTAACTGGGATTGGAAGTTGAATACTTCTGCTGACTTTAATTCAGTGTCACGTGACATTTTTACTTCACTGAATAGGGAGCATAACAACGGGTGCCAGATGGCGATAACAGATGCTACAAAAAAACTAAGCTGCTTACGATCTAAATATGGACAATGTATAATTCCAATAATAATATAACAAGGAATATTACATTTATCAAAGAAAGTTTCCTTATTGCTAATGCTGCATTAATATTTTATTTTGAAAATGTATTTTGTAAAATATGCGAACAAGTTGAACACTGTCGGAAGTAATTGAAAGTAATGCGACTACTAAATTATCAATAACAAAAAAATTAAGATATTACCCGTATAATGTTCAATGTAAAACACAGATGTAATCACAATTCCAGACCTATGTTTCAAATATTGCACTAGTACTGAATAATTCAATAAAATGTTTTTAAAATTCTGTAAGGGTTTTCAGTTGTACAGTTTGAAAAAAGCCTGATAATGATTTTCTAGTAATATCCCCATCACAAGTCCCTGACAGGCATGCTGTGGACAGGCACCACAGTTTTGTAGTTACAAACTTACTATCATTAAGTCCTCTATGGATGTGACTGAGCCTGACATATTTATAGCCAACGTGTGAATGATATTACCTGCCTGACTGGGACTTGCGAAAGAAATATTATTACTAGACAAAAATTATCAGACTTTTTTGTGAACCGTACAGCTGAAAATCCTTATAGCATTTTATAATGTTCAAAACAAGAAACGCAACATTGTTGAAGTTCTAATGGACACCAAATTTCAAACGTGTACCACTATTATTTTATTTTACGGAATTAATGTTTTAGTCTTGGCATGAAGAAACTTTCAGACTTTAACATTGAAATGATGTTCATTATATTTAGTTTGGACTTTTATTCTTTGCAATTGAGGCCTCCTTTTAAGTAAGGTATGGTCTCCTCTGGCCTCTATCGTAGAATGACATCTCAGTGACATCCAATTAGCTGTTGAATCTATTGTGGGATGGCTGCTGACTCTTCCCGCAGTGCAAGAAACAACTGTTGGAGATTGGCTGGAACCATGTCTCGATAACGGATTCGTCTGTCTAGTTCATCTCGTAAGTGTTCTATGGGGTTCCAATGTCATGACTGACATGACTGGCCATGGAATGGTCTGGATGTTGTTAGCGAGAAGCTGGGTGGTGAGTTGTGTCACATGAGGTTGAGCATTATCATTCTGAAAGATCGGCCCTCATGCAACCAAAATTGGGAGGATGAAAAGTTTCAGTGGCATATCGTTCAGTATTCAGGTGTCCTTCATTTTGCATCAAATCACTTCTTCCCATGAAGTTGATTTCCTCCCCCCCCCAATCAGTGCTGTTCTGTATGTTGAGCTCACAGACTCTGTGGTCTATCGTGTCGCTGGAGCACAAAAAATGATTCATCACCGAACCAAACCCATCTCCAGTCATTTCCAACAGTCCATTGACCATGCTGGTTCACCCGTTGATTCCTGAGATGACGCAGCCGTATGAAGTGGTCTTTGGCAGGAGTTGCGATTATTTTTTTTCTCTGCACTGCCAGTTTGCCACTGAGCGTGTTTGTTGAAATCGCCTCCAAAGGCGAATAATGGTGCATCTAACCACATTAAACTGTCTGGTAACTAAACGTTGTGATTGTCCAGTCTGTAAGCATCCAATGATTATCTATCATTGTTCTGTAGTAAGATGAACCATACTTGCATATTTAATTTTCAATTGAATTTATTTTAGAACCATCTATCTGTTATAGATATTCAATAATATTGTCAGAGAGTTTTGTGCTCATTAAGTTTTACAGGATTCTCATGAACAGGTCATGAGTTATTGCCAAATGTAGTTTTGACCTTGATCTCTTTCATGATCTCCTCAATCATGAGGTGAGTACAATTCAGGTAACCACGAGAAGTTAATGAACAGGTGGACACATTCAATAGGTTGAATGATGTCCAATCAATATCTTTTATAAAATTATAGTGAATTATTTAGTGCTAGCTACAGCATAATTACCTTCATACAAGTGTACCTTGACATTCATTACTACAGCATAATTACCATCATGTAAGAATACAATTATATAATCTGTTATCAAAACTTGATAGTATGTTTTATACTGATAATAATTAGACATTGTTTTTAATAAGCAATATATCTAGAGTGTATGTTTGATTGTTGAAAAGTGATTTTCTATCTTCTGTACCTTCCTACATCCAGGCTGACAATTCTAAGGATAACCTTGTTTCCAACATTCATGGCATTGAGGAAAGTAAAGTACATGCAACTCCTGGTGTAAATACTGATCAGCCAAATATAGACAATCAAAGTGACGCTAACAACAATGATAGCAACAATGTTAAATCACAAACTCACATCAAGACATCATCTTTGTCAACATTACCTGCATCACAGACAAATGTCAAGACATATTGGCAGTCATCAGAAAGTTATAACTCAATATATGGAGACTTGCCTGACAGCAAACAAGATGTGAATGCAGTATCTAGCCACAGTTTACAAAATAGTTCTAGAGATGAAGGTTTGTTCTCTGACGCTGTCATTAATTCTGAAAGTAATGCACACGAAGGTTCTTATAAAGCTAAAGACTTTGTCTCTACAAAGCAGACACATTCAGAACGAGGAGACATCTTGAACAAAAAGTTTAACCGAAATATTGGAGCTAGGACACAGATAAAAATAGGGAATATTTTAAAAGATTTTGAAGAATCTTCAACAAAAAAATCTGTTCCAAAGCAGGGATACAATGAAAACATTGATCTACATGCCAGAAAAAGTGCTTTTGAAAATGTCCCAGAAAATGATTACAGAAATGAAATGTTTCATTATCAGTCTGATAGTCCGTCATCTCAAGGTAGAGAAAGTGTGGGTAGTGATTTTCAAGAAATCAAAAGTGAAACAGTTTTTAGTGGATCAACACCATTAGCGCCAGATCCATTAGATACAAGTACTTACATGCAAAGACCAGAACCAATATCTTATTCAGCAAAGGAGTACTCTAGTACAAAGGAAAATAAACAGGTAAAATATAAACTGTGACCAGGTAAAACTTAAACTATGACCAGGTAAAATTTGAACTGTAACCAGGTAACAATTGAAATATGACCAGGTAAAATATGAACTGTGACCAGGTAATATAGGAACTGTGACCAGGTAAAACATGAACTATGACCAGGTAAGACATGAACTATGACCAGTTAAAACATGAACTATGACTAGGTGAAACATTAACTGTGACCAGGTAAAACATGAACTGTGACAAGGTACAACATGAACTGTGACCAGGTAAACATGAACTATGAAAAATATGAACTGTGATCAGATAAAACAAAAAAATTAGCAATTAAAGAATGAACTATGACCAATGTATAAACAGTCACAGATGCCCTCTATCATCACAAATATCTACTTTGATCAGGTAAGGCATGGCTATATGACCAAATTAAACATGAACTTTGATCAGATAAAACATGAAATCTGTGTTCTGTTTCTGTGTGAGTGATATTTACAGTTCATATTTGATATTTTCAAGAATATTTAAGTATTTTTTAGCTTGAGTGTTCATGGCTCACTGGATAAGAATTCCTTTTTAATATCAGTTATTAGGTTGTGTGTCCACAGTTCAGTGAATAAAACTCACACTTGTTCATATCAGTCATTAGGTTGTTTGTACACGGTTCAGCGAATAAAACTCACACTTGTTGATATCAGTCATTACATTGTGTGTACACGGTTCAGCGAATAAAACTCACTTGTTGATTTAAGTTATTAGGTTGTGTGTACACGGTTCAGCGAATAAAACTCACACTTGTTGATTTAAGTTATTAGGTTGTGTGTACACGGTTCAGTGAATAAAACTCACACTTGTTGATATCAGTCATTAGGTTGTGTGTACACGGTTCAGCAAATAAAACTCAAACTTGTTGATTTAAGTTATTAGGTTGTGTGTACAAGGTTCAGTGAATAAAACTCACACTTGTTGATATCAGTCATTACATTGTATGTACATGGTTCAGCGAATAAAACTCACACTTGTTGATATCAGTCATTAGGTTGTGTGTACACGGTTCAGTGAATAAAACTCACACTTGTTGATATCCATCATTACATTGTGTGTACACGGTTCAGCGAATAAAACTCACACTTGTTGATATCAGTCATTAGGTTGTGTGTACACGGTTCAGTGAATACAATTCACACTTGTTGATATCAGTCATTAGATTGTGTGTACACGGTTCAGTGAATAAAACTCACACTTGTTGATATCAGTCATTAGGTTGTATGTTCACTTATGAAAGTGTTACAATCAACTTGAGGGAATTCTGGTCATAGGCATTTTTGTGAATGTTATATGATCAGACATACTTGTTGCCAGAACCACTATGAATGTTATGAGCACAATTCCCAGAGAACCCTATTTCCTGATCGTATAGTGGTTTAAATATTAATATTGTTAGTCACAAAAGATACAGAAGAATAATACAGCTACTGACTTGGCAAAATAGAATAGTGTAAATTTAAAATATCCAATTGAACCTCTGTTGTGAATAACTTCTTAGGTAGGATATGTCAAGGAATAAGTAGGTTGATGGACTTTATCGAAATCTAGCTTCACTGACCCCTTTCCACACACTGACAAACTCCTAACATACTTTTATTAATTAAGTTAACAAATTAAGTCAAAAGCTAAAGGTAATGTGTTTATTACTGGGCCCTAAAATGCCTCTTTTTCAATATAAACTTCATCAAAATAAATAATACAAACACACATGATTCTTAACTATAACTATTATCAAAGAGTGGCTATTATCTAAATCCTAATTATCACATCAATACGACAATACATATCTTTAAGTTTGATCCGCCTGTTGTGTCGGCCTTCGTCCTGTATTGATTGTTGTCATCTGTTCCTGGTTGTACTTATACTGCCACCCCTCAGTTTTCAGGTTGTCCATCATTCAGTCAGTTTCAGGATAAATCTTGGAAATTAGTTCCTACAAATGGTTGTCTCCTTGTAATATCAGAGACAGCACACCCATCATCAGGACTATACATCCAGTAAAACTCCAAGTATCACACGTCAAACATTATAGATAAGCTCATTTGATATTTGTTAATGATCCAAGATTTTCTATTGTTACTGTTCATCAGGTAATCAACACAGCTGTTTATTTTAAAATGCATATCATATTTTGAGAAAATTATATTTAAACATTTTCTATCTAACCATCAAATTGTAAAAATTCAGCACTCAGAAGTTAAATACTTGTGAATGTTAAGTATCAGTTTCAGATTCTTATAATTCTAAGAATCAGTTATGCAGGTTCGGCATCAAAATTATCTATCACTGCTCTTGATCGCTTATCATCAACATTTCATCTCCATGTGTGCTGTGTCTGGTGTGTGATGTGTCCGGTTGTCATTTTGACATCTCTTCTGGAATATTATATGGTTCACTCTTACATGTCCAATTTTGAACTTAATTATTTCCCAGGAGTGAAATTTCCATCATATCCAAGTGTAGAATGAAGAAACAACTCAGTGCAATGTTCTTCATTCTCCTCATCAATTTATGTTATCTAAGGCTTATATATGAGTAAATAGTTGACTGCACAATACATTAACTGTTTTGGAAGTAAGTTCCTACACTAAGCACACAGCATATTGCAATAGTTTCACAGTTATTGTCTACTTATTTTGTCCTACAGGCGTTTGTCTCACAAGAATCTAAGATTAACTATGACCATTTCACTTCGACTGTTCCTCTGCAAAATAAATGTGTGAATGCTCCCCAATTTCTTACAATACATCGGTTTTATATCTTTACTTCCCACCTCAAATATTCTGAGCATACTTAAAGTTACATTTCTGGACCTCACATCTGTTGCTTTTCTGGTTTCCACAGGTGCTGTCTAGACTACAAGTAACAATCACTCCATGCATTTCTCTGTCCATACTGTTATCGAGACAGTAATTATTAAAATTTCCTTCAGTTTACCATCCCCTTCCCATTTTTTTATAGCAATGCTGTCACATTTGACATGCGTAACTCTTAGCATCATTGTCTGGTTAGTTAGTTAGTTAGTTAGTCGTCGGATCATCATCACTGCAAACTGGACACATCCATAGTTGCTCCGATCTCTCCTTGAGTGTATCCGCCATCACACTTCTGCTGACAGTACCGGTCCTATGCTGGTTGACCATCATTCTTCTGCGCCCTCCAAAATGTTCACCTCTAGCAACACCGCATCTCAATCCCTGATCTTTAATCCTAGCCATTGAAAAGGAATCATCATCCACATTCGTCTCACTCTCGCGTGTTATATCTCTTAAGGAGTTCAAAACGTCAGCGCGATCCACTGCCCCATCGCCCTTTGCCACAATCGCACACGATGCCAGTTGATCCGCTCTTTCATTGCCTCGAACGCCCACATGTCCCGGCACGAAAATAAATGTAACCGCCTTCAAGCTCGCATTTCTCAAGGCCTCAATCCACTGTTCGCGAACGAGACCCACTTGTACCTTCTTAATCATACTCATAGAGTCACTCAAGATGCAGACCTGCATTACTTTCTGTGTGCATAGCCACTCAAATGCCTTGGTCACCGCCATAGTCTCCATGGTCATACTACTCGTAGTGACCGCAAAGGCACCACTTTCCTCCTTGATCGTTTTACCTGCGCACTGAGCTGTAAAGGCCCAAGCACTGCGAACATGCCTAATTACAGATCCATCAGTGTATATAATCACATCCCCCTCTTTGGTAAAAGGTGCGGCATTGCTGGCACACTACACCGCACAAATTGGTCAGAGAAATGTGGAGGCATATCAAGAAATCAGGATCATTGTCTGGTTTAATTTTCAAAACATACTCAAAATACTTGCTTGACCCAACCTATAATGTTACATTAAAATTTTGCTGCTTGAGGGGTCATAATACATCAGTTCAGGTACTTACTCAGAAACTATGTAAACCATTATATGGTTCCACATGTTTCAGCAAATAATAACTCACACGTTAATATCAGTCATTAGATTGTGGGTCCATGGGTCAGCAAATAATAACTCACACATGTTGATATCAGTCATTAGATTGTGTGTTCATGGTTCATTGAATAAAACTCATACTTATTGATATCAGTTTCATGTGAACAAACAAGTTTATTATCCTCTTAGCACACCGGAAATGTCCATAGGTCCTCAGATCTCAGCTTCAGTAAATCTCTTAGGTATAATGGCTGATAGTTTCAGTTTATGTTGGTTCACTGATCTTTTAAAAATATTTAGACTGAACATCTGTTATTGTAGCGAGGCTAGCTAATTGGTCGGCCATTCATTTCCCTCCACATCTGCATGTCTGACAAAAATAGGTTTGAGTTTTCATAGTGGTGCCCGCATGTTAGATCTCTCGAATGACTCCACCCATCTCCTACATACATCACCTGTTTTGACTTTCTGAATCTTATTCATTGAGTCACTTAAGTATGCACACATGGGAATAGGATTGTGATTCTTGCTAGTTAAGTGCTTGCATTATGGGAAATACTTCCATTGTGAGACTGCTTGTTGTTGCGGTAAAAGCTCCACTGGCTTTGTACACTGTACTCCCATATGATCTGGTAGTAAAGGTCCATGCACATCGGTGGTGATGGATGACTGAGCCGTCTGTGTAAATCACAACATCTGTGTCGTTGGCATGTTCGCAGATGAGTGACCTCAGCATCCATGCTCACAGGGCTGTGTTCCCTGCACTCTCTATTGTAATGATGGTCTTGACTGCATCTTGAAAGACCATAGGAATATGTATTGATTCTTCACCAGGAGTTATGTCTTCTGGGGTGCACATCTGGGGAACAAACATATCAAATGTTTCTATTTTCCAGGTGTTTTAAATTGTTTTCTTCAAGTCTGTCATGAGTTTTTTCATGAAATACTTTGTTTATATGGTGTCTTTGATGTGACAGTGCATGATCTCATGGATCTCTGGTCCCGCAACCATATGGCGTCACAGGGCATGAGCCCATGGACTACTGGATCAGAATCCATAGGGTGTCCTTGGATCCATTCAATGGGCATGAGTCCGATATGAAGGAATTTTTCAGATGTTAGGATGACTGTATTCTCTCTACTTAGATCTAAATGCTCCCCGCCGAAGACAGATGTGTCGGGCCATTGGCGCAAATAAAATGACGACACAACGCATTTCCATTCTCTTTACTACATCCTGCTGGAAATATAGTAGGACCATTGTCCTGTTACAAGAGATATCCAGCGGGAGATTGAGAATGAACGCTGAAGAAGAAGAAGATCTAAATGCTCAATATTTGTAGAAATTTCACAAGCATTTTCTGGACTAGTTCATAGTCCACCACAAGCACACATTAGGACTTGGTTTTAGGTGCAGTCTGATCTGAGTCTGTGTGAAGGGCTAGATGTCACATGTAAAGGAAGGGAGTTGTCAATCAGATTTTGAATTATATGGAAGATAGATAGGCAGATTTGATTTTTTATTAATAAATCAAGTGTCATGCTGAGTAGCATAGGAGATCATGCTTCTCCACAACTCTCAGTCTTTCATGTTAATAAGTTCAGTTGGTGACTTCATTTTGTTCCACTGTGACAACTCTTCCAAAAATTTCTCTCTTTGTCTTCCTGTATCTCTTCTCCCCTTGATTTCATTGTGCTGGTGGTTACTAAATGTTCAAGTTTTACTTTTCTCATCACATGCCCTAAAAATCATGTCTGTTTCTAATTTTAGCCATAATTTATGGTTTTACTTCAGCATCTCTGAGAACTTCTACTTTAGTTTTCTTGGCTGTCCTTGGAATTTTCATTATTCTTCTTAAAAACCAATATGGAAGATAGATATTTCTACCATTGAGATAGGCAGATTTGATATTATATTGTCTATTATCTGTCCCCAGGTGAATGATGGTTGATCGTATTCACACTTGTTGTTAAGCGTTGGGGTGGAAGCTTGAGCTGTCATTCCAAAAAAGATGTGTCTCCATGGTTGCATTTAGTCTATGTTTGTTCAAGGCTATCTTGATGTTTTTATTATTATTTATATGATATTAAATATCTGAACTTATTTTGTCAACTATTGATGACTACTATGTACCTACTTGCAGGCCTTTATCAGAAAAACAGTCAAGATCAGTCAGAAGCCAAATAGTGAGAAAGGCTTTGGTTTCTTCTTATCAGGTGGAGCTGACAAGGACAGAAGTTTATATGTTAGCAAAGTCTTATTAGGTGAGTAAATCAATTTTAGGATAGAAGTTTATATGTTAGCAAAGTCTTATTAGGTAAATCAATTTTAGGACAGAAGTTTATATGTTAGCAAAGTCTTATTAGGTAAATCAATTTTAGGATAGAAGTTTATATGTTAGCAAAGTCTTATTAGGTAAATCAATTTTAGGACAGAAGTTTATATGTTAGCAAAGTCTTATTAGGTAAATCAATTTTAGGATAGAAGTTTGTATGTTAGCAAAGTCTTATTAGGTGAATAAATCAATTTTAGGACAGAAGTTTGTATGTTAGCAAAGTCTTGATGTTCGTCTGTCATAATCAACGATGACCAAAACGCCACACACAAAAAAAAATAATAATAAAAGATAAGAAAGTTAATAGTGTGTTTTTAAAAAGTTCTTCCACATAATTGACATCTGTAGAGGGTGTCTGTGGGATGTTAAGATTTTTTGTCTTTTCTACTTGCCGGCTTCTGTCTTGCAGTTTCTTGCCTGATCTCTTCCGCCGCTAGTGCTCCAGTTCTGAGACTGTAGTGCCATACTGATCTATCCTCAGCGAGACTCTCCCAAGAGCCTACATCAATTTCAAGATGTTTCAGTGAGGACTTGAGTGTGTCTTTGAAACATTTTTTCTGTCCATAGCTTTTTGAAGTCCTGTCTTGAGTACTCCATAATATATTTGTTTTGGTAGACGCGAGTACTCCATTGTACAAGAGGACCTGCTCAGCTTGCTTGTGCTGTCATAAGTAATGTGTAGATGCTTGTTGAGGCTGATATTTCCAAGACCTCGTAGTCTGGTACTTTGTCCCACCAATGGATGTTTAGTAATTTATGTAGGCAGCAAAGATGGAAGTGATTTAGTTTTCTTGCATGCCTGTCACACTGTCCACGTTTCTCAAGCATATAGTAGGGTTGATACAACAACCACTTGATCTACATGAATTTTGGTAGTTGTTTTTATACCTCTTCGGTCCCATACATTACTGTGTAATCTGTGTAATCATTCATCATATTTTGATGTTTTGTTTGTGTCTTGATAAAGAGCTTTTGGTTGAAACGTTGAATGTGATTTGTGTATTGTAATTTTTATGATTTCTTGTGTGCTCATCATTGCCCATCATTACCCACTAGTTTTAGATATAGTTATGTCGTGTCCCATTGAAATGAAATATAAGCCTGTGTTTTACCTAAGTCTAATTGTGTAATCTACCTAATACAGCACTAGCTTTTACCAGTCTATTGTTAATTTCCACATCGATGTTCACATCCAGAGAGAGAGAGAGTGCTTCCAAAGTATGTAAAAGTGTCAACTGCCTGATTTTTGTTCCTGACAGTTTTTACTGATTGAAGATAATAGAAGTAGCAGTATGTTGGCTATTTGGTGTTAAATGGTGCATGATGTCTGTTTTTTTGGTGTTAATAGTAAGACCATAGTTGCTGCAGGTCTGTGAGAAATGGTCTATGGCACTTTGCATGTTTATGACAGAGTCAGCATACAATGAACAGTCATCAGCGTAAACTATTTCCCTAATAGTGTCGGATTTAGTTTTAATTTTTGCTTCTAAATGATGTAGATTGAAAAGACCACCATCTGTTCTATAATTGATAATTATACCAGTTGTTTCGTTACTACAGTATGCATCCATTAGCATGGCTGTAAATAACAAGCTAAATAGAGTAGGGGCCAGCACACATCCCTACTTTACACCATTTGTGACAGGGAACTCAGGAAATACCCCTCCGTCGCATACAACACTAACCATCATACCGTCATGAAATTCTCGTATCACAGGGACAAGTTTTGGGGGGCACTCAAACTTTGTAAGCACCTTCCACAGAACTTCTCTGTTAGCAGTATTGAATGCATTGGTTAAATCTACAAATTTTGTTAAGAGTTCACTATGTTGCTCTTGAAATCTTTCCTTAATTTGTCGTGCAGCGAATATCATATCAACTGTACTGCGACCTACATGAAAACCGCACTGACTCTTTAATAGTGAGTGATTTAATCTATTGAGTATAACACGAGCAAAAATTAAACCAGCTATAGACATAAGTGATATACCACTGTGATTATTGCAAGACTGTTTGGTAACTTTGCCTTTATATTAGTCTTATTAGGTGATTGATTCACTTATAGGCCAGAAGTTTGTATGTTAGTAAAGTCTTATTAGGTGATTGATTCACTTATAGGACAGAAGTTTGTATGTTAGCAAAGTCTTATTAGTTGAGTGAATCACATATAAGACAGAAGTTTGTATGTTAGCAGTCTTATTAGGTTAATAGCTTGTAGGACAAAAGTTTGTGTGTTAGCAAAGTCTTATTAGATGAGTGATTCACTTATAGGACAGAAGTTTGTATATTAGCAAAGTCTTATTAGGTGAACAAATCACTTATAAGACAGAAGTTTGTATATTAGCAAAGTCTTATTAGGTGGGCGAATCACTTATAGGACAGAAGTTTGTGTGTTAGCAAAGTCTTATTATATGAGTGATTCACTTATAGGACAGAAGTTTGTATGTTAGCAAAGTCTTATTAGCTGTGTGAATCACTTATAAGACAGAAGTTTGTACGTTAGCAGTCTTAATAGGTGAATCACTTATAGGACAGAAGTTTGTATGGTGGCAAAGTCTTACTAGATGAGTGAATCACTTATATTGCATACAAATTTAATGATGATTAAATGGCAGACCTTGATATCTGTCTTCAGCGAATAGGATTGGTTCCTTTCGACAGCAGCATGAATGCATAGTATCAATGAGTATCTAGAATTCAGATATATGAAAAAGGCCAGTGTACAGTATGGGCTGTGATGTTACGATGTGGCTAACTTATTAAAAAGGTTGTGGTGTGGCTAGCTTATTAATGTTATGGCTACAGGGCATCCATTGCTCAAATATAATCAGATAGCATATACTTGACAGGTTGTAGGTCATCCTAACGTTTCATAACTGCTGCCAATTGTGAGCTAATCTTCCTGTTTCTGAGAGTGTGATATTCATGTAGTCTTTGATATCCTGTGCCAATCTCATTTCTGGTCTTGTTGGTGATGATTTTGTTTCATGTAAATCTGAGAACTCTTGTGTAATATTTTGTTTCATGTAATTCTGAGAACTCTTATGTAACTTCTTCTTTTGTTCACTTGAAACATGTCTATATCTGTAATTCTGTCTCCTTAATAAAACTCACTGTCTTTTGTAGTTCATACAGTGTCCCATAGAGCTTTGATTCCAGTGTTGTTTCCTCTGGCCAATATGTCTGCCTCAGTGTTTCATGCTCAGAACACTCTTGAAGTATATGTTTGGCACTCTGTGCTGCCTGTCCACATGTACACATGGCCGTGTTGACAATCTTGAACTTTGTATACATGTGACTGCGGAGTTGGTTGTGTCCTGTTCTGAGACGTAGAATTATAACTTGTTCTGATCTATTCATAATGTGATAGTCATCTTGTGTTGGTGTTTGTGGCTTTCTTATTGACTTGATCATCTGTTTTTTCTGATGGTAGGTGATTGGTATATCTGGTTGGTCTTCAGCAGCACATTCCTTAGCCAGTTGGTCTGCTTTTTCATTTCCTGGTATTCCACAGTGAGAGGGTATCCACTGCATGGTTACCCTATACTGGTACGACAATTCACTAAGTAGTTTTTTCAAGTCTGTTAGTTTTCCAGACTGGAGAGCTTGAAGCACTGACCTTGCATCTGTCAGGAATACCACAGGCTGTAGGCCAGAGTTGGAGTTCAGCAGTTTTTTAGCTGCCACACTAATTGCCTGGATTTCTGCATCATAATTATTGCAGAATTTTCCTATCGATGTTCTGATTGTATCTCTAGGCTTGTGTGGATATTCTATATATACACCTGCACCTCCATTCCTCACAGCATTCTGTGCTGACCCATCTGTGTATACTCTGACCCATATTCTTATGTAACATTTTGGTTCATGTAATTCAATACCTGCCAACCAGTTGAGATTAAATTTCTGCACAGGAACTTAACAAATAAAACCATACAGAATCAAGAAAAAGGTTACACTCTCACAAGGGGAGAGGGTTTATTATATTTTTTTAAAAAGTCTTAGAATGGAAATATCGGTGGGGGTGGCGGGTGTGTGCGGGTGTGTTTTTGACAACCTCTGTCTAAATCATTTAATACAATTAATAGTAAGCTACTCAAATACATGTTCTGCTTTGTTAAAGGGGAGTGGGGGTGTTGGTTGACGTCCCTCTCCTATTTGCAGAATTGTCGGGACATGCCATTGGGCGTAGACAGACAGTTTATTATTTTAACACAAAAACATTTTTACATTTTTGTCAGGTACTTCCATCTTGTCTTTGGAAGATTTATGGCTTTTTTTATCACCCCTTGTTTGTCGCTCAGGGTAAATGTCATGATTTACATTGGAACCCCCTCACCATTTACAAAAACTTGGAGTTTGTTTTTGCTGTCTTGTATTCTATGTAATCTACTTGGTTTTTGCTTTTGACCCATTTCTTATATTTTTGTTTCTATTCTTTTGTGACTTTTTTTTAGTTCTTCATTCCACCATGCTGTTATTTTTGGTTTCTTTACACTATTGTTCTTGTATCCGCATGCTTCTCCTGCTGCTTGTGTTATAGCGTCTTTGAATAGTTTCCATTCTTCTTCTGCTGTTGTAGTATCTACTGGTAATTTTTTGAATTTTTCAGTGATTTTTTTGTGCGTATTGCTCACGTACCGTGTTGTCCTTTAGCTTGTGTATTTTAATTGTTGTTGGTTTGTTATCTTTGTTGTCTTTCTTCTTTCTCTTTCTGTTTGTTTTTACAGATACTATTACTGTTTTATGGTCGGTGTCTACACAAATGTTTGGTATGGCTCTTGCGTCTGTTATTTTCCTTCTGTTGGTTCTTCTTGTTAATATAAAGTCTATCTGGCTTTTGCAGTCTAAATTGTTCCACTTGTACCAGTTCTGAACTTGGGATTCTCTGTGCTTGAAAAATTTGTTAGTTATAAATAAGTTGTTCTGAATGCACATTTCAATTAATCTGTAGCCGTTGTCATTTATCTTGTTTATTTTATCTCTGAACAGTCCAATGTACTCTTCTATTTAATATCTCTCTGGTCCCAAGTGGGAGTTAAAGTCTCCAAATACGAATAAGTATGGAGAGCTGTGCGAAAGTAAACGTTCAAGTGGAGGGCAGAAAAAGTGCTTCAAGGATCACCTAAAAAGCTCTCTCAAGCACTGCAGCATCGATCCTAGCTCCTGGGAGACTACATCACTTGATCGCTCAGCCTGGCGCACCCAGATCACTGCTGGCATCAAGAAATTTGAAAAAGAAAGAACACTGCAGGCTCTCCACAAGCGCAAGAAGTGGAAGGACAAATCAGAAAATTCTCCTACCCCAAACCTTCAGCACTCCTGCATGAACTGTAATAGAACTTTCTGTTCACGAATCGGACTCATCGCAAGTGAAGATGAGCATGTCATGAAAAACATTAAATGCGATGGGGGAAAAAAATAAAATTGGTAATTAACTAATTTGGTTTGTGAGTTCGTAGATGCCCGATGAGTCTGATTCATGCACAAAAAGTTCTATTACAGTTCATGCAAGAGTGCTGAAGATTTGGGGTAGGAGAATTTTCGGATTTGTACTTCCACTTCTTGCGCTTGTTGATTGCCTGCAGTGTTCTTTCTTTTTCAAATTTCTTGATGCCAGCAGTGATCTGGGTGTGCCAGGCTGAGCCATCAAGTGATGTAGTCTCCCAGGAGCTAGGATCGATGCTGCAGTGCTTGAGAGAGCTTTTTAGGTGATCCTTGAAGCACTTTTTCTGCCCTCCACTTGAACGTTTACCTTCGCACAGCTCTCCATACTTATTTATATTTGGAGACTTTAACTCCCACTTGGGACTAGAGAGATATTAAATAGAAAAGAGGTTCTACATAAAAATCAAGAACATGAGAAACAAAGAAGATATATATGAACCAACAGAAATAATAAATGATGGAAACGGTAATGCAGTAAAAGAACCGAAGCAAATAATGCAAAGATGGCAACAATATTTCAAGGAACTACTAAATCTAAAAGAAGGAGATAAAGACACAACAATAAACACTACAGCAGTAAACCTAGAACCAAATATACTATTATCAGAAATAGAAAATGCAATAAACAAAGCACCAATAAACAAGGCAGCAGGCTCTGATAACATACAAACAGAGCTCCGGCAGCAGGTTTTCTGTGTCTCTATCAACTCTATGCCATGAATAATTTTAAACTAGGTATATGGATTATTAAAGTTGTAAGCCTAAAGATCAGATTTAGGCTACACATATTTTATTATCTAACTTTAGGCCTACACTACCTGCAAGGCAAACAAAACTTACAATATAAATGATGTATACATGCAGAGGTATGTGTTGTTCGGCTGTCAATGCACATGGACAAAAATAATTCCCAAGTGCGGTATAATAAAGACAACAATCACAGGGAATAATGAAAGTTCAGGTAATGCGATTAAAAGCAATGTTGCCACTAAAATAAATGTTAAAACCCACATAAAACAATGTGAAAAAAATTGAATAAATCCTCACAAATCACTATTGCTACTAAAATAATATAAATACTTTAAAAATTAATGTTGCACTAAAAATAAACAAAAACAGCAGAACATATGTGTCACTACTAAATTGAGTAAAAAACCCTAACATGTACAGAACTGCAGAAATTCACATAAAAAATGTAAAATGTATTAAACAGGTTACAGAGTCAAACCTTGCAAAAAACCATAAAAAAATTAAGCTGATTACAGATATTTGACATATACATACGAGGGGGAGTCAATAAGTAAGTCACAAATGGCTCTTTAGAAAAAAACTGAAGACGATAAAAACCTGAAAACTGTTTATTTTTACACATACATTATCCCTTTACTTCTCAACATAATTTCCACCAACATTGATGCATTTATCCCATCGTTTTATGAGTCCTCCCAAACCTGCTGCGTAGAACTGCGTGCTCTGCTTTTTAAGCCACATTTTCACTTCACATTCAACTTCTGCGTCAGTCGCGAAATGCTTCCCGCCAAGGTGGGTTTTTAGTGGACCAAAAAGGTGAAAATCACTAGGGGCTAAATCGGGGCTGTAAGGAGGATGTTCCAGAATTTTCCACGTAATTCTGAGAACTCTTCTGTAACATTCTGTTTCAAAGCTGATGATCTCATTCTATTTCTTTGCTATTGACAAATATGGAGAATTTGTTAGTGGTTTTGTTGTTGGGTTGGTCCACTGCTCAGTGAAATTCATAAAACACTAAACATATTAAATGTCAATTTGATTCTATGTCAGGTCATTGGAGCAATATGCAATACATCAATATAGCATATCTACATTCTCTGTGCTACATACTACTGGAAATCTAGTAATAATATATCAATATAGCATATCTACATACTACTGGAAATCTAGTAATAATATATCAATATAGCATATCTACATTCTCTGTGCTACATACTACTGGAAATCTAGTAATAATATATCAATATAGCATATCTACATTCTCTGTGCTACATACTACTGGAAATCTAGTAATAATATATCAATATAGCATATCTACATACTACTGGAAATCTAGTAATAATATATCAATATAGCATATCTACATTCTCTGTGCTACATACTACTGGAAATCTATTAATAATATATCAATATAGCTATATTATACAGAGCTACAGAGATGTGGTTTCTGAGAAGAGTGATGAAAATACCATGGACAGCTAAGAAAACCAATGCAGAGGTCTTCTTTGATGTTGGCGTAAATAAATCATTCATATCAAACATTAGGGGCAGAGAGTCAAGATTTCTAGGGTATATACTGAGAAGAACACAGCTTGAACACTTAATAACCACTGGAAAGATTAAGGGGAGAAGAGATAGGGGATGACAAAGAGAAAAGTTGCTAGAAAGACTAGTATTGTGACATGGTAGAAGTTCATCAGCCGAGCTTATTGAGAACAAAAGGCAGAGTGTCATGAAGAAACATGAGAGATGTCTACTACAAGAGAGATCCAGTGGGAGAACTGGAAATCTAATATGGTCATTGTCCTACTACAAGAGAGATCCAGTGGGAGAATTGGAAATCTAATATGCTCATTGTCCTACTACAAGAGAGATCCAGTGGGAGATTTAGAAATTGAATATGCTCATTGTCCTACTACAAGAAATATCCAGTGGGAGAATTGGAAATCTAGTATGACAAATGTCCTGCTACAAGAAATATCCAGTGGGAGAATTGTAAATCTAGTATGACAAATGTCCTGCTACAAGAGAGATTCAGTGTGACAATTGGAAATCGAATATGCTCATTGTCCTACTACAAGAGAGATCCAGTGAGAGATTTAGAAATGGAATATGCTCATTGTCCTACTACAAGAGAGATCCAGTGGGAGAATTGGAAATCTAATATGCTCATTGTCCTACTACAAGAAATATCCAGTGGGAGAATTGGAAATCTAGGATGACAAATGTCCTGCTACAAGAAATATCCAGTGGGAGAATTGGAAATCTAGTATGACAAATGTCCTGCTACAAGAGAGATTCAGTGTGACAATTGGAAATCTAATATGTTCATTGTCCTGCTACAAGAGAGATTCAGTGGGAGAATTGGAAATCTAATATTTTCATTGTCCTACTACAAGAGAGATCCAGTGGGAGATTTAGAAATCTAATGTGCTCATTCCCCTACTACAAGAGAGATTCATTGAAAGATTTAGAAATCTAGTATGACAAATGTCCTACTGCAAGAGAGATTCAGTTGGGGATATATAAATCTAGTATAACAATTGTCCTGCTACAAGTATGTTCCAGTGTCAGAATTGAAAATCTAGTATGACAAATATCCTTCTACAAGAGAGATCCATTGGGAGTATTGGAAATCTAGTATGACAAATGTCCTGCTACAAGAGAGATTCAGTGTGACAATTGGAAATCTAATATGTTCATTGTCCTGCTACAAGAGAGATTCAGTGGGAGAATTGGAAATCTAATATTTTCATTGTCCTACTACAAGAGAGATCCAGTGGGAGATTTAGAAATCTAATGTGCTCATTCTCCTACTACAAGAGAGATTCATTGAAAGATTTAGAAATCTAGTATGACAAATGTCCTACTACAAGAGAGATTCAGTTGGGGATATATAAATCTAGTATAACAATTGTCCTGCTACAAGAACGTTCCAGTGTCAGAATTGAAAATCTAGTATGACAAATATCCTTCTACAAGAGAGATCCATTGGGAGAATTGGAAATCTAGTATGACAAATGTCCTGCTACAAGAGAGATTCAGTGGAAGAATTGGAAATCTAGTATGACAAATGTCCTGCTACAAGAGAGATTCAGTGGGAGAATTGGAAATCTAGTATGACAAATGTCCTGCTACAAGAGAGATTCAGTGGGAGAATCGGAAATCTAGTATGACAAATGTCCTGCTACAAGAGAGATCCAGTGAGAGATTTAGAAATCTAATATGCTCATTGTCCGATAGCTACAAGAGAGATCCAGTGGAAAATTTAGAAATCTAGTATGCCCATTGACCTTCTAATTGAGAGATCCAGTGGAATTTCACGACTCACATATGGTGATATGACATTGCGCCAGAGTATTGATCCTTACTGGTAAAGCAGTAACTCGTGAAGTACAATGCAATTACCATGGACTAGCCTCCATATTCTCCCAACCTTGCATCAGCTGATTTCTTTAGTAATGCAGATGATATTATCACCAACGTGACAAGACAGCTGAGAGAGGTATTAAAGAATGGGTTCAACGAATGTTTCCAGCAGCTGTGCGCATGTTGACAATAGTGTGTAAATTGTCGAAGGGAACTACTCTGAAGAAAATATAGTTTAGATAATTCTATTGTTACTTATTTCAATATAATAAACTAATTCTATTTTTACTTATTACTATATAATCTACTAATTCTATTGTTAATAATACTCATGTGGAAGACAGGTAATGAAGTCCTACTGGATGACGACTAACACACTATCACTAGCGGATGTTTACATGAATAAATATGGTACATACAACAAAACAAAACACAGAATATAATCATACAAATGACAATACACAGGACAAAGTCGACGTTTCGGACCAATAGGCCTTTTTCAAGATACACACATAACATACACACATAAAAATACCACAAGTATAAATGATGCGTGTCCGAGTGAAATATGGTAGTGAAATATGATGCCGGAAGGATACGACCAGGAAGTACACAAAGACGATAATACAGGTAGAACGAGAGGAACAAAACGATGACGTAAATGGCGGCACAAAATGAATAAAAACAACAAAGACCAATCCGACCAAGAACTAAGTGAAAGAGTGGTCGGAATTGAGTCCAAATGGCTTTATGGTACCCAACTCGAAAATGAGACAATTTTCTAGTACGTACCTAGATCTATCATCGGTGGTGCAGGATCTGATGGCAGTGACTTGAATGTCAAGGGCACCACGGTGGCTGTTGCCGTTGAAGTGATTGGCCACAGGAGTGGGTGTTCTGTGTTTGATAGCATGCAGGTGGTTACAGAAGCGGTCGTTCAGTCTAAGGCCAGTCTCACCAATATATTGCTTACCACAGCGTTTACATATGATCACGTAAATAACATTACGGGATTCACATGTAAAGGCCTCATTGATGGAGAAACTGACCTTGGGAAATGAGATGGAGCGCATCTGAACCACATAAGGACATTTGTAGCAATGATAGCATGTGCAACAAACAGTACCAAAATGGTCAGGTGCAGAGGACCTGAGGTGGCTGTGGACCAAGATGTCCTTCAGATTTTTGTCGCGCCTATAGGCCACCAGAGGTAAGTTGTAGAAAGCGCCATGGGTGTCAGAATCAGACTGGAGAAGGGAATAATGTTTGAGCAGAATGCGATGGACAGTCGAGTTATGGGGATGGAAGGTAAGAACCAGTTTAACCCTATTAGAGGAGGAGGAAGAACCCTGGGAATAATTATTCAAGGTATCAAGGTGAGATAGCTGGCTTACACGGAGCCAAGCCAATGAAAGAATGCTGTCAGGGAAGGAGCGTCTATGGAAGAACTCAATCATCTCAGAGGATTTGTTGAGAAAATCGTCATCATCGCTACATAAGCGACGAAGGCAAAGAAGCTGTGAGTAAGGTAGAGAGATGCGACAGGTGAGAGGATGAGAAGAAGTGTAGAGCAGAAAGCCATGTGCATCAGTAGGTTTGTAGTAGACTGATGTGCTGAGGTAAGGGGGATAAATAGTGACAATGATGTCCAGGAAATGGACAGAGGTGGTGGAAATGGTAAATGTGAATTTAATAGCGGGGTTGAAATTGTTGATGAAGTTGATGAAGCGAGACAGTTCTGCTTCTGTCATGTCAGTAATACCTATCCCATCATCAATGTATCTGTGGAAAAGAGATGGGAATGGGCCATCGTAGGTAGACCAAACTAGATGTTCAAGATGTCCCATGAAAACGCTGTGGTAAGCAATATATTGGTGAGACTAGCCTTAGACTGAGCGACCGCTTCTGTAACCATCTGCATGCTATCAAACACAGAACACCCACTCCTGTGGCCAATCACTTCAACGGCAATGGCCACCGTGGTGCCCTTGACATTCAAGTCACTGCCAATAGATCCTGCACCACCGATGATAGATTTAGGTACGCCCTAGAAAATTGTCTCATTTTCGAGTTGGGTACCATCTAGCCATTTGGACTCAAATCCGACCACTCTTTCGCTTAGTTCTCGGTCGGATTGGTCTTTGTTGTTTTTATTCATTTTGTGCCGCCATTTACGTCATCGTTTTGTTCCTCTCGTTCTACCTGTATTATCGTCTTTGTGTACTTCCTGGTCGTATCCTTCCGGCATCATATTTCACTACCATATTTCACTCGGACATGCATTCATTTCTACTTGTGGTATTTTTATGTGTGTATATTATGTGTTTATCTTGAAAAAGGCCTATTGGTCGGAAACGTCGACTTTGTCCTGTGTATTGTCATTTGTATATATATATATTCTGTGTTTTGTTTTGTTGTATGTACCATATTTATTCATGTAAACATCCGTCAGTGATAGTGTGTTAGTCGTCATCTAGTAGAACTTCATTACCTGTCTTCCACGTGAGTATTATTTTCAATTATGTTCTACTAGCAGTACCACCTTCTATTGATTATACTTCTATTGTTACTTATTTCTATATAATCTACTAATTCTATTGTTACTTATTTCTATATAATTTACTAATTCTATTGTTACTGATTTCTATATAATCTACTAATTCTATTTTTACTTATTTCTATATAATCTACTAATTCTATTGTTACTCATTTCAATATAATCTACTAATCCTATTGTTGCCCGTGTGTTGCCGGGCCAAAAAGGGGAGCAAAGAATAGCAACTCTGTTTACCTTCACGCATGTCGTAAAAGGCGACTAAGGAGGTTATGGGATGGAGTTGGCTGTCCCATCCCATATAGGGTCAGTGACCCAAAGCCATGCTGAAGTCGGATGTGTCAGGCCAAAAGGTGCAGATATTGCAGCAATGCTGTAAACCATGACACAACGCATTCCGTTCTCCAGAAAACATCCTGCTAATTTGCAGGAGTTTGAGAACGAACGCAGAAGAAGATCCTATTGTTACTTTTTTCTATATTATAAACAAATTCTATTTTTACTTATTTCTATATAATCTACTAATTATATTGTTACCTATTTCTATATATTATACAAATTCTATTCTTACTTATTTCTATATAATCTACTAATTCCAGGAACTTAAAAGAAGCTGCCTTGTATATTTTACATTCAGTCATCACACAGTGCTTGTATATCTTACATTCAGTCATAACACAGTGGTTGTATATCTTACATTCAGTCATAACACAGTGGTTGTATATCTTACATTCAGTCATAACACAGTGGTTGTATATCTTACATTCAGTCATCACACAGTGCTTGTATATCTTACATTCAGTCATAACACAGTGGTTGTATATCTTACATTCAGTCATAACACAGTGGTTGTATATCTTACATTCAGTCATAACACAGTGGTTGTATATCTTACATTCAGTCATAACACAGTGGTTGTATATCTTACATTCAGTCATAACACAGTGGTTGTATATCTTACATTCAGTCATAACACCGTGATCATATATCTTACATTCAGTTATCACACAGTGATCATATATCTTACATTCAGTTATCACACCCCCATCGAGGCCAGAACCTTGAAGTGGTGATGGGGCTTAGTTCAGCCATCAGAGGCTGGAAACTAAGACTGGTTGGGCACTCCCACTCGAGCAGGACCATAGTCCGGCCCAAGTAAGCAGAGTGCTGAAGACGGAGGCAACCAGCCAAAAGGCGCACAGATAATCAGGTTGCCATGCATAAAACACAAATATTGGCCAGAGGAAACAACACTGGAATCAAACTTCTATGGGACACTGTATGAACTACAAAAGACAGTGAGTTTTATTAAGGAGACAGAATTGCAGATATAGACATGTTTCAAGTGAATGAAAGAAGAAGAAGAAGTTATCACACAGTACACAGTGGTTGTATATCTTACATTCAGTCATAACGCAGTGAGTCATAATGCAGTGGTTGTATATCTTAATTTCAGTCAGAACACAGTGGTTGTATATCTTACATCATCACACATCGCTTGTATATCTTACATTCAGTCATTACACATTTGTCGTATATCCTACATTCAGTCATCACACAGTGGTTGTATATCTTACATTCAATCATCACAAGTGGTTGTATATCTTATATTCAGTCATTACACAGTGGTTGTATATCTTATATCTTCACACTGTATATCTTACATCATCACACAGGGTTATATTATTTTATTTAGTCATTGCACAGTAGTTGTATATTTTATATCATCACACAGTATGTGCTTATATTGCATCATCACACAGTGATTGTATATCTTACATCATCACACAGTGATTGTATATCTTACATCATCACACAGTGATTGTATATCTTACATCATCACACAGTGATTGTATATCTTACAACATCACACAGTGATTGTATATCTTACATCATCACACAGAAGTTGTATATCTTACAACATCACACAGTGATTGTATATCTTACATCATCACACAGTGATTGTATATCTTACAACATCACACAGTGATTGTATATCTTACATCATCACACAGAAGTTGTATATCTTACAACATCACACAGAAGTTGTATATCTTACATCATCACACAGAAGTTGTATATCTTACATCATCACACAGAAGTTGTATATCTTACAACATCACACAGTGAGTGTATATCTTACATCATCACACAGAAGTTGTATATCTTACATCATCACACAGTGATTGTATATCTTACATCATCACACAGAAGTTGTATATCTTACATCATCACACAGTGATTGTATATCTTACATCATCACACAGTGATTGTATATCTTACAACATCACACAGTGATTGTATATCTTACAACATCACACAGTGATTGTATATCTTACAACATCACACAGTGATTGTATATCTTACATCATCACACAGTGATTGTATATCTTACATCATCACACAGAAGTTGTATATCTTGCATTCAGTTACTACTCAGTGATTGCATATCTTACATTCAGTCATCACACAGTAATTGTATATCTTACATTCAGTCATCACACTGTGACTGTATATTGTATATTAAGTAATCACGTATTGGTTGTATATCTTACATCATCACGCAGTGGTTGTATGTCATACATTCAGTCCACATGTACTTTTGTATATCTTACTTTCAGTCTACATGTACTGTTATATATCATACATTAAGCCAACTGTACTGTGATATATCATAGATGCAGTCTAAAAAAAAGGTTTTAAAAGCTGTAGAAGAATAACTTCACTGTACTTGGTTTCCCATATGTACTCCGTCCCTCTCAGTGAAGTGGCCTGCAGAGAGTACCACTCATAGCACATAACTCTGTAGCTTCAAGTGATAATCCACAGGAATCTGAAAAAAATTCACCTTATAAACAAGACGACATGAGCCGGATTCTAACCCATGAATTCTTGAACACAAGGCGAACAGCTTAACCACTACACCAGGGAGATCCCCAGATGCAGTCTACATTTAGTTACTGTCTACATGTACTGTTACATATCTTAAATTCTGTCTATATGTACTATGATATATCATACATATATATCATACATTCTGTTATACAACATGTACTGTTATATATCCTACAATTAGGCAGTGCTGCTGATGTATGTGACCTCAGATTTCAAGATATAGTACTTTCAGTGAACCAGACCGATGTGTCTGCCATGTCTGCTACTCAAGTTGGTGAAATTATTACTCAAGCAGTTTGTGCAGGTTATTTAGAAATTCAAGTCTGGCGGCAATGTGGAGAAGGTAAACTCATCTGTGTGTGTATGTGAATATATATTGTGTGAATGTGAGTCTTTATCTATGTACCTGTATGGATGTGAATCTCTCTGTGTACATGTGTGTATGTGAATCTGTCTGTGTGCATGTGTGTCTGGTCTGTGTGCAAATCTCTCTGTGTATATGTGTGTCTGTGTATGTGAATCTCTCTGTGTGTCTGTTAATCTATCTGTGTACATGTTTGTGTGTATATGAATCTCTATCTGTGTACATGTGTGTCTGAATCTCTCTCTGTGTACATGTATGTATGTGAATCTCTATGTACATGTGTGTCTGGGTTAATGCATGCATATTCATGCAATATTTTAAAAATGTGTGCGTTTGAATGTCTGTGTGTATGTGTGCACATGTTTGATTCTGACTAAAAATGATCTGATGTTTTCTGATATGTTGCTAGTATTATCAAATTTGTGTGTGTGTGTGAATGTGATCAAACTTTCTCTGATCTATCATAATTTACAGTCTCTTAACAATTTCTGTGTGCAGAGTGATCAGAATTTGGGCAGATGCAGAACTTCATGTTGAAATAATTTTCTTGAAGATCTTTATAGATCCACATTCACGAGTTGCATATTATGTCACCATCCAGTACAAGACCTTGGTCACTGATACAGTTTCTATAGTCTTGCTGCTTGTAGTCACTGATACAGTTTCTATAGTCTTGTTGCTTGTAGTCACTGATACAGTGTCTATAGTCTAGCTGCTTGTAGTCACTGATACAGTGTCTATAGTCTAGCTGCTTGTAGTCACTGATACAGTTTCTATAGTCTTGCTGCTTGTAGTCACTGATACAGTTTCTATAGTCTAGCTGCTTGTAGTCACTGATACAGTTTCTATAGTCTTGCTGCTTGTAGTCACTGATACAGTGTCTATAGTCTTGCTGCTTGTAGTCACTGATACAGTGTCTATAGTCTAGCTGCTTGTAGTCACTGATACAGTGTCTATAGTCTTGCTGCTTGTAGTCACAACAAAAGCTGCATTCTCCTCTAGAATTGTTCTGCATACACAGTGTGTTGTTAACTTGCAAGTACCACATATATGTCTAACAACAGATTTGTAGTGTATATAATCATGTCACCACATATATGTCTAACAATAGATCCATAGTGTATATAATCATGTCACCACATATATATATATGTCTAACAACAGATCCATAGTGTATATAATCATGTCACCACATATATGTCTAACAACAGATCCATAGTGTATATAATCATGTCACCACATATATGTCTAACAACAGATCCATAGTGTATATAATCATTTCACCACATATATGTCTAACAACAGATCCATAGTGTATATAATCATGTCACCACATATATGTCTAACAACAGATCCATAGTGTATATAATCATGTCACCACATATATGTCTAACAATAGATCCCTAGTGTATATAATCATGTCACCACATATATGTCTAACAACAGATCCATAGTGTATATAATCATGTCACCACATATATATATATGTCTAACAACAGATCCATAGTGTATATAATCATGTCACCACATATATGTCTAACAACAGATCCATAGTGTATATAATCATGTCACCACATATATGTCTAACAACAGATCCATAGTGTATATAATCATGTCACCACATATATGTCTAACAACAGATCCATAGTGTATATAATCATGTCACCACATATATGTCTAACAACAGATCCATAGTGTATATAATCATGTCACCACATATATGTTTAACAACAGATCCATAGTGTATATAATCATGTCACCACATATATGTCTAACAATAGATCCATAGTGTATATAATCATGTCACCACATATATATATGTCTAACAATAGATCCATAGTGTACATAATCATGTCACCACATATATGTCTAACAACAGATCCATAGTGTATATAATCATGTCACCACATATATATATATATGTCTAACAACAGATCTGTAGTGTATATAATCATGTCACCACATATATGTCTAACAACAGATCTGTAGTGTATATAATCATGTCACCACATATATGTCTAACAATAGATCCATAGTGTATATAATCATGTCACCACATATATGTCTAACAACAGATCTGTAGTGTATATAATCATGTCACCACATATATATATATGTCTAACAACAGATCCATAGTGTATATAATCATGTCATCTTCCCTGGAATTCCCACTTACTAATGACTGCACCTCAGAATCAGCAGCAATAGAATGATGATGATGATATCCCTTTAGCTGTGAAAAGGTAGTTCTTTATAGTCAATAGAATTTAAACAAAGCATAGATCATCCTCGTTTGAATAACTGAAGGACACTTAAACGCATGTTTGTGTTGGGGGGCATGTTATGTATGTATATTCAGTCCCAAAAGGAAAGTTATCCAGTGTGGCAGTATCCAAAGATCATCACATACTGCGATAAACATAGCATATATAGATCTGGGTCAACCAGTTCATCATTCTTCTGTCAGATCAGTTGGCCCATCTGCAGTGATGGCACACCTAGCATTTCCCGCTGCCCAGGAATCTACAGAAAAAGAAGAAATATGCCATTTGCTGACCAAGATTCAGTAAAATACTCATAATTAGGTGACCATTGAGCCAAAACTCATTATTTTTGTTTGTTCTGTGCACAGATGGTGTGGCTTTTCATAAATTAAACCAACCTTGGTGATAAATTAAATAATATAGTATTTTTCCTTCTTTGTGTTTGAAAATTTTGTATTTTTGTAGTTGTTTTTGTTAAAGGAGCACAATAATTAAGTTATTAACCTACAACATATCTTCCAATTATAAAACTGCACATAAACATAGCTTCATATAAACAAGACTTCACATAAACATAGCTTTATGTAAACAAGACTTCACATAAACATAGCTTTATGTAAACAAGACTTCACATAAACATAGCTTCATATAAACATAGCTTTATATAAACAAGATTTCACATAAACATAACTTCATATAAACAAGACTTCACGTAAACAATAACATCAATGTTGAGACAATGCTTCCAAACTTAAGTATAATGCACATGTCATGTAAGTGTTAAGAGTTAAGCTTACATGTTTGGTAGTTTGTTAAACTCCCATGTTAACTGGTAAACACTACTGATTATTTTTGTTGTATTTTAATTTTTAGAAGATTTTGATGATCTGACCTCCAGCAGTGATGAGGAAGTGAACACTGTCAGCTCATCAAGAGATCAAAAATATCTGATACAGGAAGTCAAGGTTAGCAGGAACATGTCTGTTCAATTCACACAAAATTAGGAACTGTCATAAAATATCAAATTGACATATGCTATATAGTTTTTTCATAAAATAACAAAATGACATCTGCTATATAGTTTTTTTCACATAAAAACTTGGTTTTATTCTCTACCACCTATAACTCTTTATCTCTGACAAGCCACTAAAACAGCAGATCCCTTCTGCTGGCAAGCCACCAAAACAGCAAGTTGAGCAGATCCCCTCTGATGGCAAGCTACTAAAACCACTTTTAAAGTTAATTCTAAATATATTACAGAAGAGCAGGAAACCCATACAATGATTAAGAGTTAAAAATTAAATTGTACATACATCCTAATTTACATATATGATTGAAAGGTGATGATGATGATGTCTCTCCTTTGCAAGCGAAGATGAGCATGGCATAAGAAAAAAACAATGTGGTGAAGAAGTAGAAATAACAAAACATTTGTGAATGTCTAATTTGGTTTGGGTTTGTGGGTTCATAGATGCCCGTTAAGTCTTTCTTGTGCCAGGAAAGTTCTACTGCAGTGCATGCAGGAGTGCAGAGTGTCCATAGTAAGAGAGTTTTCCGCTTCCGTCACTTGTAAATTGCCTACAGTGTTCTCTCTTTTTCAAATTTAGTGATGCCAGCAGTGATGTGGGTGTACCAAGCTGAGTGATCAAGGGCTGTAGTCTCCCAGAAGCTAGGATTGATGCTGCAGTGCTTTAGAGTGTTCTTTATGTGATCAATAAAGCACTTTTACTACCCTCCGCTTGAACGTTTACCATCGACCAACTCCCCATTCAAGGGCTGTAGTCTCTCAGGAGCTAGGATCGATGTTGCAGTGCTTAAGAGAGTTCTTTAGGTGATCCTTGTAGCGCTTTTTCTACCCTCCGCCTGAACATTTACCATTGCACAGCTCCTCATAGAACAATCTCTTTGGAAGGCATTTATCTGATATGCGGACAATGTGACCATTCCAGTGGTGTTGGGACCTAGTCAACAGGGCATGGATGCTTTGCACATGGGACTTTTGAAGGATTTCCATATCTGGTACTCGATCGTGCCAACGTACTCCCATGAGGTTTCTTAGGCACCTAGGTGGAAAGAGTTGAGCTGTCATCATCATCAAGTGCCGTCTCCGCAATGAAGGTTGGCTGCAACGTATCTCCAACATCTCCTGTCTCTTGTCTTGGTGGTGCACTCTGCTAGACTGTAACCTGTCCATCGTGTAATGTTACTCTCCCACTTGTATCTCTGCCTACCTCTTGCTCGCTTCCCTTTGACTTTACCCTCAAGTAAGGTCTTCAATAGAGTGTCATGTCTTTTAATGTGTCCAAAGTATTTTATTTGCCTGATCTTTATTTCTTTTAGTAGTTCTTTCTTCATATTAAGTGTCTTTAGCACCTCTTTATTTGTTTTCTTCTCTTTCCATGATGTTCTCCCTATTCTTCTATATACCCACATCTCAAAGGCATCAATTTTGTCTTCTAATTGTTTAGTGTCCATGTTTCTGAGCCATACATTAATATGGAATAGATGTAGCATTTTATAATTCTCATTTTTAAAGTGTTTGTAATTTCATTTGTGACTATGTGTCCAAGATATTGATACTGTTTTACTTGTTGTAGTTTCTCTCCCTGTATGTTTATGTTTATCTCCTGTTCTTCTGTGTCTTTTCTGATTATCATGGTTTTTGTTTTTTGAATGTTTATATCCAGTCCATATTCATTACTTGATTTATTGACTTGATCTATTAGTCTTTGTAGTTCATGTTCACTTTCTGCTAAAAGAACAGTGTCATCTGCATATCTAATGTTGTTTATTATTTTCCCATTGATCTTGAGTCCTGGTGTTTCTTCTATATTTTTAAAGATATTCTCTGTGTAGATATTAAATAGGCTTGGTGATAAAATGCATCCTTGTCTTACCCCTCTTCTTATTTCTATGTATGGAGAGTAGCTGTTTTCACACCTTATTGATGCAGTTTGTTCCCAATATATATTTCTAATCAGCCTGATGTCTTTTCCATCTATGCCTATTTCTTGAAGACATTTGATTAATTTTTCATGTTGGACTCTGTCAAAGGCCTTGCTGTAGTCTATGAAGCAAATATAGATACTTTTTTGGACTTCTATTTATTTATCCATCACTAGCCGGATACTCAGTATAGCATCTCTAGTTCCTTTGTTTTTCCTAAAACCGAATTGTTCTTCACCGACCTCCATGTCTATCTTGTTCTTAATTCTTTCATGTATTATCGTGAGAAGTATTTTAGTTAGATGGCTCATTAGACTTATTGTTCTATATTCTGTACAGTCCACAGCCCTGGGCTTCTTAGGTAGTGGTATGAATATTGATGATGTTAGGTCTTTAGGTATATGGCCCGTTTCGTATATGTCATTGCAAATTTCTGTGATAGTATCTACACCAAATTCATTTAGAGTTTTTATTATGTCTGCTGTTATGTTGTCAGAGCCTGCAGCTTTTCCACATTTTATTGAATTTATTTTATGTTCTACTTCTGATTTCAGTATTGCTGGTCCATCATTGTTGTGTATTGTTGGTTTTTTGTTCCGTTGGTCGTCAAACAGTTCTGTTACATAATCTGCCCATCTTGTGAGTGCTTCTGTTTTATCAAATATTATTTTACCATTTTTATCTTTAATGCAGCCACCCCCATTTATAGGATTTTTCTTATTTGTGATCAGCCTTATCTCCTTATGCATTAATTTTGTCTTCTGTTGTATGGACATCTCCTCTATTTCACTGCATTTTGTTTCTAGCCATTTTTTTCGCTGTTCTGCACATGTTACGTATCTCCTTGTCTATACTTGAGTATTTTGGCGTATTTTTAGCTTTCTTTCTTTCTGTCGTTTTCTCTAATATTTCATCTGTCATCCATATTTGTTTGTTGAGCTGTAGACAGTCGCATAAACAGTCCAGAATGACACAACACAAAAGCAGAGTTAAAGGCTGAAAAGTAGAGAGAGAATGTAGATGCAATAGCTTGAAAGTCTTTAGATGTCATATATCTCTATATGACTGAAAGGCTGAGAGAATGTACATACAATAGCTTGAAAGTCTTTAGATGTCATATATCTCTATATGACTGAAAGGCTGAGGAAATTGAATGTACATACAATAGCTTGAAAATCTTTAGATGTCATATATCTCTATATGACTGAAAGGCTGAGAGAATGTACATACAATAGCTTGAAAGTCTTTAGATGTCATATATCTTTATATGACTGAAAGGCTGAGAGAATGTACAATCAGTTTGAAAGTCTTCAGTTGACATCTGGCTCTATATGACTGAAAGGCTGAGAGAATGTACATACAATGAGTTTGAATATCTTCAGTTGACATCTGGCTCTATATGACTGAAAGGTTGAGAGAATCTACAATCAGTTTGAAAGTCTTCAGTTGACATCTGGCTCTATATGACTGAAAGGTTGAGAGAATTGAGAGAATGTACATGCTTTGACGTCTGGCTCTACATGGCTGAAATGAAGAGATCTTTTTTAATATTACATTAAGTTCAATTTTAGTCACAGATTGTTGAATGCCCAGACTTTTCAGAAAGCAATGGCAATCTGCTAAATATAAATATTTCCTAACAAACAACTACATCCAAATATAAATACTCGTAGTAACCAAAATATTGGAGGATTTCCAACAAGGTGGGTGGTGCTGCAGTAACAAATCTATCAGAGGATATCTGACAAGGCGAACAGTGCTGCAGTAACAAAACTATCAGAGGATATCTGACAAGGTGAACAGTGCTGCAGTAACAAAACTATCAGAGGATATCTGACAAGGTGAACAGTGCTGCAGTAACAAAACTATCAGAGGATATCTGACAAGGTGAACAGTGCTGCAGTAACAAAACTATCAGAGGATCTCTGACAAGGTGAACAGTGCTGCAGTAACAAAACTATCAGAGGATATCTGACAAGGTGAACAGTGCTGCAGTAACAAAACTACCAGAGGGTAGACAAGGTGGACAGTGCTGCTGTAACAAAACTATCAGAGATCTTCCGGTCAAAATGGCGGATGACAACACAAGTGTTTTCTGCGTCGCCTACACTTTCACTTGAACAATGGATATATTCGTTGTTTTCAATTAGGAGATTGTGTGGTGATGTGCTGTCATTCTCTGACTGGGAGGTCTTTGCTAATGGATAATGGAGCGTGCATCTGTGCTGAAGTTTTTGTGAGTGTAATCGCCGTTACACAGTTTGAAAAATGGTGACCAATATCAAGCGGCCTAAACGAGGTGGCTCAAAAGAAAAAGTCACAGGGCAGGTGCTAGACGAATGAGATCGAAAACCGCTAGGAATTAAAAACGTATGTGTTCTGTTTCGGAATGTGGCCAGTGTACACAAGTGTAGACCAGAGTTAGAAAAGATGTCTAATTGTACTGAAATAGTTGCATTGCAAGAAACACAGGTGAAAGTGGTAACATCAGGATTGCCAGTTTTCAGTATTTCTACAACAGGTGACACCTTGGACAGGCAATCTTAGTACACGAGGGTTTTAGTGTATACGAGGTTGATATGTCCAAGTGGGATAGCGACAATATCCAATTACAGGCAGTGAGGGTCCAGCACCCATTTGTGATTGTAAATGTGTATGCCTGCAACACGAGCATTGATCTTCAGGGTTGGAAAATCCTAGGGGAGATAATGGAACAAGAAAAGCAGATCCTCTTCTGCAGTGACTTCAATGCGAAAGGTACATCATGGGGCAATAATGCTTCAAGCAAACAGGGAAGAGAACTTGAGGAGGCCCTGACAGACTTGTACCTGGTGTGAATTAACAATGGCTGTATAACAAGAATGACAAGCAGGGATGATGATGATGATAGCGCTATCGACCTGGCATTGGTGTCATCGGCTTCTATGGCTATTTGCAAATGGGATGTGCTGGGGCATCCCCATGTGTTTTTCTCTTGAAAAATGACAAAAGTAAGCAGGTCAGGCCAAAGGTCATGTCCTTTAAACATGATCGCAGAGGAGTGGATTTTGTGAGCAGAATTCGACAAGACAAACGTAAGGCTCAAGAAGTGGGAAATCAGGTGTGGAATAAGCTCCCCCTGGTGGAACGAAGAGGTGCAAAGGGCATGGAGCGAGAAACGGAAAGCAGTAGCACTATGGCAGAGGGCAAGGAAACGTGTTGTGGCTCTGCCCATGGCAGTCCCACAATGGAAAAGGAAGAAAGATATCTTGATCCAAACATTCAAAGAGATTGCAAAGTCAGCACAGGCGTCAAAATGGGATGAATTTTGCCAGATCACACGCAAAAAGTCACTAAAATTGTTCTGTCGTTAACACAAATCCATGAATGGTCTAACAAGACGCGTGATTATTGCCGATTTCCAGAGCGACTATACCGTCTGGCAGAAGACGGACGAGACAAAAGGTGCGGCATTGCTGGCACACTACACCACACAAATTTGTCAGAGAAATGTGGAGGCATATCAAGAAATCAGGAAAACGATTACAGACATGTGTAAGAACTTGAGCATGGAAAACCATATGATAATCACAGTTGAAGAAATCAGGAAGGCGCTGAAAAGTACAAAAAAACACAGCACCAGGGCCAGATGGCATTAAGATGTGATGACATTAGTCAGAGAATGGATGAGGAGTTGGGAGAGTTGGTGGACATGTTAAATAATAGCCTTCTAAAGGGCACAGTAAAAGAAGACTGGTTTCACAGCTATTTAATTACACTACCCCCTAAACCTGGGAAGGACCACACCAGGATACAAGGCTACAGAATAATAATGATGCAGAATACGATAGGCAAGCTTTTGGAAAAAATTGTGGCCTGGAAGGTATTGTGTTATCTTTAAAGAAATAAGTGTTTACCAACATTGTTAAGAGAGTATCTTTCAGGAACGAAGTCATGGCAGAATGCAGCCATATTTGCGCAGGATTATTTGAGGGGTTCAATTCGCGCATGGAGACATGTGCGGTCGCATTAGATCTTGAGCATGCGTACAAAAGGGTGTCTTTGGATATCTTGATAGACCAGCTGTTAAATCTTACAGAAAATCCTTTTATCATGCGTTTGGTTTGTGCTGCCCTGATGCACAGGATAGTAGTTCTTAAGTGTGGTAACTGGATATCTGCACCAACGGTTATTAGCCCAGGTCTGTCACAGGGATCGCCTCTATCTCCGTACTTTACAATGTATACACAGTACATATCACTGGCAATCAAATCACAGGTGTTGGCAGAATGAGAAGAAATCAAGAAGAGTGCATCGTGGTATTACAGAAGGAGCTGGACAGACTGACAAATTGGTATCGAGATATGGGAGCAGTGGTTAATTCTTCTAAGGCATTCATAGGTTATGACATTTTACTACATTCAAAAATTACTAGGTTGATCACTACATCTGGTAAATGATATGTTTTCATTAATCTATCATTTTTTAATAGGGAACAAATTATGTATGATTGCTGAGAAGTCATCTAATAATATTATTGTTAGATTAATAATAATAATAATGTGTGATGTCAGCAATGTTATAGAAGAGGCAGGTGTCATTTACTGAACAATGAGCAATGTTATAGAAGAAGCAGGTGTCATTTACTGAAGAATGAGCAATGTTATAGAAGAAGCAGGTGTCATTTACTGAAGAATGAGCAATGTTATAGAAGAAGCAGGTGTCATTTACTGAAGAATGAGCAATGTTATAGAAGAGGTCATTCACTGAAGAACAAGAAATATTATAGATGAGGTAGGTGTCATTCACTGAAACAATGAGGTATGTTATAGAAGAGGCAGGTGTCATTCACTGAATAATGAGCAATGCTATAGAAGAGGCAGGTGTCATTCACTGAAAAACAAGAGATATTATAGATGAGGTAGGTGTCATTCACTGAAACAATGAGGTATGTTATAGGAGAGTCAGTTGTCATTCACTGAATAATGAGCAATGCTATAGAAGAGGCAGGTGTCATTCACTGAAAAACAAGAGATATTATAGATTAGGTAGGTGTCATTCACTGAAACAATGATTTATGTTATAGGAGAGGCAGGTGTCATTCACTGAAAATCGATCAATGCTCAACACTTCCTATTAATATTATCTTACTAATATCACACAGGGTGATGTTATTCAGAGATACAAATAAAACACCGTGAAGAATTCTTTGTGTGACATAAATAGCTAGAATAAAAACTGAGGCAGGTGCAATAACAGTTGCAATGATATTAGGAGGTGATGATGATGATCTTCCTCCTTCGCAGTTGAAGATGAGCATGGCATGAAAAACAATAAGGTGATGAACAAGTAGAAAAACAACAAAACATTTGTGATTGTCTAATTTGGTTTGTGAGTTCCTAGATGCCTGATGAGTCCGATTCATGCCAGGAAAGTTCTATTGCAGTGCATGCAGGAGTTTAGAGGGTTTGGAGTAGGAGAGTTTTCAGATTTGTCCTTCCACATTGGTGGAATGTGTAAATTCCACTTGTAAATTGCCAGCAGTGGTCTTTCTTTTTTTAAATTTAGTGATGCCAGCAGTGATCTGGGTGTGTCAAGCTAAGCGATCAAGCTCTGTAGTCTCCCAGGAGCTAGGATCACTGCTGCAGTGCTTGAGAGAGTTTTTTAGGTGATCCTTGAAGTGCTTTTTCTGCCCGCCACTTGAACGTTTACCTTCGCACAGCTCCCCATAGAATAATCTCTTTGGAAGACTCTTGTCTGGCATACGGACGATGTGGCCAGTCTAGCGGAGTTGCGACCTAATGAACAGGACATTGATGCTTTGCATATGGGACTTTTGAAGGATTTCCTTGTCTGGTACACGATCCTGCCAACATACTCCCATGAGGTTTCTTAGGCACCAAAGATGAACAGAGTTCAGCTGTCGAGCGTGTTTCGCATAGACAGTCCAGGATAACGCAGCATAATGCAGTGTTGGTAGAACCACTCCGCGGTACACATCCAACTTATTTGTCAAACTGAGACCATGCCTGATCCGGACGTTGGCATGAAGACTCTCAAATGCTGCACTGATGCGTGCAATGCGCAGGGCAACATCCTTGTCAATTATAGCAGTTTGCGATAGGGTGCTGCAGAGATGTACAAACCTATTGGCAGTATTTAGTTTTTGTCCCTTTATTGTGATCACTGGATCTGTGTAGGTGACACTTGATGCTGGTTTATACATTACTAATGTCTTCGCTGTGCTGATGGTGAAACCGAATGCATCACAGGCCAATGAAAAGATGTCCATGCTGTCTTGCATGTCTTTCAGACTGGTAGCGTGTAGGACACAATAGTTGACGAACAAGAGGTCACGAACAATGTCCATCTTAGTTTTGGTCTTGACCCTCAATCTACTAAGATTAAAGAGCCCTCCAAGAGCTTGATAGTGAAAGCAAATTGCTGCACTGTTATTCCTGAAGGCATCATTTAACATGGCAGAGAAGACCATGCTGAAAAGAGTTGGAACCAGGAAGCATTTTTGTTTGACACCGTTAGTTACTGGAAACAGGTTTGAGTGTGCACCGTCATCTTGCACACAGGCTGTCATACCATCATGGAACTGTTGAACTGTATTGGTGAATTTTTCACATCAAAATTTGGCTATGATCTTCCATAGTCCTTCATGATTTACAGTGTCGAATGCCTTAGTTAGGTTGACAAATGTGGTGTAGAGACCAATGTTCTGTTCGCAACACTTTTTCTGTAGTTGCATATCAGGATGAAGGTAAAATAGCAGGATTGAAGTGGTAATTGTATTACAGATAATAGAGATAAGAAATTTGATGAAGAAGTCTGCAAGTTACACATTATTCTTAGATTTTGCCATTTATTCAGTAATATCTTAATGGTGAATATTTGTTCAGGTACATGATGCTGCTGAAGATGCTAGATCCACAGATGACAGCCAATGGATGACTCATGCAGGTGTGTATGTATATAGAAGCATGTATGTGCAACTTTTAATATAAAGTTTAAATACTTAACCTGGCACTGAGAGGCAGTGAGTGCATGTGACATTATCCATGTATTTGGTCCAGTTTTAGTTGCAGGCACTGAGTGGTAGTGAGTGCATCTGACATTATTCAGGTATCTGATCCAGTTTTAGTCTGGCACTAAGAGGTAGTGAGTGCATCTGACATTACCCACGTATCTGGTCCAGTTTTAGTTGCAGGCACAGAGAGGTAGTGAGTGCATCTGACATTATCCAGGTATCTGGTCCAGTTTTAGTCTGACACTAAGAGGTAGTGAGTGCATCTGACATTATTCAGGTATCTGGTCCAGTTTTAGTCTGGCACTAAGAGGTAGTGAGTGCATCTGACATTATTCAGGTATCTGGTCCAGTTTTAGTCTGGCACTGATAGGTAGTGAGTGCATCTTACATTATTCAGGTATCTGGTCCAGTTTTAGTCTGACACTAATAGGTAGTGAGTGAATCTGACATTATTCAAGTATCTGGTCCAGTTTTAGTCTGGCACTGAGAGGTAGTGAGTGATCCCAACATTATCTAGGTATCTGGTCCAGTTTTAGTTGCAGACATAGAGAGATAGTGAGTGTTTCTGACATTATCCAGGTATCTGGTCCAGTTTTAGTTGTAGGAAAAGAGAGATAGTTAGTGCATCTGACATTATCCAGTTTTATGGTGCAGTTGTAGTTGCAGGCACTGAGAGGTAGTGGGTGCATCTGACATTATCAAGATATTTGGTCAAGATTTAGTTGCAGGCACTGAGAGGTAGTGAGTGAATCTGACATTACCCAGGTATCTGGTCCAGTTTTAGTTAAAGGCACAGAGATTTGGTGATTGCATCTAACATAATGCAGGTATCAGGTTCAGTTTTAGTTGCACAAATTAAACATCTTACATTTAGAAATTACAACTTAGTAAATTTAGCTATTACTTGGAAAATGCTTACATGAAGACTAACATGTAATAAAATACCCTGTGTGACTGTGGAAGACTAACATTTAATGCAATATCCTTTGTCATTGTGAAATGTTAACATTTAATGCTGAGCCCTGAGTTACTGTGGAAGACTATAATTTAATGTGGAGCCATGTGTGACTGTGAAAGACTAACATTTAATTTAGTTTCTAATAACATTTAAGGTAGTTTATGTTCTGAAGTAGGACAAATAGCTATTATGAATATTTTAACCTTGGTAGTTTATGTTCTGAAGTAGGTCAAATAGTTATTATTTATACATGTATTGACCTTGGTAGTTTATCTTCTGAAGTCACAATGTTTTTGTCTCACTGTTTATGTGATTCAAATTTCGTGGATTGTGCTAGTTGTGTTGTTTAATTGTGTACTCAAGTGATAAATGGATATGTTTCCGCACTTTAATGTTGCTATTTGCAAGATTCGAGCGCTGACAAAGGAGAAACTTGGTTTTTTCGTTATTGTCAATCGGATACAAACATCTCATTTGGTGACCTATTCTCGCCGCTGGCGTGGGTTCACTGACCGTGTCAAAATGGTCTGCCCTATTTTTACATGGTGTCAACCTGTTACAGCGATGTGATATTGGGCGACACACTGTAGCTATTATGGACACTCACAGTGCTAAGAAATAAGCCAACCTAGCATTGTTAACAAAGGCTTTGTCTACCTAGGCTTAAAAAGTCTGTTTGCGGCGAAATACTCGGAAGAAGTTGGCAGGTAACTCAACGGGTACATAGGCGCTAACAGTAGAGCTGTGTGGACAGCATAGGGCACAGTTAGACACATAGTACGCTCTGGCCATCCACTGCACCTGATTTTCTCCCAGTTGTCTCGTTTTTGTCTTGCCACTGGACCAAGATAAAACTCAGGAGAGAGAGTGTGGTTGACGATTAGCGCAACTCTTCCACACTATAAACCAACTTCAGCGCTAGTCATTTCTCAACCCAATCATTTACTTATCTTTACTAATGAAAATTACTAAACATTCATTGGTGGGACAAAGTACCAGACTACGAGGTCTTGGAAAAATCAACCTCAATAAGCATCCACACAATACTTATGAAGGCACAGGCACGCTGGGCAGGCCATCTTGTGTGTATGGAGAACTCGCGTTTGCCAAAACAAATATATTATGGAGAACTCAAGGCAGGATTTCGAAAAGCTGGTGGACAGAAAAAAACGTTTCAAAGACACGCTCAAGTCATCCTTGAAACATCTTAACATTGACGTAGGCGCTTGGGATAGCCTCGCTCAGGATAGAACAGCATGGCGTTACAGCATTAGAATGGGAGCACTAGTGGCGGAAGAATTCAGACAAGAAACTGCAAGACAGAAGCGGACACGTAGAAAAGAAAAAACATCTCAACCTCACACAGATACCTTCTATTGTTGTCAATTCTGTAAAAGAATATTTTGTGCTATGCATTGGACTTGCTAGTCATTTAAAAACGCACTATTAACTTTATTATTTTATTATTTATTGTTATTATTATTATGGTTGAATTTTTGGTCATCATCGATCACGACGGACGAACATCATCATGTTCTGAAGTAGGACAAATAGCTATTATGAATATTTTAACCTTGGTAGTTTATGTTCCGAAATAGGTCAAATAGTTATTACCGGGTATTTATGTATATTTGAACATTGGTAGTTTGTGTTCTGATGTGGGTCAAATAGTTATTATAGTTATTAGAAAAATACTGTTTGTCAATTGTTGTTTTGTGGTGATGCAGATTGATAGGTGTTTGAGTATTGGCTATAGCTGGTAAGTCACAAAAATACATACAAGCATTGGTTTTCTGACATCTTGTCTCGATCTCTCTATCAAGTTTGCCATTCTCTGTACAGACACTTCCTAAATATTTGGAAAACCTGCTTTAGCTCTGTACCATTGACATATACATTTAACTGACCTGGTGCTCTGCCTACCTTCATAGTCTCTTACAGTGGTCAAATAGTATTATTTAATGCTTACATGGATCGTGGTAGTAATGTCTGAGAGCATCAATATGTAAGTAATTAAGAAAACACATAAAAAAGTAAATGAAGAAAGTTGTAGTAAATTAATACACAAATTGAAATAATTGACTGTACTTGAACACTAGGTGGCAGCACTTCAGATTCACCTGAAATATTAATCAGCCATAAGAAGGAATTTATAAAATCAAGTTTTGAACCACCAGCTGTCTTACGTAAGTGGCAACAACATCATAAGGAGGAAAACACATATGAGAGCAGTGGAAAGATATATCTCAATAATGTCATGTTTCCACAGTTAGATTTGGACAAGAGAGAAGGTAAGATACATCACTGTAATATATGTATTCCTAACTAGACTTACAAGAGAGAAGGTAAGATACATCACTGTAATATATGTATTCCTAACTAGACTTACAAGAGAGAAGGTAAGATACATCTATGTAATGTTTGTGCCTCTAACTAGACTTACAAGAGAGAAGGTAAGATACATCACTGTAATATATGTATTCCTAACTAGACTTACAAGAGAGAAGGTAAGATACATCTATGTAATGTGTGTATTCCTAACTAGACTTGGACAGGGAAGAAGGTAAGATACATCTATGTAATGTGTGTATTCCTAACTAGACTTGGACAGGGAAGAAGGTAAGAAACAGCTCTTGTGGTAACAATAAGGATAATGTTAATGTTACCATATTGTCAAGTTCTACTTACAGTAGCGCCTTAACTTTTGTTTATGTGCGATTTGTATGTGTGAACTGTGAAATGACCCAGTTTGTTAGTTTGACACAATAGTTCGAAATATGGTGACCAGTGATGGTTTTCATTGTGTTTTCTGGATAGATGGAGTTCGTTAATTGCGGGACGACAATCCATCTAAGAGAAGGCCACTCTAAAACAAACCACTGCTGCCTTGTATTTAGTCAAAGGCTAGTGGAGAACGGCTTCATAAATAAACCGGTAGAAAGCCAGGGGAAACTACTACTGTAAATATCCCTAGATTATGTTATGTTTCATCAAAGTTACTAAATGGACTTGTATTGTGGCACGGAGTTATGGAGAAACATGATCGCCTACGCCATTCAGTATGGCACTTGATTGATTGATTGAATGTTATTACTATTACTAGGCAAATTAATAATTACAAATATTCAATGTAAAATATTGTAAATAATAAATAGAAAACAACATTTAAAAAAATTAATAAGGACTTACTCTATGGTGCTGTCAAATATGAAACATTGTCAAAAAATTAATAAAAAAAGCAAAGAGACAATGAATAGACTGGCCAAGCATCCAGAATATTTGACAAGAATCAGTGAATTTTTTTATATCCAGGTGACTACCATTGTGCTCCTCTGATGACCAAACTCGATGTGTAATTGGGAATCAGAATATTCACCAATTTAGGACATTATAGCACTTTCGGATTAACATCCTTCATTAATATAGATAGATATCCTGTTATGTTCTGTCATTTTTTGGTGACTTATGAGACTTCAATAATGAGCAGGGTGGAAGAGCAAAGATGGAGGCATAGGGAGCAACAATCAAGCAACGTGACATTCCCATGCATCTACTGTGACAGAGCATAGTGCTCATGGATTGGTAAATTTAATCATGAGAAGTCCTGCCCTGCTCATTCCACCTTTGGATTTCGCTTATGCTGAACTATCACATTACATTTTGACATCTTATGAATGAGGTGAGGAGTTATACCAATCTATTATATTACATTCTGAGATCTTGTGAATGAGGTGAGGGGTTATGCCGATCTATTACATTACATTCTTAGATCTTGTGAACGAGGTGAGGGGTTATACCGATCTATTATATTACATTCTGAGATCTTGTGAACGAGGTGAGGGGTTATACCGATCTATTATATTACATTCTGAGATCTTGTGAATGAGGTGAGGAGTTATACCGATCTATTACATTACATTCTGAGATCATGTGAATGAGGTGAGGGGTTCTGCCGATCTATTACATTACATTCTGAGATCTTGTGAACGAGGTGAGGGGTTATACCGATCTATTATATTACATTCTGAGATCTTGTGAATGAGGTGAGGAGTTATACCGATCTATTACATTACATTCTGAGATCATGTGAACGAGGTGAGGGGTTCTGCCGATCTATTACATTACATTCTGAGATCTTGTGAATGAGGTCAGGATAAGCTTTAGTAGAGTAAATTCCACTTTGAGGATTTAGCCATTGCAGAGTATCTGTGAAATTTGTGCCAAAACTGCTATCCATCGAACAAAAGAATCTATGCTTGGAAGTCTCACAAGACATTCTTGACTTTTAAATTGAAACTCAGATATTCTGAAATAATTCATTAACCTTTAGCACTCTCTAAACAAACAAAAAACAAATTTTCCCCCTGCCACTGGATTATTTTTTCAAAATTTGTGTTATTGTTGGCGCTCTTTTCTGAAAACGTGATAACTTTTTTGTTGTTGTAAATATTTAAATAAAATTTGCACATATAAATAAAGAATTGAATTCTGCATATATTGGTTTAATTTATGTATGTGTGATACCAGAAGTGTGAGAAATGGGTAAAGATGTTTTTCACAAAAATACATACAAATTATAACAAAGTGAAAATAATTATAAAAAAAATAACTTACCTTTATTTTGGAATTGTTTGACAACTCTGTACACTGTAAACCACACATAATTTCTGTAGCATTTTTGTTCTTTCATTGCTAAATTATCAAATAATGCTGGGGAACTGTATAAAATATGTAGATTTGCAGTAAAATCGTTCTTGAGTGAAAGCTAGACCTAGTCATATTTGATGGCACTTCAACAGATTCGATATAAAAGTCTCTGCAAGTCCCAAATCAACATGCCATTCTCCTATATTCTAATGTGAAAGCTAAAGAACTCTCCATAATTTATCATTTGAACCACAATCCATTATTATTTTATTCAAAATAGGATGAAGCATATTTCTATAAACATGTTTCATCTTCATGTCATCATACCAGTGTGCAGATGTGGTCAGATTAATTAGATTACTACGAATAATTACTACGTGCTACAAATCACTGTTCAAGATGGACAAGGACAGATGTAGAAATGTGCCCGCTTCAATTGCGCATGTCTGCGATTGTGTGCATTAACCAATCAGGTTTTGCCACATATTAAAATGTCCCTATGATGTTTGTCAGAAAATTCGGACTCCAGTATTCGGGATATGCTAATTTTTTGTCAGAAATTTCGGACTATAGCGTGTTAAACATTAACAGTGATTTGTTGGTATTTACATAAACTGAACATTAAAATGCAATAGATATGATATGATTTGTGGGTGTTCAGATATGAACATAAAACTCATCACATTGTGAACAATCATTGTTTCCAAGACTAAAAAAACAAGACAGGTGAAATAGCATGGTCAATGTCATGTTAACCATAGTTCTTTGACAATCATGGTGCATCACAAGATCAAAGCATTGTGAAGGAATACTTCCTGAAACTCAATAATAATTATGTGCAGGAAAAATGACTGGATACTTTGGTAACCAAGCACTAGTAGCATCATCATCAGAAGAACTACAAAGACAGATAGATTACATCAAACACACCATACCTTTAACATGAAGATAAATGTAGAAAAGACCAAAGTAATGAAGATAGGAAGAACAGAAAGAAACACCAATATATATATATATATATATATATATATATATATATATATATATATATATATATATATATATATATATATATATATATATATATATATATATATATATATATATATATTGAAAACAACAGACTTAACCAAGTGACAGAATTCACATACCTAGGAAGTAATATAACAACAGACTGCAAGAGCAGCAAAAAAATACACAATAGATGTAGTAAAGCATACCAAGCCCTAGGACAAATGACATCAATCTTCACAAACAAAAACATAGATTTAAACACCAAAATAACACTATTCAAAACAATTATTATGCCAACTCTGTGCTACCAAAGCCAAACATGGACAATGACAGCACAAGACAAACATAAACTTGTGACAGCTGAAATGGCATGCTTATGCAGAATCCTAGGAATATCGCTAAGAGACAGGATGAGGAAGGAAGACATTCGACAAAAAACCGGCACCACCCCAATCTTAGAATACATCAAGAGACAACAGATCAATTGGTTTGCACACAGCAGCAGACTACCATCAGACAGCATACCACAGCAAGCTATGCAACATAGATACAGTGAAGGCAGACTGAGAGGCTGACCACGAAAATGATCAATCTATCTATCTATATGCTGTGGTCCTTGTTTGCCTTGCGGCATCAGGAGTGGAAGAGTTCTCTGGAGATGGCCTTCTTGTGCGCTGTTTGTAAGCTTGTTCCTGTGGCTTCTTTGATTTCTGTGATCCATCTTTTACATGGTCTGCCTCTGGCTTTATAACCGTTATGTCTATGTATCATGGCCATTTGTGGCATGCTATCTGTCGGTAGTCTGGAAGCATGTGAAAACTACTTGATCTGTTGTCTTTTGATGTGTATCAATACTGGTATTGTTTTGGTTATCTGTCTGATGTTATCATTTCTAATTCTATCTCTTAATGACACTCCGAGTATTCTTCGTAGACATGAAACACACTGCTCATAGAAAATGATAGATCACTGAAATAAAAGAGTCAACAAATTCCACAATATACGCAGCACACAAGAGGGCTGTCTCCAGAAAACTCTTCTACCTCTGACGCCAAAAGGCAACAAAGGGTTTCAGCGAATAGATAGACTTCGGGAACAGAAATTTGACTGCTTCATCATAAAAATGCACCTGCAAATTATTCGCACAAGAGTCACACAACATTGTCTATGTTTATCTGGCTACATATTCTTCAATCATGTCTACTTATGAATTTGGGCAGTTTTAAAAGTGGAAAGGTAATGATGGAAATGACCTGATTTGAGTACAAGGGTACAGTATGCAAAACCCAACAGTCCAAATGTACTCTATTCAATGGATAGAATGCTGGAATTATGTGCTCTGTCCTGAGGTGATTGAAGAAATGCTGGAAGTATGTGCTGTGTCCCAAGGTGATTGAAGAAATGCTGGAAGTATGAGCTCTGCCCCAAGGTGAATACTTTGAAGGGGATTTGAGTTTAAGACCTACAGTTGAGCAACATAATTGTTTAGATACCAGGATCATATAAGTTTTTGCTAGTTTCATATATTAGTACAAATATTCACATGTCAGATGTTAATAAAAATCAAATTTATACACTTGTTATATATAGCAGTTATAATATTATCTTTTGATGAAACATGATCAAATACTTGTTCATGGTACAGTCTACTGTTCAATTGTTCCTAGTACAGTCTACCATTCAAATGTTAATGGTACAGTCTACCAGTCAGATATTGCTGGTACAATCTACCAGTCAGATATTCCTGGTACAGTCTACCATTCAGTTGTTCCTGGTACGGTCTACCAATCAGTTGTTATTGGTAGTCTATTATTAAATTGGTATAGGTACAGTCTACCCTTCAACTGTTATTGATAGTGTACCATTCAGTTATCATTGCTACAGTCAACCATTCAACTGTTATTGCTACGATCTACCATTCAATTGTTATTGCTAGTCTACCATTCAATTGTTATTGGTACAATCTACAATTCAATTGTTATTGTTACAATATACAATTAAATTATTATTGGTGCAGTCTACCATTCAAGTGTTTGTTCAGTCTACCATTCAATTGTTATTGATACAACCTACCGTTCATTTGTTATTGGTACAAGCTACCATTAAATTGTTATTGGTACGGTCTACCATTAAATTGTATAGCTGATACTAGCTATGATTGCCTCTGAGTTATAATAGCATGTGTTTTTATTTAAGAAAACTGACAATAGATAGATAACTTGCTAATGACAGGCAGTTCATGTATTTCTGAATTTATTTCCCATGTCATGTTTCTTTCAGATTTACCAATAACACGAGAGTCATTCATCAATATGCCAACTGATGGTGTAGACAGTCATGTGCTGGGATTTGACATTCATGTGGCACATGAAAAGCAGGTAATGAGAGTAATACAAATATATGGCATAGTGGCAGAATAGATATATTGCATTAATTAGAGAGTATATAAATATGGTATAGTGATAGAATAGATATGTTATGTATTAATTAGAGAGTAGATATATAGTATAATGATAGAATAGATATGATATGTCAATGTGCTAATTAGAGAGTAGATATGACATAGTGACATAATAGATATGATATGTATTAATTAGAGAGTAGATATATAGTATAATGATAGAATAGAAATGATATGTCAATGTGCTAATTAGAGAGTAGATATGACATAGTGACATAATAGATATGATATGTATTAATTAGAGAGTAGATATATGGTATAGTGACAGAATAAACATGTATTAATTAGAGAGTAGATATATGGTATAGTGACAGAATAAACATGTATTAATTAGAGAGTAGATATATGGTATAGTGACAGAATATATATGTATTAATTAGAGAGTAGATATATGGTATAGTGACAGAATATATATGTATTAATTAGAGAGTAGATATATGGTATAGTGACAGAATATATATGTATTAATTAGAGAGTAGATATATGGTATAGTGACATAATGGATATAATTTAATTAGAGACTTATGGTTATAGTGACAGAATAGATTTGATATGTGTTAATGAGAGAGTAGATATATGGTATAGTGACAGCATAGATATGATTTCATTATAGAGTAGGTATATGGTATAGTAAAAGAATAGATATAATTTAATTAGAGAGTAAATATATGGTATAGTGACAGAATTGATGTGATTTAACCTTTAGCGCGTTAGTTTACAATTACGTAATATTCTCCGCTGACTGCCACGGCTAGGTTTTCGCAATCGTTGGTGGCTGTTTTGAAATCACGGTAACTTTTTTGTTGTTACAGATATTTAAATAATTTTTGCACATATAAATAAAGAATTAAATTCTGCATATATTGGTGTAAGTTTTGTTTGTGTGTGTGTGATATGAGACATGTGAGAAAGTGATAAAGTCAAATTTAGACCTATCTCGATCTAGACCTACCATATTTTTGATTGCTCGTAAGCTGTGAAATCTGTTGAATATTATATATTTAACATAATGGAAACACTGGAATACTTTAATAATCACAAATGAAGAAATTACCTTTGATAATTTGCTAATTTCCAGCTGTTTAAACATTAATTTCACTGGATATACTATTAGCAAATAGTATAATAAACACAATTCATTGTCTTGTTGCTTCAACACAATGCAGAAAACCACAAATTCCTCGAATTTCCATGACAAAATCACTTCATATTGGCTTTAGTGCCATTTTAAACAAAATGGCCATAAAATTTCTACCCAAGTTACCATCTGATTCTGTCAAAAAGTTACAAAATTTTAGGAATTGGTTTTTTTCGTTCGCCATCGGGTTTTCCGAATCGGGCGGTAGATTTCGACTTCAGCGACCAATATATGGCAAATTCCAGTGAAATTCTTCGCCCAAATTGTATACATAGCATGCTAAAGGTTAATTAGAGTGTAGATATATGTCATAGTGACATAACAGATGTGATTTAATTAGAGAGTAGATATATGCATAATAACAGAATAGATATGATATGTATTAATAAGAGAGTAGATATATGATATAGTGAAAGAATCATCATTATTATGCTGTCTTCGCAATGAAGGTTGGCAGCAACAGGCCTCCAACATTCCTGTCTCTTGTCTTTGTGTTGCACTCTGCTAAACTGTAACCTGTCCATCTCACAATGTTACTCTCTCACTTTTACCTCTGCTTCCCTCTTGATCGTCCCACCTCAACGTCACCCTCAAGTAATGTGCTGTCTATTGCCGCATTGCCCGCCAATAAATCAGCTCTCTCGTTTTCTCTGACCCCAGCATGACCAGGGCATTATATCCATGTAATGCTCTGGACAACTAAGTTGTTCAATAAGTCCCACCATTATTTTCTTAGCATGAACTTTTCTATCTTGTGCAACATGCTTCGAGAGTCTGTGAGTATTACCGAGTGTGTTGATGTATCAGTTATCAACCAATTAAGTGCTGCTGAAACTCCCTCTATCTCCATCCTCATGCTCAATTAGACAGAATATGCTGAAGATTTCTCAACCAACTTCACGCCATTTCTATAGGCAATAAAACCCCAATCACTTTTATTTGTTTCTGTTAACAGAGCTATATGTGTATATAATTATGTCTTGTGGTTTCGAGTGTAGTTGGGCGAGTTCGTGCACTGTGTCCTGAACCCTAACATCCGTGCATTTTCGACACACTTTATCTAGTTGTATTATTACTTTAGTCAGTGATTTCTTCTCAGTGTCTACCTCCACCCATTCACTACAATTTTCAATTTCTTCCAATTCACATGCTCTTCGCAGTGTGTCTTCGGCCTCTGCCATCCATGATCTGCCACGCTTAATTTATTTTCCCTTTGACTCATCTAGATGTTGGTGTAATGGGCAGTGGTTGTATTCTGTCACTTTAGTGTATGACCTAACTTGTGCTACCTGATGTCGCACTCTAATGCTGGGGAGATCAAGCAGAAATCTCATAGCAGAGATGAGTATCACAGTACCGCTCTCATTGCCTCATTTTGGACTTTTTCCAAAATATTGACTTGTGTCTGTAACAATGTTAGTAGAACAAGGCCATAATCTATGACAGATTGCAGAAGCATCACTTGCAGAAGCATAAAAAGTACACATTGCTGCATGTCGAAGGTCGCTATAACCTTAATAACACTGATCCCTCTTTTAACCTTCTGAATCATATTTGTGATGTGTTTGTTGAATTAGAGACTTCTATCAAAGATTATCCCAAGATATTTAAGGTCCTGTTCTCTTTCTATGAATGAGCCCATGCAACTAACAGCTGGCAGTGTGTCATTGACCAGATTATTATTTAAGGAGTACCAGACAACCTTTGCTTTTGAGGGATTGATCACAGCGTTGTATGTTATGCACCATATTAACAATTGATCTAGTCCATTCTGTACACTGTCAGCAATATCTGTTCTCTTCCTGCCCATGTTGTATAGTAGGATATCATCAGTGTATGTTAGAACTCTACAATTGCTGAAGGTTTGCAATTGAGCAATTCTCAATGTATATACATTAAACAGTACTGGGGACAGAAGAGATCCTTGTGGCAGACCAGGTGCTATTGTTCTGAACACATACGTCCAGGTTCCACACCTCAGAGCGACTTTTCTACAGATTGGAACATTTGCTCTCCAGAGTATGATCCAGGAGTGGATATCTTGTTCTCTCTGACAGCATAACAGCAAACAAAATAAAACCTCAAAATAAATTTGTTGTGGAAACTATCACGGATATTTGCAATAATATATATGAAACAGGTCACATACTTTGAGACTTGACATCATCAATATTTATACCACTACCTAAGAAGTCCAGGGCTGTAGACTGTACAGAATATAGAACAATAAGTTTAATGAGCCATCTAACTAAAATACTACTCAAGATAATGCATGAAAGAATTAAGAACAAGATAGACATTGAGGTCGGTGAAGAGAAATTCAGTTTTAGGAAAAACAAAGGAACCAGAAAAGCTATACTTAGTATTCAACTGTTGATAGAGAAATATATATAAGTAAAAAAAGTATCTATATTTGCTTCATAGACTACAGCAAGGCTTAGAGTCTAACATGAAAAATTTATCAAATGTCTTCAAGAAATAGGCATAGATGGAATAGACATCAGACATATTAGAAATATATATTGGGAACAGACTACATAAATAAGGTGTGAAAACAGCTACTCACCATACATAGAAATAAGAAGAGGGGTAAGACAAGGATGTATTTTATCACTCAGCTGATTTAATATCTACACATCATCATCATCATCAGGTGCCATGCCGGGTGGCGTAGGCGGTCATGGCTCTCCACAGCTCTCTGTCCACAGTATTATGTATCAAAGTCGTTGTTGTTTCTTTGCCGTGCCAGGTTGTCAAACTGTCTAATATTTTCTCACGTTGTCGCCCTCTGTCTCTGGTGCCTTCAATCTTGCCTGTTGTGATTATGTTCTCTAAACCTGCCTGTCTCATGAAGTGGCCAAAAAAAGAAGATTGCCTTTTTCTTATATTGTTGATTAAGGTCCGTTTCGCATTTAACTCTTTTAACACCTCTACATTAGTTTTTCTGGCAGTCCATGGTATTCTCAGCATTCTTCTATAGTACCACATCTCTGTTGCCTCCAATCTCCCACTTTCCAGTTTGTTTATTGTCCAAGACTCGCACCCATATGTTAGTATAGGGGTTATATAACACTGCAGAACTCTCTTTCTCACCACTAATGACAAGGTCATATTACACAGTATATTTTTCATTTTTCTGAATGTTGTTTTTGCCTGTCCTATTCTGCATCTTATTTCTGTTGAACTTCTTCCATCTGCTGTTATAATTGTACCTAGATATTTGAATTGGTGGACCTGTTTTAATACTATATCATTCACTATGATCTTGCAAGGTATGTTATTTTCTTTCTTAGAAATAACCATTACTTCTGTTTTCTTGATATTTAGGAAGAGGCCTTTCTCTTTGCTTTCTGTAATATCTACACAGAGAATATATTTAAACATATAGAAGGAATGCCAGGACTCAAGATCAGTGGGAAAATAATAAACAACCTGAGATATGTCAATGACACTGTTCTTTTAGCAGAAAGTGAACACGAACTACAAAGAATAATAGATCAAGTCATTAAATCGTGTAAAGAATATGGGCTGGATATAAATATTAAAAAAAACAACCAAAAACAATGATAATCAGCAAAGTCACAGAAGAGCAGGTGCTAAGCATAAACATACATGAAAATTACAACAAGTAAAACATTATCAATATATTGGACACATAGTCACAAATCATGGCAAATGTGAAACAGAAGTTAAAACGAGCATAGGAATAGCTAAAAGTACTTTCAATGACATTAGGAAAATATTAACATCTAAACAAATTACAGTATTAAAAATTAGAATTATAAAATGTTACATCTATTCTATATCAATGTATGGCTCAGATATATGGTCACTAAACAAACAATTAGAAGACAGAATTGATGCCTTTGAGATGTGGATATATAGAAAAATAGGGAGAACCTCATGGAAAGAGAAGAAATAAAAAAAAGAGGTGCTAACAGCACTAAATATGAAGAAAGAATTAATTAAAGGAAATAAAGTTCAGGCAAATAAAATATTTTGGATACATTAAAAAACATGACACCTTATTGAAGACCTTACTTGAGGGTAAAGTCAAAGGGAAGTGAGCAAGAGGCAGGCAGATATACAAGTGGGAGAGTAACATCATAAGATGAACTGGTTACAGTCTAGTAGATTGCACCACCAAAACAAGTCATGGGATATTGGAGATCTGTTGCAGCCAACCTTCATAATGGAGACTGTACTTGATGATGATTAATGATATGATAGATATATAGTAATGATATGGAAGATTTATAGTAATTGTATAGTAGATGTGTGGTAATGATATAGTAGATGTGTGGTAATGATATAGTAGATGTGTGGAAATGATATTGTAGATGTCTGGTAATGATATAGTTGATGTGTAGTAATGATATAGTAGATGTGTAGTAATGATATAGTAGATGTGTAGTAATGATATAGTAGATGTGTGGTAATGATATAGTTGATGTGTGGTAATGATATAGTTGATGTCTGGTAATGATATAGTAGATGCATGGTAATGATATAGTAGATGCATGGTATGATTTATGGTAATGATATATACAGATGGTTATAATATGATAGATCCTGTTGGGGCTACCGACCCCTACCAGGCATGTCCACAGGTGGCAGATAGTGGAATGGCATCCATATTTGGAGTGTCAACTGCAATCATGCAGGCATGGACCAAATCAGTGCTGCTGCCTACCAGGACAGGGCGGGATATCATGCGGCGCTGATATCCCCAATGAAATACCCCATGTGTCCAGTGATGGGCAGCTTCAAGGAACTATGAGCCTCTATAAGATCATGCTGCTGGCATGGGGTTATTAACTCCATGTCAGGAATGTGTTATGGGAAGGGTTTTCTCTTCAAAAATTGCTGCCTTGCAATCACCATTGGGAGATGGAAAGGGTACGGGAGACAACCCTGACAGAAAACAGGAGAAGGCCATTCCGCAAACCTCCGATGTCTTGCGGGAAGTGCTGGGATACTCAAGAACATGACTAGGAAGACTCCATAACTTCCCTAACCGAAGATGGAACATGCTTGAACAGGCGTGGGTACCCAGCAATGGAAATGGGACATGTATGCATTTACAGTTAATGACTATGTTCAGATTCATTACACAAATTAGACTGGGCCTGTGGTTCATCGCCAGGCAGGAGGAGCTCCAGACCCCCAGCCTTGAATGGGTCCACCAAAAGCTACTGATGATGACTCTGTGTATCGGGGACCCAGTATCAAACAGAGTAGAGCAACCGGCCAAACCAATCATGTAAACAAAAACACAAAATCATGCAGTGGAACAGTGTTGGTGTAGCTAAGAAGAAATTAGAACTATAGAACTTTCTTCAAAGGCAAAAGATTGATGACTTGTGCATTCAGGAGACACATCTTAATGACAGCAACAGATTCTCCATCAGAAGCTTTCAATGTTTCAGACAAGATAGATTAGGCCACAAAGGAGGAATCATCACTATGGTACGGAATAACATACCCGCTACAGAAGTCGCACGTGTCCCAGAGGACTCAGAACATCTCACCATCAAATTACACACAACCCCAGAACCACTGATTGTCACAAATGTCTACTGACCAAACAACAAGAAATTACACCTCAGGACAATACCCCTCTCAACATCAAACCATATTATAGTTGGAGATTTCAACAGTCACTCCCCTAGCTGGGGATCCCCAACTATGGACTTTAGAGGAGAAGAAATAGAAGACTGGATGATAGAAAATAGGCTAATCCTTATAAATGAATATCTATCAGAGAGAACCTTTTACTCCAGATGATGAAAATCTCAGAGCACTCCAGATCTCGTCATTGCAGCAGAGATCATCCAACGTGTGACAAAAAGAGTAGTGGCACAACAACTTGGTGGGAGTGACCACAAGCCCATAATATTAACAATAAAAGGGAACCACAAGACAAAAAACAACAACACAAAATCGTTAGTTGGAACTACAAAAAGGAAAATTGGGATACTTACTGACGCCTTACAGAGGAAAAACTACAAACACACCTCACAACCTGAAATATATGAAAAGATGCAAAACTAATAACAGGAATAATCCTGGAAACTGCCAACAAGAGTATACCTAGAGGCAGAAGACAAAACTACAAACCGTTCTGGAACAAAGACCTCCAGGCAATGCATGATGAGGCACCTGCTGCAAGATTTAAGATGGAATCACACAATCCATGTTCAAGATCACACAATCAACACCTGACAGAGACTCTGAGTCTACATACACTGGGAAGGCTGCTGGAGCAGAGGGTGGAGCACTTATGGGAATGTCCCACATGCTGTGAAGCCAGTTTCTAATCAAGAATCCAAGATGGAAACTAGACCAACAGAAACAAATATCATTGAACACAATAGACTGCAAGCTATTTTCAGGAGAGAAAACCTAAAAAGCATTAGATTCAGCTGGAAAGAAAAAACAGAAACACACAACATGGAAAAATACTCTACAAAAATGTGTATAAACTTATCAAGTGTCTCAATGAAGAGAACAACCCCAAAAGCAGTATCATCATAGAAGACAAGGGAAAATCCTACACTGTCACACAAGCTGCAAATGTTCTAGCAGACTCCTATGCTGAAGAAAGCAAAACTAAGATAACAAGAACAAGAACTGCCGAAGTAAGACGAGACAAAAAAACCTTGTAAATAAACAGAAACCATGCCCAGTCACAATGACCTCACCCTTTCACAAATCAGAATTTAACATAGCAATTCAAAATCTCAAAAAGAAGATAGCCCCTGGACCCGATGGAATCTCAAATGAAATGATCCAACAACTAGGTCTTGTGGGTAGAAACAGAGTCTTAGACCTATTTAATGAATCATGGGCACAAGGGATCTTTCCAGAAGAATGGAAAGCAGCAGAAATAATCCCAATTGCCAAGAAAGGAAAACCAACAAAACAAGCTAGCATCCTATCAGTCTACTAAGTTGCCTAGGAAAAATCATGGAAACAATTGTGAATAACAGACTCTTCAACTACCTGGAGGAAAACAATCTTCTAGACGACTGCCAATCAGGCTTCAGAAAACACAGAAGTAATGAAGACCAAACAACGTACCTTGCCCAGGATATAGAAGATGCTTTCCAGAAAAAGTCAAAACTCATAGCCACCTTCTTTGACATCACAAAGGCCTTTGACAAAGTCTGGAAAGAGGGGCTATTGCTAAAACTCGCCCAGAATGGAATCAGAGGCAAAATATTACAGTGGATAGAAAGCTTCCTACATGGCAGACATGCAAGAGTCAAACTCCAGGGAATGAAAAGTAAAATGGTCAACATAACAGAAGGCGTCCCACAAGGAAGAGTTCTATCCTCCATACTCTTCATAATTTTTATAGATGACCTGCCAAAACTATTCACACCATATGTATATAGAACTCCCCATGCATACGATATTGCTATCTGGACCCAATCAGAATACATTGGCATCGCAAAAGTTAAAATGCAGGAGGCAATAAAGTTGAAGAGTGGGCGAAAACCTGGGGTGTTCAAATAAACAAAAACAAGACCGTCACCACACTCTTCATCCTCTCCACAAAACCTAAAAATTATACTCTCACACTAGACAATACCACACTCTCAAAAGAAAACAACCCAGTGTACTTGGAACTAAAATTTGACAAGAGACTTTCATGGGGATTACACATTGGAGAGACAGAAAAAAGCCACATGCAGACTACAAATAATGAAAAAACTATCTGGGACAGATTGTGGAGCTGACATAAAAACCATAAAACAAGTCTATGTAGTCATCCAACTCTGAAATATGGATTGAGCACATATGCAACAGCAGTAAATACCAATCTTCAGAAGCAGACAAAATTCAAAATGCAGGTCTCCGAATTATAACAGGAGGACTAAGGAGCACACCCATAATGTCAATGGAAGTAATAGCAGGATTACAAAATCTAACAAACCCAGGGATGAGAAAATCACAATAATGACATAAATATTTAGACGTCTGAAACATAACCCTATGCATGAGAAAACAAATGAACTAACAAAAAACTGACTGAAAAGATCAAGCTTCAATCACTAATCAAAAAAACTTATGAAAGCCAATGAAGAAGTAACCAGCAACAATCCAGATGAATGTGAACAGCTAGAATCATATTACAACATCGCAAATACCTCACCCATATATACTGCAAAACTTACAATCCCAGGCATTGAGAGCAAAACTATGGAAACCCCTACTGCCCTCATGGCAAAAACACTTGATTACCTAGACACCCAATACCCCACCTCACAGTGGATTGACATCTTCACAGATGAATCATCAGAGGATGCAGTAAAGAAAGGAGGATCTGGGATACTAATACCCATACCAAACATCCCAAAAACTAGAACTCTCAATCACTACTGGTAAATTATCAAAAAATTACAGGGCAGAGCTACAAGCAATCAAAGTCTCTAGAGGAACAGACTCAAAGGAGCTAATATAGTCTTCTTGTGTGACTGCATGTCAGTACTCCAGACCATCCAAAATGAACCTAAAGATCTCCTAACAAAAACAACTATAAAACATTTAAATAAACTGTCTGCTAACAATAAAGTTGTGCTGCAGTGGATCCCTGCACACTGGAATTGCAGGAAATGAAGCAGCTGACAGACTAGCAAAAGCAGGTGCAAAAAAGGAACAATTCCAGCACAGCATATCACTGACTGAAGCAAAAACTCTCATAAAAAGAAAATACAAACATACATGGAGTCATAGAACAGGCAGTAACTTTCCACAGGACTTGATTCTAAAGATAAGCATGTCACAACAAACCACAATTTTTAGACTCTGCACAGGACATTGCAGACTATAATCACATCTCCACAAAATGAAGGCTGTCAAAACTGACCAATGCCCATGTCAAAAGGGTCCTCAGACTCCAGAACACATTCTGCAGACATGCCCACTCTTTGATGATGTGAGAACTAAAATATGGCCCCAAGAAACAGATCTGAAGGTAAAGCTGTGGGGCAACCGTGGGGACCTCCTGCTGACAAATGAATTCATGGAGGCGGCCCACCTTCCTGTATAGACTTATGAGCATAGGAAACTGATTGCAGAAGAAGAAGAAGAAATGATAGATGTATGATAATTATATATATATATATATATATATATATATATTATATTGGGAAAATAGATGTATGGTAATGAGAGATATAAAGTAATGGGTGAATAGACATATGGTAATGATATGGTACATGTAGGGTAATGAGAGAATAGATGTGTGGTAATGATATGGTAGATGTTTAGGTACAGGTATGGTAATGAGAGAATAGATATGTGGCAATGATATGGTAGATGTATGGTAATGAGAGAATAGATCTGTGTTAATGATATGGTAGATGTATGGTAATGAGAGAATAGATGTGTGGTAATGATATGGTAGATGTATGGTAATGAGAGAATAGATCTGTGGTAATGAGTATAGAAGTGTGGCAATGAGAGATATATGCTAATGGGTGAATAGACATATGGTAATGATATGGTACATGTAGGGTAATGAGAGAATAGATGTGTGGTAATGATATGGTAGATGTTTGGGTACAGGTATGGTAATGAGAGAATAGATATGTGACAATGATATGGTAGATGTATGGTAATGAGAGAATAGATGTGTGGTAATGATATGGTACATGTATGGTAATGAGAGAATAGATCTGTGTTAATGATATGGTAGATGTATGGTAATGAAAGAATAGATCTGTGGTAATGAGTATAGATGTGTGGCAATGAGAGATATATGCTAATGGGTGAATAGATATATAGTAATGAGATAGTAGTAGTAGGCACCTTTCCGTATGATAGTATTAGTGTCGTTCTGTAAGAAATATAATGTACTATCCATGTCAATGATGGATGCGTCTCAGACTAACTTGAGTCACAAAGAGTCTTCACAGTATGTACAAGGAATCACAGACTCACTTGTACCATTGTGTGTTGCTGTGTGTCTTCTTAGATTTGCAGCCCCTGAATTAACAGCTATCACTACTTTCTTCTTTGTCGTTATACCATTCCGAATTTTTTTTCTCTCTATGCGAAATGATCATGGAATCCTGTTCCCATGATTTCGTATCAATGTCTGTATCATGCAAATAGTATTGGTATATATCTTTGTACCAAAGAAGAGGCCGACCCTGAGATGTTTTCCCAGGCCGCAATTCTCCATAAAGTAGATCTTTCAGTATTCTGCCATATTACATCCTCCTAGTGTGTCCCAGCCATCTGAGTTTGCACAGACTGAGAATAGATGATACTGGGCTATTTTCTGTTCTTTCCAATAGATGAGCATTAATGACTTTGTCCTGCCACCTATCTCCAAGAATTCTATGTATGAAGTGTTCTCTCTGGATGACTTTTTTGACTTTAGGATAGAAGTGAGATATGAAGTGTTTTCTCTGGATCACTTCAGAATACAGTGTGTTATGATAATAAATGTTTCTCTGGATGATTTCAGGATAGAAGTGAGATATGATCATGAATTGTTCTCTCTGGGTGACTTTTGACTTCAGGATAGAAATGAGATATGAACTTGAAGTGTTCTCTGGATGACTTTTGATTTCAGGATAAAAGTGATATATTAACTTGAAGTGTTCTCTTTTAATAACTTCAGGATAGAAGTGAGATATGATCATAAACTGTTCTCTCTGGGTGACTTTTGACTTCAGGATAGAAGTGAGATATGATCACAAAGTGTTCTCTCTGGGTGACTTTTGACTTCAGGATAGAAGTGAGATATGATCACAAAGTGTTCTCTCTGGATGACTTTTGACTTTAGGATAGAAGTGAAAATTAATAATGCATTTTAAAATTTCCAAATATCAAACATCATCATCATCATCAAGTGCCATCTACACATCAAAGTTTATCTTCACCAATCCACCAATATTCTTTCCCTTTACTTGGTGGTGCACTCAGCTAGTAAACATCACCCATCTTATAAGGTTTACTACTTATCTGCCTACATTTCTTCACCTCAACTCGAAGTTCAAATTTGGTCAAATGTTAGACAAGGAATACCTAAGCAATATATTTATACTGTACAATTATATTTATATCAGTGGACATCTCTGATATTTATATATAACAGAGACTATGGAAATCCATGATTGTGAAAATCCCAGACTGTTGAAATCTCAGACTATGGAAATTTCAGACTGGACATTCCAAACTGGAGATCCCAGACTGGTGGAAATCCCAGAATGTGGAAATCACAGATTATAGAAATCCCAGATTGTGGAAATACCAGACTCAGAAAATCCAAGATTGTGGACATTCCAAATTAGATATCCCAAACTACGGATGTTTGCAGACTTTGGATATGTTCAGAATGTGGATATTTTTGACTATAGATATGGCAAACTGGGCATATCTATTATCATGCTGGAAATTACCGACTGAATATTCTAGTTTGTAGATATCACAGACCATGGGTATCCATAGAGGATGTTTCAAGCTGTTAATTTTTCAGACAAGATATATTACTGTCATTTGTTATTTGTCATTTGCTCGTTGGATTATGAGTCTATCTAAGATGAGAATATACTGGTGCATGTTCCCATAATCATGCCACAGTGTCAGTGACACCAACAGCTATTAAACTCTAGTATATAACAATTTCTTGTATGCAGGATGAAGAGATAGTCAAAGACAAGACAAGACAGTTAGAGGAGCGTCGCGCTGAAAGAAGGGCAAGAATTCTACAGTCAACATCTATGAAGTCATTACTACCTACTCATGATTTGATACCAAAGGCAGTACAGCAAGAATGTGCTACAGCCTTGTCAACACCTACTACTACCATCAGTAGCAGCTTCAACATTACCAATAACAGATATCAGCCAGTTACAGTCGCAGCTTTTCAAGAAACACGCTTTCTCATTGATCCCAGAAACAAAGTATCCAGGTGAGCTTGTGTGTCTTGTATGTCCCAGGAACAAAGTATCCACCAGATGAGCTTGTGTGTCTTGTATGTCCCAGGAACAAAGTATCCACTAGATGAGCTTTTGTGTCTTGTATGTCCCAGGAACACTGTATCCACTAGATGAGCATGTGTGTCTTATATGTCCCAGGAACAAAGTATCCACTAGATGAGCTTGTGTGTCTTATATGTCCCAGGAACAAAGTATCCACTAGATGAGCTTGTGTGTCTTATATGTCCCAGGAACAAAGTATCCACCAGATGAGTTTGTGTGTCTTGTATGTCCCAGGAACAAAGTAACCAGGTGGGCTTGTGTATCTTGTATGTCTCAGGAACAAAGTATCCAGGTGAGCTTGTTTGTTTTGTATGTCCCAGGAACAAAGTATCCACTAGATGAGCTTGTGTGTCTTGTATGTCCCAGGAACAAAGTATCCAGGTGAGCTTGTTTGTTTTGTATGACCCAGGAACAAAGTATCCAGGTGAGCTTGTTTGTTTTGTATGTCCCAGGAACAAAGTATCCAGGTGAGCTTGTGTTGTATGTCCCAGGAACAAAGTATCCAGGTGAGCTTGTGTATCTTGTATGTCCCAGGAACAAATTATCCAGATGAGCGTTTGTGTCTTGTATGACCCAGGAACAAAGTATCCACCAGATGAGCTTGTGTGTCTTGTATGTCCCAGGAACAAAGTATCCAGGTGAGCTTGTGTGTCATGTATATCCCAGGAACAAAGTATCCAGGTGAGCTTGTTTGTTTGTATGTCCCAGGAACACAGTTTCCCAAGATGAGCTTTTGAGTCTTGTATGTCCCAAGAACAAAGTATCCAGGTGAGCTTGTGTGTCTTGTATGTCCCAGGAACAAAGTATCCACTAGATGAGCTTGTGTGTCTTGTATGTCCCAGGAACAATGTATCCACTAAATGAGCTTGCGTGTCTTGTATGTCTCAGGAACAAAGTATCCACTAGATGAGCTTGTGTGTATTGTATTGTCCCAGGAACAAAGTATCCAGGTGAGCTTGTTTGTTTTGTATGTCCCAGGAACAAAGTATCCACCAGATGAGCGTTTGTGTCTTGTATGTCCCAGGAATAAATGATCTAGATGAGCTTATGTGTCTTGTATATACCAGGAATAAATTATCCAGGTGAGCTTGTGTGTCTTGTATATACCAGGAATAAATTATCCAGATGAGCTTGTGTGTCTTGTATATACCAGGAATAAATTATCCAGGTGAGCTTGTGTGTCTTGTATATACCAGGAATAAATTATCCAGGTGAGCTTGTGTGTCTTGTATATACCAGGAATAAATTATCCAGGTGAGCTTGTGTGTCTTGTATATACCAGGAATAAATTATCCAGGTGAGCTTGTATGTCCCAGGATTAAAGTATCCAGGTGAGCGTGTGTGTCTTGGCAAAAATGATATACACATGATATACACATAAAACTGCACATGAAATAGTATGTGTCTTGTCATGTCCTAGCCAAAAATGCTGTGAAGCATTGTGGGAAGCCTAAATTGTCTTTCTAATGCCAAATGTGTTGCATTTGTTATTGTAATACCATGTTGTTATTGTAATACCATGTTGTTATAGTAATACCATGTTGTTATAGTATGTCTCTGATGTTATCAACCCATCTCTCCCTGTAGATCTTCCTCTTGCTCTCTACCCAGATACTCTTCTAATGAAATATGTATCAGTTTTTATATTTTGTGTCCTTTGATTTTTAACAATTTCATATGTTATGTTTATGAAAGGACATATTTTTCTATTTTTATCTGTGACCTATGCTTGTTTGTGTGTGCATGCTTGCCTGCTTGCTTGCTTGTGTGCACACACATGCATGTGTGTATGTGTGTGACTATGTTTGTGTGTGTGTGTAAATCTATGCTTGTGTATATGATCAAAAGGTATCAACAGTCATAGAGGATTGACTTCATTGTACTCAGTTTCCTCATATGTACTCCGTCACTCTAAACAGAACGGCACACCACCTGCCAAAAGTACCACTCATAGCACGTAACTCTGTAGCTTCAAGTGATAATCCACAGGATGTGAATGTATGCATGTGTGTGAGACACTAACTATACTTTTGTGTGTGCGTGTGTGTGTGTGTGTGAATGTATGTTTGTGTTGTGTAAATGTATGCTTGTGTGTGTGACTATGATTGCGTGTGTGGGACTGTATGCTTATGTGTGTGTGTGTGACTATGCTTGTGTGTGTATGTGACTATATGCTTGTGTGTGTGACTATGCTTGTGTGTGTATGTGACTATATGCTTGCATTTGTGACTATGCTTGTGTGTGTGACTGTATGCTTGTGTGTGTATGTGTGTGACTGTATGATTGTGTGTGACTCTTATGTTTGTGTGTGATAGATTTATGATGTCTGACTTGCTCTACCTGATGTTGCTCTCTGATACTGGGCAGATCAAACAAGTCATTGCTTGCATGGGTGTATCTCATTGCAGAATTGGGTGTATCCCTAGTGCACCACAGTACTGCTCTAATTGTCTCATTTTGGACATTTCCCAATTTATCGACTTGTATCTGTGAAAGTGTTAGTAGGCCAAGGCCATAATCCATGTCAGACATGACCATCACTTGTAGAAGCAGGAACATTAACTATTGCTGCATGTGAAAGGTCGTCATAACCTTGATAACACTGATCCCTCTTTTAGCGTTCTGAATCATATTTGTGGTGTGGTTGTTGAATGGGATAATTCTATCTTAAAGTACCTTAAAGTAACAATACAATCACCACCAATTACACCAATGTCTAGATGAGTCAAAGGGAGAACAAATCAAGCGCAGCAGATCATGGATGGCAGAGGATGAAGACACACTGAGAAGAGTATGTGAATTTGAAGAAATAGAAAAGGGCAGTGAATGGGTGGAGGTAGACACTGAGAAAAAAATCATTTACCAATGTAATAATATGACTAGATAAAGCGTGTCAAAAATGGACAGGTGTCGGGGACCTGGTTACAGTGCATAAACTCGCCAAGCTACACTAGAAACCACAAGACATAATTATATACACAGATAGCTCAGTTAACAGAAATACAAATAAAAGCGGCTGCAGAAACGACGTGACATTGGTTGAGAAATCATCTGCATAATCCACTGTCTCTTCGAACATGAGGATGGAGATAAAGGGAGTTACAGCAGCACTTAATTGCTTAATTGGTTGATAACTGATACATCAACACACTCCATAATACTCACAGCCTCTCAAAGCATGCTGCACAAGATAGAAAAATACACTGAAAGGAATGGGTTGCGTTATTGAACAACCTCAGTTGTCCAGAGCATTATATTTACATGGATGTACTGCCCTGGTCATGCTGGAGTCAGAGGAAAGGAGAGAGCCGACTTATTGGCTGGCATTGGCCAATATATGGCACAATGCTGAAAAGAGATAAAACAGACTTGATTAAGGTAGTAATGAATTCATTTCAAGATGAAGATGATGTCAATGAGGCTGAGAACATACACATATTGAGAATGTCAGAAAGGGAGTGTCTAGAGGTGAGGGAAGGAAAAGTAGTCTTTTGGAAAGACCAGAAGATCGCTTAATCAACACCAGGATCTTGAATCTACATACACTGGGATGGCAGCTGGAACAGAGAGCGGACACATCTGGGAGTGTCCAACGTGATGCTAGCTTCTAATCAAGAATCAAGAGATTTATGATATGCCTGATAATTTGTTTCAGTGAGATGTCAACTGCAGAGTTTCCAGTCAGAAATAATGACCAGACAAGTAACAGTAAGTTTATACAACCCTCTCATTTTGATAAAGTTTCTGTTCTGACTCTTACATTCTGTTGTTGGGCTTGAGAATGACATTAGGTTAGCGTTATTGTTATCATTATAGTTATAGAAATATGGCAGAGTTGCAATATTTGAATCTTTAGACCCAGCACATCAAATTTTGGCATGTTTTTGAATTTGGTAGATTTTCTGAACCTGTGACAGCCTTCCATTCTGTTGACAGAGGCTTTGAGAGTATCTATGCTAAAAGAGTTTATCTATCAATCTCTTTGCTCTTGGGACACATATTTTTCAGAGTTTAGTCTCATGGTGGAAGAAGGTTGTCAATCAAACGACACTTCAGTAAATTAAAAAAACACTTGAATGGAATCAGTCACTGTTGTTTACTAGTTTCACATTTAAAGGCAGAGCCTCAACATATTGTATCAATTTTTATGCCATGATGGTCCATGATGGTTTGCTGTGCTTGATACTTGTTCTGATACAGGAAATGCTCAACAAAAAGAAATGTTTCTGGATTGTTTTTCTTCTTGAAGGAATTACAGTTCACTATTTCTTTAAACAGCTTCTCCAAGTGTGAGTTTCAACAGTCTCCAAATATTTTTTTTTTCATTTTTGGAACATTTTGAAGAGTAAGACTGGTAACATTTTGAACAATTGAAAAGGAGTCTTACTAATAACATTTTGTTCATCCATCACCTGATGATGATGACTATTTGTTACATCCACGTTTGAAATTCAGTTTGAATTATGTCCTTGACCTATGTGTTTGTAGATGGCTAATAAGCCCTATTTGGGTCAGACATGTCCTTGGGCAGTTCAGGCATGGAATGATGGTTTTTGGTCTACCTGTGACTTTCTAGCAACTCTCCGCTGTTGAGCTGCAGCACTTCCCCCGTTTTCACAAGATACTATGCCTATTTTGACTGTAGATAGTCATGTGACTGTGTTTTTGTAAGTTCTTCCCGTATATGTATTTTAATCTATTTCAAAACCTTTCAGTGAGGTATTTAATGCGTCCTTGTGATGCTTCTTTGACCACCTTGAGATTGTTTGCCCTTCTGCTACTCACCATAGTGAAGTATCTATGGCAGGCGATTATCCTGCATACGTACTAGATGACCGCTCGGGGAATCTGTGTCGGCATGAAAATAGTGTCAATGCTAGGGATACCAGTTCTGTCAAGGACAGTGGTATCTGGAATCTTGGCTTGCCATCTGATGTTCATAACTTTTCTGAGACAAGTTGTGTGAAAGTAATTGAGTTTCCTCACATGACGTCTATACACACGCCATCTTTCACCAGCATATGACAGCACTGGAAGTACCACTGCTCTATACATATTCTACATAGTCTGTAGATAACAAATAACATATGGAACAATTGAAGTAGACTTAGTAATAAAATGTTGAACAATTGAAGTAGACTTACTAATAACAAGTTGAACTACTGAAAGTGTTCATCCATATATTTGTATACTCCAACATCTATACATGTATTCTGTTTCCACCACTGAAAGTGTTCATCAAAATTTTTTAATACTCCCACTACAATGTCCTCCTGGCAGAGTGGTTACACTACTCACTTTGTGCTCTAGAGGTCCCATTCAAACTCGCTCACTTTATCTTCTTTATAAAGTGGATTTTTGTGCAAATCACTAAGGATTTAAGCTGTGGAGCTAAGCATTCTATGAATAGTACTCTCAACAGATAATCTGCTGCTGAATTGAGAGGGAGTACATTATGGGGTAACCAAGTACAATCAAGTTAGAGGGATGAAGTGAATTATGGAGTAACCAAGTACAATCAAGTCAGAGGGATGGAGTGAATTATGGAGTAACCAAATACAATCAAGTCAGAGGGATGGAGTAAACAAGTAGAATCATTTCATTCCTCTACCCCCTTTTGAGCCTTATTCATGTATTCTATTTTAACTAATAAAATGTTCATTCAAGTATTTGTACATATCCATGTACTCTTATTTCCACTACCTAAAATGTTCATTCATGATTGTACATGACTAGGATCATCTACAGACATGATTCCAGACATGAGACTATACAGTAGAAATAGTAGTTAATGTTGTCTATTTCCACTATCTAATATGTTCATCCATGTTGTCTATTTCCACTACCAAAAATGTTCATCCATGTTGTCTATTTCCACTACCAAAAATGTTCATCCATGTTGTCTATTTCCACTATCTAATATGTTCATCCATATAGTCTATTTCCACTATCTAATATGTTCATCCATATAGTCTATTTCCACTATCTAATATGTTCATCCATGTTGTCTATTTCCATTACCTAAAATATTCATCCATGTAGTATATTCCCACTACCTAAAATATTCATCCATGTAGTATATTCCCACTACCTAAAATATTCATCCATGTAGTATATTTCAACTTCCTAAAATATTCATCCATGTAGTATATTCCCACTATCTAATATGTTCATCCATATAATCTATTTCCACTATCTAATATGTTCATCCATATAGTCTATTTCCACTATCTAAAATATTCATCCATGTAGTATATTCCCACTACCTAAAATATTCATCCATGTAGTATATTTCAACTACCTAAAATATTCATCCATGTAGTATATTTCAACTTCCTAAAATATTCATCCATGTAGTATATTCCCACTATCTAATATGTTCATAAATGTAGTATATTCCCACTACCTAAAATATTCATCCATGTAGTATATTCCCACTACCTAAAATATTCATCCATGTAGTATATTCCCACTACCTAAAATATTCATCCATGTAGTATATTTCAACTACCTAAAATATTCATCCATGTAGTATATTCCCACTATCTAATATGTTCATAAATGTAGTATATTCCCACTACCTAAAATATTCATCCATGTAGTATATTCCCACTACCTAAAATATTCATCCATGTAGTATATTCCCACTACCTAAAATATTCATCCATGTAGTATATTTCAACTTCCTAAAATATTCATCCATGTAGTATATTCCCACTATCTAATATGTTCATAAATGTAGTATATTCCCACTACCTAAAATATTCATCCATGTAGTATATTCCCACTACCTAAAATATTCATCCATGTAGTATATTCCCACTACCTAAAATATTCATCCATGTAGTATATTTCAACTTCCTAAAATATTCATCCATGTAGTATATTCCCACTACCTAAAATATTCATCCATGTAGTATATTCCCACTACCTAAAATATTCATCCATGTAGTATATTTCAACTACCTAAAATATTCATCCATGTAGTATATTTCAACTACCTAAAATATTCATCCATGTAGTATATTTCAACTACCTAAAATATTCATCCATGTAGTATATTTCAACTACCTAAAATATTCATCCATGTAGTATATTTCAACTTCCTAAAATATTCATCCATATAGTCTATTTCCACTACCTAAAATGTTCATCCATGTTGTCTATTTCCATTACCTAAAATGTTCATAAATGTAGTATATTTCCACTACCTAAAATGTTCATCCATGTTGTCTATTTCCATTACCTAAAATATTCATCCATGTAGTATATTCCCACTACCTAAAATATTCATCCATGTAGTATATTTCAACTTCCTAAAATATTCATCCATGTAGTATATTTCAACTTCCTAAAATATTCATCCATGTAGTATATTTCAACTTCCTAAAATATTCATCCATGTAGTATATTTCAACTTCCTAAAATGTTCATCCATGTATTTTACACCCCCCCCCCCCCCCGCTATAGTGTTGATTTATTTTTTTCTCTAGCTGCAAGATTCACACCATTCTCTATATTTTCTACCAAAAATATTCAATATATTTTATTTTTCCAACCTAAAATACATTTCATTCATTCATTTTTCTTAGGCGCTGAAGTTAGCGCATAGTTGAGATGTCAGATCTCTCCAATTCTGTCTTTTCAAAGTTATTCTGTGCAGTTCTTGAATAGTATGTATATTGCTTGTTTTACTTTCTCTAAGTATTGTTCTTCTGAGTGTTTCTTTTGGTCTACCTCTATCTCTTTTGCCTGTAGGTATCCATTCAAGAGATTGGTGGTGTATTCTGTTGTGTGCGCGTAGGACATGCCCAATGTAGGACCAACAGCATTTTCTGATAACATCTGTGATGAAGTGTTGATGTGTTTCTTCTCTGATTTTATCATTCGATTTGAATTCACTCCAATGGGTGTTAGTTATCCTATGAAGACATTTGTTCTCGAAACTGTTATCCTATGAAGACATTTGTTCTCGCAACTCAGTAGTTTCTTTTCTATAAATACACAAAATACATATTAACATATAATTTTTCTACCTGAAATGTCAATTTTTGTATGTGGTATTGTCAAAATTTGATCAAGAAATGGTAATATTATTTCCTGTTTAGGCTTGGAACTTGCTAGTTTAATTGAAGAAGAGAGAAATCGTATCCGATTAGAAGAATTCAACAAGCTCAAAGAGGAAAGAAAGAAGATAGAGGAGGAATTAATGAATAGAGAAAAAGAAGATAAGTTGAGGTACCAAAGAGAAGAGGAAAAGCTTAAAAAAGAACGGGTATACAATATTTGTATGTACAGTAGAATAGTTTATACAATATTTGTATGTACAGTAGAATAGTTTATACGATATTTGTATGTACAGTATAATAGTTTATACAATATTTGTATTACAGTAGAATAGTTTATATGATATTTGTATTACAGTAGAATAGTTTATATGATATTTGTATTACAGTAGAATAGTTTTTACGATATTTGTATTACAGTAGAATAGTTTATACGATATTTGTATTACAGTAGAATAGTTTATACGATATTTGTATGTACAGTAGAATAGTTTATACGATATTTGTATGTACAGTAGAATAGTTTTTACGGTATGTGTATGGACAGTAGAATAATTTATATGGTATTTGTATGTACAATAGAATAGTGTATATGATATTTATATGTACCATAGAATAGTTTATAAACACTGATGGATGTGCTGTTTGCGGATTTTCTATTTGTTTAGATGACCTTTATTATTCTCTTTGAAGCCCTGATGGATGTAGTTTTTACTGGAGCCTGCCCATTATTTATTCAGTTACAAGACATGTACACAATAAACTATCATTAACTATATACATGACAGTCACACAGCACCATAATTTGATATTGTGGCTATGCTTCTGCTTTGCCTGTGTCCCAATCAGGATCTGGACTTCTAGTTCAAGGTGCAAAGAATAGGACCACTGTCTTCTTTCCAGGCATGTCATAGCATGGAACTAAGGAAAGTTTAGGATAAGCTGATAATCTGTCACCCGTGAAAAAATCATTGCTACTGCTTGTCTTTTGTAAATTGTTTTACTTTTGTCTTTTCTGCCAAATGATTCTTATAGATGATGAAGAGTTGCAGGCCAGTGGACATTGTACCTTTGTCTTTTCATGGCGTAGGAGGCAGGGAATGCAAGATGAACCATTATTGTCCCTTTGTCTTTTCCTGGCCTAGGAGGCAGGGAATGCAAGATGAACCATTATTGTCCCTTTGTCTTTTCCTGGCCTAGGAGGCAGGGAATGCAAGATGAACCATTATTGCACCTTTGTCTTTTCATGGCCTAGGAGGCAGGGAATGCAAGATGAACCATTATTGTCCCTTTGTCTTTTCATGGCCTAGGAGGCAGGGAATGCAAGATGAACCATTATTGCACCTTTGTCTTTTCATGGTAGACTACTAGGAGGCAGGGAATACACCATGTACCATTATTGCAACTTTGTCTTTTCATGGCAGACTACTAGGAGGCAAGAAATGCAAGATATACCATTATTGCACCTTTGTCTTTTCCTTGTAGACTACTAGAAGGCAGGGAATACAACATGTACCTTTATTGCATCTTTGTCTTTTCATGGCCTAGGAGGCAGGGAATGCAAGATGTACCATTATTGCACCTTTGTCTTTTCATGGCCTAGTAGGAAGGGAATGCAAGATGAACCATTATTGCACCTTTGTTGTTTCCTGGTAGACTACTAGGATGCAGGGAATGCAAGATGAACCATTATTGCACCTTTGTCTTTTCCTGGCAGACTACTAGGAGGCAAGAAATGCAAGATGAACCATTATTGCACCTTTGTCTTTTCATGACAGACTACTAGGAGGCAGGGAATGCAAGATGAACCATTATTGCACCTTTGTCTTTTCCTGGCAGACTACTAGGAGACAGGGAATACAACATGTACCATTATTGCACCTTGGTCATTTCATGGCAGACTACTAGGAGACAAGAATGCAAGATATACCATTATTGCAAATGTGTCAAGAAATCTCACAAAAGAATGACAAACTAGTTGGCCCAGAAGTATATTCTACACTCTTGGTGTGATGTGAGAATACTGGAAACTGCTACACTGGAATGCGTCTCTTCAGGGACTGAGCATGCATCTATAAATCCCACCTAACACAACAATGTCATTGAGATGACAAACCTTATAAGAACTTGTGTGTTACCTCAGTTACTCTACTGAGGAGGACATATGCTTTTGTCAGAAAGACTATGAGCTATCATTAGACCTACTTGCCCACAGTTAAAGGGATTTATTTCATATTCATCATGGTTCTACTTTATTAAAATCAGTTTCAAGATTGAAGTAGCTCATCAACAAAAAACCCATGTGTAAAATGTTTTTGTCCAGCTCTGTGGCAGTGTCCAGCTCTGTAGTAGAGAGCTACATATTGTATATGATGTGCATAATATTTGTTGTCCAGCTCTGTGGTAGAGAGCTACATATTGCATCTGATGTTTTGTTGTCCAGCTCTGTGGTAGAGAGCTACATATTGCATCTGATGTTTTGTTGTCCAGCTCTGTGGTAGAGAGCTACATATTGCATCTGATGTTTTGTTGTCCAGCTCTGTGGTAGAGAGCTACATATTGCATCTGATGTTATCTTGTCCAGCTCTGTGGTAGAGAGCAAAATATGGTATCTAATGTTTTATTGTCCAGCTCTGTGATAGAGAACTACATATTGCATCTGATGTTTTGTTGTCCAGCTCTGTGGTAGAGAGCTACATATTGCATCTGATGTTTTGTTGTCCAGCTTTGTGGTAGAGAGCTACATATTGCATTTGATGTTTTGTTGTTCAGCTCTGTGGTAGAGAGCTACATATTGCATTTGATGTTTTGTTGTCCAGCTCTGTGGTAGAGAGCTACATATTGCATCTAATGTTTTATTGTCCAGCTCTGTGGTAGAGAGCTACATATTGCATCTGATGTTTTGTTGTCCAGCTTTGTGGTAGAGAGCTACATATTGCATTTGATGTTTTGTTGTCCAGCTCTGTGGTAGAGAGCTACATATTGCATCTAATGTTTTTTTGTCCAGCTCTGTGGTAGAGAGCTACATATTGCATCTGATGTGCATAGTATTTATAGTCCAGCTCTGTGGTAGAGAGCTACATATTGCATCTAATGTTTTGTTGTCCAGCTTTGTGGTAGAGAGCTACATATTGCATCTAATGTTTTGTTTGTTAGCTGGTGGATTTGTTTAGGTAATCCAAGACATGTCATTTTCAACTTTGATAATATGTTCTTACTGTAGTAAAACTGAAACTGAACAGGTAAATCCTATAATAGTATTTAAATAATCCATAAAAATAATGGTTTGAAGACACTATCCAGGAAATCAGAAATGTTTTCAGTAGGGCAGAAACAATGGGTCTTCCCGGCTGAAAGGCTTGTGGATTTTTGGCAGCATATAGAATGCAGGCCTACCCACTGCTTACCTTGAGGCAAAGAGCGGCAGCTGAAGTGGGCAAGAGATCAATTCCTGGATAAGTGTCTTCCAACCATTAGTGGAGCAACTCCCTACATTCCTGAAAGATACTAACCATGCCCTGTTCATCTTTGCCTCTATTTAACTGTCCCCTGCTCACACCTATCATCTCTATCTGCTGGGTGTCTGCTCTCTTTACACCTCCATACTGCACTCAGAGGGTCTCGAGGCCATGAAGTTCTTCCTCGACCAGTACCCTCATCCCTCTGAGTCTACCTCTACCCTCAACCGCCTTGCCGAAATCGTGCTCACTCTCAATTCCTTCAAGTTTGATGGTCACTCCTTTGACAAAATCAGTGGGGTTGCCATGGGCACAAAGATGGTGCCTAGCTATGCCTTCTTTAATGGGCCATCTTAAACACCAGGTATGGGAATCCCATGGAGGGCCCTTCCCATCGATATTCCATAGGTATATCAATGATGGGATCGGCATCATTGACATGTCTGAGGCTGAACTGGCATGCTTCATACAATTCATTGACAATTTTTACCTGGTCATCAAGTTCACATCAGAGAGCTCCGCCTCCCATGTGAACTCCCTGGACATATCCATCAATATCTAACCCTTCTGTCTCAGCACATGGGTACACTACCAACTGACTGATGCCAATATCTTTCTTTTATACACCTCTTCTCATCCTTCTGCCTGTCAGGATTCCCTTCCATTCTCTCAACTTCTTTGTCTCTGGCGCTTGTGTAGTTGCGAGGGCAACTTCCTAGAGAAATCCTAAGTGATGACAGATTTCTTCTGCTGTTGCCTATACTCTGAGAGAGTTCTCAGAACCGCCCTTCCTCAAGTGTGCAGTCTTTCCTGTCAGGATACCCTCTTGAACACTCAGAAGTCTTCCTGTTCTGACATTGTCAAGCTTGTTCTTACTTTTCACACCCATAGCTCTGCCGTTCGTCATGTCCTGCTTCGTCACCTTCCTCTTCTCCAGTCTGATCCTGAGACGTGGGAAGTGTTCTGTGAACCCCCTCTTGTTGCTTACAGATCTGACAAGAACCTCAGGGATTTACTTGTCTGGAATTACCTGCAGCCGGAAGTTTCTAATCATTTTGGCATCATGAGCTGCATATGCTACACCTGAGATTATGTCACCTAGACCCTGTCTGCCACATTCCCCAAAGCCACCTTCACCATTGAGTAGAGCTTCACATGTGTGTCCTCCAATGTCATCTATGCCATCATAGACGCATAGAGGCATTGTGCCATGGCATATATGGGTGAAACTGGAAGAGGCTCGCAGACAGATTCTGTGAACATCTGTATAGCATCAAAAACAATTTGGGTTATCCTGTTGATGTCCACTTCAATTTCATGGGCCATCAGAGGCGCCCAGGACATTCAGGTTATGGTCTTTAAGTCATGCTTTTCTGATGACCGGACCCGACTTGCGCTTGAGAACCACTATATCTAACAATGGGGCACTCTCAAACACCTGTCTCATGTATGATTCTAAGTGTTCCATAGTTTCTGTTTGTTTCGTGTCAAATGTATGTAGTCATTTTATTTATATTCCTTGTCTGATGTCGTTTCTCCTCTTCCAGTAAATTTATATTGCACATGCCAATGTGAAGGTCCATATCTTTACTGTCCATTTACTGTTGCATATATTTAATTTTGTTGTAGTTTTTCTTGATGAAAGCCTTTTTGTCGAAACGTCAATTTGTGTGTGTTATTATGTATGTCTTCAGTGATTAGCAAAACTTCATTACCATATTCCTGGATTTACCTCTTCAACTTTAGATGTTACTCCCATTGATCCTTTGCATTTCATGTACAAATTGTTTATTGTCCAGTTTTGAGGCAGTGTTCTGCTCTGTGGCAGTGTCCAGCTCAGTGGCAGATAGCTACATAGTGCACCTCATGTGCAAATGAAACTAATGCTGGTGATAAGAGGCATGGCAGATTTATTTATTTCATGGCTTAGTTATTTATATATATTTGGCTTGGACTGAATTTCTTGGCTATTAATTTGTCTTTTTTTCAATTTTGTATTAGGAACTTCTTCAACTTGAAAAGGAGATTTTTATTCAGGAGAAAGAAGAATTCAACAGATTTAAAGAACAGCAACTTCTGCAGCAGTTTCAACAAGATAAAATAACACTAAAACAACCACACAGTCAAGTTGCTCAAACAAGAGCATATGATTCTCCAGCTCAACAAGTTCACATGAAAAACTCTAGATCAGATGAAAACAGTCTTCAATCAATCACTTACTCAAGCAGCAACCACACACAGCATGATCCAAGCCAGACTACTGACTCAAACAGCAGCCACACACAACATGTATCTGTAGAACCAACTAAGAAAAACAGCTTCCAACCCATTTCAGTACAAGATTCTACTAAAGCAAAGGAAGAGCACAGTCACAAGACAGATACCATTTCTAAGACATTTCTCGAACAACCCCATGACAGACCTAGAACTTCTTCATCCAATTTTCCTAGTAGACAACCGATTGCCAGTAATGATCAAATAGTCACACAGGATGACATTGAAAAAACAGGAAATGGCCTAAAGTTATCTAGAGAAGAGGTTTTGGCCATGAACAGAACAGCTAAACCTTTGCTGGTGCTATCCCCCACTGCAATAGATAGCACTAACCAAGCAGAGTTCTTGCATCTACCTATAACCAGAGAAGCTCCTTCAAGAGGGGAAATCCACTCTTTGAATTCAGTTCCAATGGCTAGATTTCGAAATGATGCAGACTGGCAGAGCCCAGAGAGTCAAAATTCACTTGTTACATCTAAATCTGTATCTCCACAACAACTGAAAAAACCCAGACACAAGACACCCTGGTTTCATGGCAGCGAGGACAAGGGACTTGGTAAATTTTCATTAATGAATGCTGGAGATCATTGGCTAGTTCAAGAAGCAGAGAGGAGAAGAATAGCTGAGTCTGAAGGTAGAAATCAATCTGCTAAATCAGAAGGCTACAGACCATCACAAGTTGGCCCTATTAAACCTGCAGGTAATTCTACCAATCGTTGGCGAGCCCAGAACCAGGATCAACTCGCAGAGAAAGGTTGGTCTAATTCATGCATGCCAGCTGTCATCAGACAAACCCTGTTGCAGAAAACTGCTGGTGTTCGTAGTTCTAGTGAACCCATTCAGCCATCCTCTCATTCTCTTTCTTTCTCACAAACATTCTCAAATCAGGAACAAAATCATCCTTTGTCATCTACAGTTCAACAACGATATCACCAGCAGCAGTTGAAGTATAGTTCACCTCCAGATTCTTTAACTCATTTACATAAAGAAGTTCCACATAGAGACTCAGTCTCTGCAGTTCATGGTCAGCAGGACATGCCAGTGAGTGGGTCACAGCTGTGTTCTCATTGTGACCAGGAGTTGGGTAAGTTCTCAGACTATATTTCCATATATAAGTTTGAAGGTTTGAACCAATTATTGTTTCGTATATTTTAAAGTAGGTAATTAGAATAATATTTTTGACAACAGCATGAAAGCCAAACTGCATTCACAGACAACAGCATGAAAGCCAAGCAATTCACAGAATGAAAAATTATAAATGATGTGCAGCCACAATAAGTTTTGTGACTTGATAATTTATGCCCATATTTCTGAGATGGCATATTCCACTTGTATAAACATAATGTGAAAGCTTGTTTAATTATTAGTTCTGTATAAGATATATTGGTGCTGCATCAACCTAATTGTATATAAGATGTTTGATGTCCAGATGTGTCAAGTTTAAAAAAAAAATAGTTCTTATAGCTCTTAACAAGGATAATGTGTTGATATATAAGCCAAATCATAAAGGTTAGCATATAGCGTATACAGCGTATAGATAGATAGATAGATCATAAAGGTTGTTTGAAAACCAAACAAGTGTGGAGTGTGTTGATTGGTTAATATTTAACACTGAATTAAAATTGCACAGTTTCTTCCCTGCCACTGAATTCTTGTTTGATAATTTGCATTATTTTTGATGGGTCTTGGAAAATGCAATAACTTGTTTTGTTGTTAGAGATATTTAAATAAATATTTTACATGTAAATGAAGAATTGAATACTGAATCTAAGGATGCAAGTTTTGTTGGTTTATGTGATATATGACAAGTGAGAACCTGGTGAATTTTATGTGATATATGACAAGTGAGAACCTGGTGATGTTTATGTGATATATGACAAGTGAGAACCTGGTGAAGTTTATGTGATATATGACAAGTGAGAACCTGGTGAAGATTATGTGATATATGACAAGTGAGAACCTGGTGAAGTTTATGTGATATATGACAAGTGAGAACCTGGTGAAGATTATGTGATATATGACAAGTGAGAACCTGGTGAAGTTTATGACAAGTGAGAACCTGGTGAAGTTTATGTGATATATTACAAGTGAGAACCTGGTGAAGTTTATGTGATATATTACAAGTGAAAACCTGGTGAATTTTATGTGATATATGACAAGTGAGAACCTGGTGAAGATTATGTGATATATGACAAGTGAGAACCTGGTGAAGTTTATGTGATATATGACAAGTGAGAACCTGGTGAAGATTATGTGATATATGACAAGTGAGAACCTGGTGAAGTTTATGTGATATATGACAAGTGAGAACCTGGTGAAGTTTATGTGATATATGACAAGTGAGAACCTGGTGAAGTTTATGTGATAAATGACAAGTGAGAACCTGGTGAAGATTATGTGATATATGACAAGTGAGAACCTGGTGAAGTTTATGTGATATATGACAAGTGAGAACCTGGTGAAGTTTATGTGATATATGACAAGTGAGAACCTGGTGAAGATTATGTGATATATGACAAGTGAGAACCTGGTGAATTTTATGTGATATATGACAAGTGAGAACCTGGTGAAGATTATGTGATATATGACAAGTGAGAACCTGGTGAAGATTGAAAATTGTAAAAAACAATAGAAATGATTTGTCCTCACTTATAATTTTCCAATGTGTACAATTCTTCTAAATATCTTGACCTATTGTTTTGATGTTATTTCATAACTAAACTAACATATATTTTATCACCTGTGAAAACAAATAAAACATTTATATGTCCCTAACTTTGTCAGTACGTTCGAGACTAGGCATAAGAATATCTGTCGACACATACTGTATGCATACATTTCTGATGCATGGAACCCCTGATAAAATTCTTCTACAAAAAGGTCCATTGTAGTTTTATAATGTTATTTCATAACCAAACTACCACACTCATAATATCTTTTGCGAAAACGCTGCGCAAAACAAATAAAACATGTATATGTCACTTACCTCATCGGACTATTCAAGGCTAGGCCTAGAAACAATAAAGTCTGAAACACAACAAAATTATATGCAATATCATTCAAAATGTGATGAAATATCTTGTTTTATTCTCTGAAACTAATGTGCTAATAATATTTTCTTTAAAAAACAACTGTATATCTTAAGAATTCTTCATCATGTGAATCTGATTGCATGAAAATTTCCTCGAAAGATGGCGTTCATAGTTAGAGATTGGTTGCAATTAAAACCTGTGAATAATCCTAGAAGAAAACTCTGTGCCTTAGTTTATATCACAACTAGGTCAACAAGAAGGTATTCTTAGCCCCGTGTGATATGTCGATTTCTATAAATCAGTTCCCCAAGGTGGTGCTGTCTCTCCTGTGTGGGAGGTTTTGACTGCCTTATATTCTTGTGGAAATAAATTCAAGTAGAAAAGGATAAATGAAAATAATTCATATAGATGACGAATTGATCCAAGTCTCTTCTGGCAGCACAAGTAAACAGGTTTGATCAACGTGAATGTCTTGACAAGATCACATATTTTTGGGGAGATGTGGTTGGTCAAGTACATAATACCTGTTTACTTGTGTTGCAAAGTGATTCGGTGCTGCTAGAACAGACCTGGTCCAATTCCCACCATCTGTAAGAACTATATTCTTTTGGGGGTTGGGGGAGGGTTCTTATAGAGAAGCATTGGTCCTGATTTAAAATAATGTTATTGTATAGGTGTCAAGTAGTATACACATTCTGCATTGATACAGATTTACAGACCCCCCCCCCCCAATGTTTTTTCAATGGTGGGGGGGGGGGGTTAATGTAATTAATTATGACTAATACTGATGTTTTTATTTCAAATGCATATATTGGCAGGTAAAAGGGGAGTGGGGGCAGTAATTATTATTAATACAGAAGTTTTACAATTGATGAAATAATAAAGTGACAGATATGTTAGTGACTATACTAGACAGGTATGTTAGTAATTATACTAGACAGGTATGTTAGTGACTATACTAGACAGGTATGTTAGTAATTATACTAGACAGGTATGTTAGTGACTATACTAGACAGATATGTTAGTGACTATACTAGACAGGTATGTTAGTGACTATACTAGACAGGTATGTTAGTGACAATACTAGACAGGTATGTTAGTGACAATACTAGACAGGTATGTTAGTGACTATACTAGACAGATATGTTAGTGACTATACTAGACAGGTATGTTAGTAATTATACTAGACAGGTATGTTAGTGACTATACTAGACAGATATGTTAGTGACTATACTAGACAGGTATGTTAGTGACTATACTAGACAGGTATGTTAGTGACAATACTAGACAGGTATGTTAGTGACAATACTAGACAGGTATGTTAGTGACAATACTAGACAGGTATGTTAGTGACAATACTAGACAGGTATGTTAGTGACTATACTAGACAGGTATGTTAGTGACTATACTAGACAGGTATGTTAGTGACTATACTAGACAGGTATGTTAGTGACTATACTAGACAGGTATGTTAGTGCAGGTATGTTAGTGACTATACTAGACAGGTATGTTAGTAATTATACTAGACAGGTATGTTAGTGACTATACTAGACAGATATGCTAGTGACTATACTAGACAGGTATGTTAGTGACTATACTAGACAGGTATGTTAGTGACTATACTAGACAGGTATGTTAGTGACAATACTAGACAGGTATGTTAGTGACTATACTAGACAGGTATGTTAATGACTATACTAGACAGGTATGTTAGTGACTATACTAGACAGGTATGTTAGTGACTATACTAGACAGGTATGTTAGTGACTATACTAGACAGGTATGTTAGTGCAGATATGTTAGTGACTATACTAGACAGGTATGTTAGTGACTATACTAGACAGGTATGTTAGTGACTATACTAGACAGGTATGTTAGTGACTATACTAGACATGTATGTTAGTGACTATACTAGACAGGTATGTTAGTGACTATACTAGACAGGTATGTTAGTGACTATACTAGACAGGTATGTTAGTGACTATACTAGACAGGTATGTTAGTGACTATACTAGACAGGTATGTTAGTGACTATACTAGACAGGTATGTTAGTGACTATACTAGACAGGTATGTTAGTGACTATACTAGACAGGTATGTTAGTGACTATACTAGACAGGTATGTTAGTGCAGGTATGTTAGTGACTATACTAGACAGGTATGTTAGTGACTATACTAGACAGGTATGTTAGTGATTATATTATACAGGTATGTTAGTGCAGGTATGTTAGTGACTATACTAGACAGGTATGTTTGTGACTATACTAGACAGATATGTTAGTGACTATACTAGACAGATATGTTAGTGACTATACTAGACAGGTATGTTAGTGACTATAGGGTAGCATGGGGCACGATGGCACACTTTTCACGTTTTAGAATATTCTGACAACTAGACTTAACTATGAGAGATGAAACTTCCATCAGTGTATAGCTTATCCATCCATCTAACATTAGTAAGGGTTTTGAAAATATACAACTATGTAGACAGTAGAATGAGATTTTTTGAACACATGTAAATGATGGCGTAAATGATGGGGACAAGATGGCGCAGTCAAAAAGGTGATACAAACCATTATAAAATGAGGGCAATCACCTCTGCAACAGGTCTAGCACACAGGCAGTTTGTAAATGTGTGATAAGAATAAATAGATATACCAAGTTTTGTAACTTTACTTTGAAAACAAACGTTCTAAGAAAATAGTACGAAAGTTCAGTTTTAAAGGTAATAATGCCTTTGTAAGGTTGGTTGATCATTATAACCATGTGGTCTCTTCCAGCCTTAGATCAGCATCCATGACTTCTGCATTTTCCCCATAACATTGTGAATGCGCCATCTTGACCCACTCACTGACTGTGCGCCATCTTTCCTCAAATTATATGGTTAGCAACTTTAATAAAATGTCACCAAAAAAACCAAAGTATTTTGGCAATGTAATGGGCTTAATAACTTAACAATACATTATATGTTTCAGTTTAAACATGTAAAAAAATATGACAGTAATGATAACAGTAGGCAAGGAGTAAAAGTTTGGGGAAAAAAAATAGTCCAAGACCCATGAAAAACAAGCTTACCTCATGGTTGGAAAACGACCTGTCCGTAAACTGTCAAATCTTGTTGTGTCAAAGAATAGATGTTTCCCGCCAGACCTAGCCATGTGTCCTACCAGAAAAATCCATAGGCTTGGAAAAAAAATCGAAACGCCGTCTTGCCCCGAGCGCCATCTTACTCTATGCTACCCTACTAGACAGATATTGTTATTAAAGGAAATAATTTCTTCAGAAATGAATAAATACATCAGTTGACTATTACCAAATTATTAACACCCAAAAAAATCTCAATTCAGTGTAAACATTAATATATGCCATTGCTGGTTACATTAAAAAATCAATTTGGAAATTGGCAGTATAAAATTGCAAAATGTGGATATGTTTGTACATGATGCAATAAAATCTACATCAATCAAAGAATGTGTGAGGCCATTCAGAGTTACTAGAGATTCATGATTAAATTATGCTGTTTGCTTTAATTAATATAGTTTTGATGTCTGATAAAGAGAAAATGTTGACAATATTCTCTTGATAATTTTACATTTAGTTTCAGCAGTATCCTATCTGGTAAAGTTGTCATAAAACATACATTTATAAAACACAAGACATTCAGATGGAATAGATCCATTTATTCAATTGAGAGTTCAATTAAATTCATTTCAACAGTTTGTCAGGAGCAGCATAAAGTTTTTGTGTAAGCAAGAATTGAATACACATGCTTCCTGTGATGCACATGCTCCCTGTTGCTATCCATTTCTGTAATAGACATGGCTGATCTATGTCCTCAAATTCCATCCAGAAACCATCACAACAGGTTCTATGAACAATAATGTTAGACCAAAAAGTGATTTATCAAAAATATAGGCAGAAATGCATGTGGTTGTGTTTATGGCCCACTAGACAAACCACCCATGCAAAAGAAAACCTTTGTAGATGACATGATGTTATATTGAGGCTCTCTTATGGAAACTTTGCAACATGCCATCTATAAAATTATAGACCCTCTCTGAGTAGAAGGCTCCCTCAATAGGCATTGCACTAAGATAAAAGCTGAAGTCTCCTGTGTATGAAAGAAAGCTCAGAAAAGTCACCTCACTTCACATAGGATGTAAGAACTAATCACTCACAATTACTAGGGTTCTCAAACAAACCACCAAACAGATAAATGTGTATATGCTGAAGTGAAAAATCATAAATGGAGATGGGATATCTCATAAAGAACAGCTACAGATTGAGTTGGTAAGAGATAGTTTCTTGCTGCCTTCCATTAGGAATGCCAAAGTTAAAAAACTAAGATAATAAATCTGTATATCTTAAAATGTACAATTACTATTACAGGCGATATAACTAGGTACACCCTTTAAAATTGTTATATATTGCAGTTTGGTACCCTTAAGCCATTTTGTCTCAATCCAGATCATTCATTTATTTTAAATGGGGGGGGGGGAGGGCTTGTTGTGTTGTCGCTCATGTTGTTTTCAGATATGGTTATTGTATTTCATTCTCATTCCCCATAATTATTTTAATGTGCGTCTCTATGACAATACTAGTGTATACGTACTTCACTGGTTTTTAAAAAAGAAATTGCAGTATTGGTTTTTCATTATTAAAATATAAATTATACAAGGTACCAAGTGCATGTATTGTTATACTACATACCAAGTATGTATATTGTTACAATAAACATATAAATATTGACACAATGTTTTCTATGTGCACACTTAATGTCAGCACAAGAGGCATTCATTTGATATTGTTGTCAACTGGTGTTGTGTATTGGTGTTGCAGAAGTATTAGTGTCACCTACTCGGGCATGACTCACTTTTGCAAGAGAAATTATCAGTTGTCTTTTTCATATCAGGTTATGGAGCAGCTATGGTCATTGAATCCCTGGGTCTCTTTTTTCATGTCCAGTGTTTTAGATGTTGGGTATGTCATGCATCACTTGGAGCTGGAGATCATGGAACAGATGTCAGGGTCAGGATTAACAAACTTCATTGCCCAAACTGCTACAGCAATGATGAAGGTAATCACAAAGTAATATATTTGGACAGCAGTATACTTAGCCTTAAGCACACTTTGGTTTAATAAGTTTGACAATATTTTACTATTATAAGACTATTATGGGTCGAGTGCACTTGATCCATTTCTAAGGACCCTGTAATCTATAAAAGAAGTCCAATTTTTAATATTGTGGTTACCAGATTAGAGAAATCTGGCTAGCTATTCTATTTGAGTTAATTAACCTTAAGTTTAGTGAACAGTATTGAACAATATGTCATTGTAATATTGAAAGCACATCTGTCCACATCCTCAAACCAGAACAGCGCCATGAAATCGAATCAGGTTTTATAGACTTTTGTTTTATCATATTTTCAATAAAATCATAATGAATTTCATTCTGATTCTGAATTCTTTGGAGTTAGTTAGTTCCCACACTAGAATATACTGTAGACCACATTGGTTTCTGTATGTAGAGGCCAAACATCAACTGTTTTGAAACAATTCAGTTTTAGACTAGATCTTCCGCCGAAGACGGATGTGTCGGGCCATTGGCGCAAATAAAATGGTGACACAATGCATTTCTATTCTCTGGACTGCATCCTGCTGGAGATCTAGTAGTACTGCTACAGGAGAGATCCAGCAGGAGTTTGAGAATGAACGCTGAAGAAGAAGACTAGATCTAGGTTCAGAGAACGATTTTAAGGCAAATCTATAAGGTTTATTAATTTTCCCCAGTGAAATTATGATAAATTGACAATTAAACAATATAAATACTTTAGAATTAGGTCTGTTTTAAAGTGCTGCCGATTCAGAAAATTCAAAAATAAAAGATAAGTAATTTTTTAATAGTTTTGTTTTGTTTGTTAAAATTATTAACTTTCTCACACTTCTGGTATACCACACACACACACACACACACACACACACACACACAACTTACACTAATATATGCAGTATTCAATTCTTTATTTATATGTGCAAATATTTAAATATCTCTAACAAAAAAGTTGTTGCATTTTTGAAAAAGCCACCAATAATAACACAAGTTCTCAAAAAAGAATCCAGTTGCAGGATTCCTCCAAAGCAAAATTCCTTTGCTTTCGTCTGGCATGTTAAAGATTAAGAAGTAAGGGTATATTGACAGCAATGTTTATCATTACAGAAAGCACTCAAACACATAAATGTTATACATCAATATGATGTCATTTCAGACATGACATTTCTTTTTCAGTAATTGTCCTTCATATATAGAGGGTGAGTCACTTAAACACAGTCCAGAATACATTTGGTCAAATTTACAGATAGCACATGTGTATAACACTATTGTAAGACATGTTTCTTTTACATGCCACTGCATTGTCTGTCTCATAGTAGCATCTTGGTGTAGGTTATACTGAAACAAACTACATACATGTTATTTTGTGTAAAATTTGCTTCAGAAGTCACACTTTACCATAACCAACCAGAATATTCTACAAGTTACAATCATGGCTAATGTCCTGCTCTTTAGCATCATTCATCATAGGGTAATATATCTGTATTTAGTATACATAGAGTAATATGGCTGTATTTAATTGATATAGAGTAATATGGCTGTATTTAGTCTACATAGAGTAATATGGCTGTATTTAATTGATATAGAGTAATATGGCTGTATTTAGTCGAAATAGAGTAATATAGCGGTATTTAGTCGATATAGAGTAATATAGCTGTATTTAGTCGACATAGAGTAATATTGCTGTATTTAGTTGATATAAAGTAATATAGCGGTATTTAGTCAACATAACATAATATAGCTGTATTTAGTTGACATAGAATAATATAGCTGTATTTAGTCGACATAGAATAATATAGCTGTATTTAGTTGACATACCTTAAAATGCTATGCATCAATATTACATAGACTATTAAAATAATAATAATAATTAGACCCATAACCAGTCAGGGTTGTAGGGATGCTCATACCTGTCAACTTCATGGGACAAACAACTGTACCGCAAGCAAGTAATAACTTGTAAAAATCACTACAAGCCTTTAAACAAACAAAAAAATGTCTGCCATGTATATTCTTGTATTCTTGTGTAAATGTCTACATCTAGTTGAGAAAGATGTTGGGAGGGAGTATCAACCCTTTGGTGTGGCAGAGGCTCTAGTTCTACATTCTAGTTCTGGTTTACTTGGGGGTGGGTAAAGACATTCCTCCCTCCCCATTTATTCCTTGTGACCCAAGAAACTATAATTACAACTAGCAAAAAAGACAACTTTTCTACAGAAAATACTGCTAGAAAATGCAAAAAAATAGGAAAAGGATAAAATATGAAGTTGATTTGTGTTAAGGAAACAAACCATTCAAAGTTATGTCCACTATTAGAGTAAAGAAGATATTCAGACCCTAGAAGATGTTGGTTTTAGTCCTGATAATATACAGAATTCTTCTTCTTCAGCATTCATTCTCATACTCCCGCTGGATCTCCCTTGTAGCAGGACCATGGTCCTACTAGATTTCCAGCAAGATGTAGTCCTGAAAATGGAAATGCATTGTGTTGCCATTTTATTTGCGGCAAGACCCGACACATCCATCTTCGGCAGATATATACAGAATTGATAGCAGCCCATCAATGTAAAAAAAACCCTAAACTAACTAATATATTTCGGACATATAAAGAGACACAAATGGTTTAGACAGATTAATCATGGAGGAAAGAAACAGAATAAGATTATGATAGACACGTGACTACATCGAAGACCTTCTGAACATGACACTGGAAGAAGCTGAGCAGCTTGCCCAGAACCGAGAGGCTTACAGAGGGGAAATAACAATCCTGAGCATACTTATCCACCATTACCAAGGGTGCATGCAAAATTGTTTACATTAACCCCACCATCTTTAAAATCCATGTAAAATTGATCTAGCATGAGAGCCTTGAAACTTTCTGTCTCGTAATGACTTGCAATTTCTGAATGAATTTGAAAGTCGTGAGTTATTTAAAGTGCAAAATGCTACTTATTATAATACTAGGCCTAGATTTACATTAATTTTTATATATCATACAATATTATCTGCAAAATCTCCCATATTTCATGATAGATACTCATTTACGATGCCTTTATCTGTATTTCAAACATGACCCCATTTTGTAACAACGTGTATTCCGAATGAGCTAATTTTAGTAACACTATCAAAATGGATAGTTCTATCTATCTGATCTATCTTAGCGGATTTGACAATAGTCGAAATTGGTCACCAAGTTCATGTAACGGAAATTTGATGATTGTTGAAATTGGTCAGTAAAGTGATAAGGACAACGTTCCGTAAAGGACACGTCATATTGAGTGAGATATAATAGGCCTAAATCTTGCTGTTAGCAACAGGTGGGGGTGGGGAATGTCTTTACCCACCCCCAAGTAAACCAGAACTAGAATGTAGAACTAGAGCCTCTGCCACACCAAAGGGTTGATACTCCCTCCGAACATCTTTCTCAACTAGATGTAGACATATACACAAGAATACAAGAATATGCATGGCAGACTATCTCCTCAAAAGTTGTATTGTGTTAGTCAAAATTATATAGTTTATTGTTTGTGAAACTATAAAATGTGAATTATCAATTATGTATTTCCTATAACAAACTGTCGGAACCACACTATTTTTAGTCAATTAACTGACATATTTTGTGGATATGATGAATGACAGTGTTACATTCCTGTTTGTAATGTCTTATTCATCACACTCTCCTGGACCCAGAGGAACTATCGTATATCAATCTTAGTGAATCTTCTATGACCGACGGCATTACTTGAACCATAGGTCTTATTCCATTCTTCTGTATCGGATTCTAAGCCAGTTTTATCACTATTGCTTGCTAAAATATCAGAGTCATTTTTACCATGGCATCTTCAAACGCATCGCATAATTTGAGGTATGTCTATCCATAAAAATTGTCTCAGCTATCATTGATAAATTCATCCATCACACAATTATTATATTAAAATGAGCAGGTGTCTGATCTACACAATTATTATACTAATATGAACAGGTTTCTGATCTAAAAATTTTCCACAAAAGAAGTTGCGAATTAACATACAGCAAAAGTTTTTGAAAATCCCTCTCAAGGCAGTGAAAATGAAATAATAAACAGTATTTGTTTGGCTCTTGTACATCGATAGGATTTCGAAAATGAAAATTGCCATGAAATCTCATGGAAGCTGCGATGTTAGTAAAATGTTCGTCTGAAAGCAATATTTTAGCGAATTTGCATAAATTATGCATTTAAATAAAAAATGTGTGATGTTATTAGAACTATGATTAAATTTGTATTAAAGAAATATAGATGGTTATAAAACTGTGTGTCTACTTATTGGGACAGGAATTGGCCTAGTCATACTGTGATAACTGAGGATTAATGTTGACAGTGAAGACATGACAGAATTATATCTCTTTAGTTTGACAAAGTATGTTAGTAAAAGCGACAGAATTTAAAGTAAGCCGGTTTTAACCTGTTTTTTTATTATTGGATGCATATTGACAATTAGAAGTCACGTAACTAACTGGACAGCCTTGCAAGGTGATAGACACATTTTTTATACAGTGTTTAGTTTGGAAACGATCGCAAAGAGGATAAAATGTATTACTTGAAAATCTACACAAGTTTGTTTATTTATAGTAAGTAGGACAGAATTATAAGTTCACATGATTGCTAGCAAATTTATATATTTGCATCACAAATAAAACGAGTTGAAGTGAGTAATAACTGAGATTCAGCTCAGAAGCAGAAAGTATCAACTGAACATTATCTATAAAGGAGAGCCAGCCCATAGAGTTTTTAGTACAGTCTTCGTCGAGAGTTTGAAACGTCAAGGAGGAAAGTCTTGCTGTCTGAATTTGGGTAGAAAGGAGTTCAACTATGTTTTGTAAATACTTGAGATTAGATTTAGGACTAGGAAAGTGAAACTTACCAAGTGTTAGTATAGAAATAGTCAAAGGAAGATCGGTGATAGAACTGAGAATTAGTTAAAGTATACCTGTGTTAGAGTTGGATTATAGATAGAAGGTTATAGTGAAAGAGTGAATAATAGTTGGCAGATTTTAGTGCTGATGTGGATAATATTCAAAGAATTTTAGGGTTCATATCGTTAGAATCAGAATCATAATATTAGAATAAGCAACTTGACTACAATTGTTATGAAGTAGGAATTTAATTTTGAGGGGAAATATACAAAATGATTGTATTATTGTGGAATTGTGGCATCCAGGAGGGGTTCACAACCAATTATTGTATGTAAGCAGAGATGTTGATGCTGTCTTAGAATGTATGACATTCTGATGTGTTCAAAAATTCCTTTCCAACATGTTTATACATATTAGATGTTGTTAGTTAGGGGTAGAGCAATGGTGGTATTCCTCCAACAAATTTTCATACATATTTGTTCCTGTGGTAACCTACTATTAAGGTTACCAAGTTGTTATGGAATGCTGATATATGTCTAAAGCATTCTGAGTCAATTTTTTCCTGAGATGACTTTGATTGAAAGTTATGTCGTTGTCATTGAGAGGAAGTTTCTGATGTAAGAAACCTTTGAAGTCCAGTGTTCAAGTTATAACCTGAGGTCAGGTTATGTAGCCGTTTTGGGAAGCCATCTTTTGAATCAAGTCCTCCAGAAGCAATCTTTGTGAAGCTGTCCATTGATTCAAGTCCACCAGGAAGTATTTTCTTTTGATGTCTGACAGTCTTACATGAGAAGTGTAGATACAGAGGTCATCCCCTATTGCAGTTGAGTGTCAAGAAAAGAAAAGATTTGAAGATTACCTTTACTTTGTAGAGCCGAGGGAGCTGAGTCCAGAGTAAAATCAAGCTAGGAAGTGCAACCAAGGGGTTAGTTTATCACGCAATAATATAAACAGTGAACACTTTGTTATCAAGATCATCACCGTGTAGAATTAATATCAAATTCATAAACTTGTGGATAGTCACATAGAAGGAACTGAACATTTCATTTTCAAAGTCTTCACACTTTCTTTTCAATAAAAGGGAGATTGTTACCATCTAGGAAAGAACAAAGGAACAGTTAACATGACAATCTAGAAGGACTATAGGGTGAATATTTTGTCAATAATTAGTTAATTAGGGAGGATAACTAGTTAGATTGACAGTTGGGTTTTTATAGAAGTAAGGAAATCTAGGCTGGTTTTTGGCCTAAATTGTCTAAGTTCTGTCTATTAATTGAGTTAAAAAAGTGAGTAAATTTATGTGGAATGTTTGGTAAGTATTGACTTATTGATGTTTTTGATAACATATAATTCTTTTCCTTCCTACCTGTTGTGAGCATGATTGTTATTAAAAATATCTATGTGAAATATAGTTTGTCTTTCTTTTAGAAGTAAGACTTAGTTAAGATTTCAGAGGAGACCAGCCTCCTTTAGCTCACAGTCACATAATGAACATCAGAAGAAGCACTTATAACATCAACAGAAGTTCCAGATTTGGAAACACTATGCAAAGAAGGAATATAGATAATATATACAAATATAGAAGTAGAAATATAATAAGAGTAGAACACAGATAAACATCAGGACTCCCTACCCCCCTTTCACATTACCACACAAGGTTATAAAAATAAATTTATAGGCCTAATGACATTCAAAATATCAGCTAACATGTTCAAGTCTCAATCTCCTCTTTGGACTTCACTAATGAGATGTATGAGAATGAAATGTGCAGAAATACTGACATTATGACTCAATCTCCTCTTTGGGCTTCACAATGATGTATTAGAATGAAATGTGCAGAAATACTGACATTATGACTCAATCTGAATTTGCCAGCTTTAAACGGAGGCATCATAATATACATTGTGGGTTAAATTAGGAATTATCCTACCATGTCACGCATTTGAATTTCATTGGCTATTGACACACAGCGTACACAAAGTAACCTATGAAAATCACAGGAAATATACATATGCATCACTTCAGAATGATGATCCAGCAGGACTGGAATGTAGTTGACAAAAGTAGTTTGAGGATTTAGTTGATGTCCAAAAGTAGTTCCTAGTACTCATACGATGCATTAGATCACATAGTATCAATAGTGTTTCATGAGAGGAGATGAATAACGACACCAGAGAAAATTTGCAAATTGAGACTAAATAAATGGTAAGAATTCCAGATATCCATAAGAATGCCTTTTACGGGTGGGAGAGTCTGAAAAACTCATATTTCCTTAAGGAATATAAGAAAAAACATAAGAGGTTGTTGTGTATGGATGCTGCATTGGAGATATCACCACAAAAGATCCTCAAAATACATATATCCTTAGTTATTTGGAGGAGTGTAAAAAAAATCATGCCCAGACCATTCCTTGATATTATGAATCTGGGATTTTCTTTGTCTGACTCTTTTCCTTCAACCCTTGACTGTTCTTTGTCTGACTCTTCTCCTTCAACCCTTGATTGTTCTTTGTCTGACTCTTCTCCTTCAACCCTTAACTGTTCCTTGTAAAATAATTTTGGAAGTTACTCATATCTCTTTACATGTCCAAACCAAACAAGTTTATTTATTTTCTGCTGGACAGATATATTTGCCTTGTGTTCTATATAACTAATTCTTAACAAACTGTACCACTTGTATTAAAAAGCCTAAATCTGGAGTGTCCGGTTTTCACATCTGTATAAAAGTATACCGTATTTAGCATTAGCGACCTGAATTTATTGACCTTTACTGCAATTTCTACATTCTAGAATATATAACTGTTCTAGAAATCTATGATATTACATAACTATTCTATAAATCTATATTACAAATGTTAAAAAGTGAGTAAAGTTACCCATAGTATTTATTAATGATTACTGACCTTACTTTTCCAAATCGCATTAAACCTTTCCATTGCAGCAGTTGTCATCTCTATTCTTAACTTAATCTAATTTCCCAAGTTGCCATCATCAGATGTTTGTGACCCAAGATATTTATAGGTGATAGCTTCTTCAAGTTTGTGACCATTTAACAGAATGTCTGTTGGATCTTGTTTGATATCATGTTACCAATATCTTGCTTTTATCAATGCTAATTTCCACGCCATATTTCCAACTAATGTCCTTCAACTGTAAGATGAATTTCTGGAGTTCAGATTTGGAACAAACCAATAAATCAATATCATCGACATAACGTAAGTTTCAATGGTCTGCCACCAATAATTATTGATGCCTGGAGATCTTGTAATGCCACCTGCATTATATGACATGATAAATGTTATTAAAAAATACAGGGGAAAGTATGCAACCATGGCACACTCCTATATCCATCTTGAAAAATTCAACATCATTATTTATTTACTGTTACAGTTTGTGTTAAATTTACAATCTGTTATAGCAATATTACAGATGTTAACTATGTTTGTAAACTTTGATATTACATAAATATTCTAGAAATCTATGATATTACAGATCTGAAAAAGTTAGTAAAGTTAACCCATAGTATTTATTAATGCCGTAGAGGTGTGAGATGTTAGTAATCTCACATTTCATTGGCTCTGCTATATGAGGGCAGTTGCTATTCCCTCCCCCTCACAGTCTTTACTTCCCAGATTAATCTGGTCTCAAGGCAGGGTCCACCTGGGAGTTCAATGTGGCCTGGAAAACATTTCCGTGCTCTAACCACAGCACTATGTGGCCCCCACATATGTTAACTATATTAGCAAGCTGATATTACATAACTATTCTAGCAATCTATGATATTACATAACTATTGTAGCAATCTCTGTTATTAGTTAGTTACTTTTTTTCTTTCATGCTGCTGGCAGCATATAGGGCAGAGGTTTTGACTCTCCATGTGTTGCGGTCCGCTGCCTGCAGTTTTAGTTCTTATATTGTCTTGCAACCCATTATTTCCTATTCTTTAGTATGGTGTTTTTTAGAGTTGCTTTAGACTTTGCTCATTTTCTTTTACCCTCAGGTGTCCACATAAGGGCTTGTTGTCTTATTCTGTTTTCATCTAGTCTTAAAATGTGACCCAGGTATTTCCATCTGCTCAAGTCTATGATATTACATAACTATAATAGCAATCTATAATATGTCATATATTAAATTTGAACAGCATTGTTAAAATTATCTCTTGAATTAAAGTTATGTGTGATTTGATATTTATTTCTCAGCTGGATTGAAGTTGTGTGTGATTTGATGTTTATTTTACAGCTGGACTAAAGTTCAGTAAAGTATGATTCTAGATGTTGAATTGAGTTTGTCTCTTGACCTAAGATTTTATTTTTATTTCTCAGTTGGACTAAAGTTCAGTAAAGTATGATTCTAGATGTTGAATTGAGTTTGTCTCTTGACCTAAGATTTTATTTTTATTTCTCAGTTGGACTAAAGTTCAGTAAAGTATGATTCTAGATGTTGGATGTTCACCACTGAAATATGTGTCCATGCAGAAGTGGGGATGCTCATACTCCAGGGTGGATTGAAGGACTGACTTAGAACAGAATGTACTTCTTCCTTTGACATAATACACAATATTTGAGAGTTTTAGTCTAAGTCATAAAGGTTGCAAGTTGGTTGTATTGTTGTGTTTTTTTTAGCCCAAACATATTTTTCTAAAGTGCCTTTTAAAATGTGAAAATTTTGTTGTCACTCAGTAATCAACTGAGACAATAACATTTATACTTGTCTATATCTATTTATACAAGTGTAGGCCTACATATATTTATACAAGTTTACAGCTATGTACATCTATTTATACAAGTGTACATTTTACTCCAGTGGTTCCTATATTTTTGTATTTTAAATATACTGGAAATTTAGTGATTAATAAGAAAATGTATTATATTTCAGAGCAAATTGTTCATTAATGTCTTGAAACATCAGAGCAAATTGTTCATTAATGTCTTGAAACATCAGAGCAAATTGTTCATTAATGTCTTGAAACATCAGAGCAAATTGTTCATTAATGTCTTGAAACATCAGAGCAAATTGTTCATTAATGTCTTGAAACATCAGAGCAAATTGTTCATTAATGTCTTGAAACATCAGAGTAAATGTGCAATCTGTGAATAGATCCTCATTTAATTTACTAAGTCTGAACATATTGAAATATCTGATTGTCATTTAGTTCACCAAGTCTGAACATTTTGATATATCTGAGTTATTTCAAGAGGACATTGAATATGTTTCAGAATTTACTGTAGATTGACGTATTGGCACCGTATATTTCCATATATAACAAGATAATTTTTAGTATTTTTTTCCGCTGTTGATGTAGGAAGTTGGCTTATATATGAGCACATTAAAATGTTTAATATATATTAATACCGGTAGAATTGCAAAAACTGTAACATACAATACAGTCAAATAGGCCTCCTGATAGTAGTAGAAAAACTTGCAGGTATGAAAATTAATTCAAATCCTTTGAAGTTGGAAACACTACACTGAATTATGAACAGTTCAAAAATGTCATTCTCTGTCATAGATATCATCAGTCTCTGCCTCACTGTCTACCGGTACATTGTAATCGTCATTAAAGATGAAACCGTCCTCACATCTATCCATTGCATTACTTATGAAGTGGTTTTTTTAATTCTGATCGTTACGGACAGAATATCTGACCACAATGTTTTGACCTACTTAGCAATTGTAATCATGTCAGCTTATTTTACACTGCCACCCTTTGCCATAGCTACATCGGATGAAAGTATTTATTCCATTTTGCTGGAATTTTGCTTCTATTTGCTATAGAAGAGACTTAAGATTCCCAGGAATTAGATGTGGGCATGCACAAACTGTGACCATCAACAGTATGCTTAGTCGTGCACAAACACTAAGTCCATATTGCATTAAACCCAATGTTGTTTTCAAGGTTACCTTGATATTTTCTATCAACCGTTTTCTTGTACTACCTTTAGCTTTATGCCCAGATATTCTTTAGTTATAAGCTCTTATTCTTTTTTGGTTTGGGTTATTTTCATAAAGTGACCGAATAATTTTACTTGCTGTCTTTCGGTATGTTCAATATGTGATATCAACTCTTTTCCTAATTTCTTCATTGTTTATTTTATCTAGTTTAGTAACCATTGCTGCATTTTCTCAGACAATATTTAACATGTAACGATTTTCCTCTTTTGCGAGACTGCTAAAGACCATGTTTGACATTGATAGCAAAGTATTGGTATAAAAATTGTAGATATTATCTGTTTTTTATTTCCATCTTGATTTTTGTGCAGAGAAGTAATGGTGAAAGTTGGTAAGCCACTGAATTTCCTTTCTGACAACTTGTTTCTATTTCTCTGACCAGTCTTCCATTACTGGCTCAAGATCGACAGAAGTTTCTAAGGCTATTATGACTGCTACATTCTGTTCAGGATATGCTACCTTATGATGTCTTTCATTTTCAGAAAAAAATTCTGCCTATATATTACAATCCTTTTGTTTGTTTCACTTTGGTGTTGTCTATTGTTATACCTATTGGTGTTACAGTCCTCCTAATTTTCATAACTTCTGCTGTTTGTACGTTAATTTACGGTACGTACAGAAAGTACAGTCCACAAGGAAAATACAAAAATGAAAACCAAATTAAAAACAAGGATAGTAATATAAATTCAAACTCTATTCTAAATAAGTTGCAGACTATCGGGTATGAGATACATGGAGTAAAGTCAGGAGTAAGACCAGGATGTAAATACAGTAGCTCATGATACTCGGCTGGGATCAGTGTTCTAAAAAACAAGAGGATATAGACAAAGCAACCCAAAAGGAGATGAAAGAGAGAAGGTATAAGAGAATACAAAAGAGAGAGAAGATATACATCAAGGTATCAAAAGCATTTATAGAGTACATTGTTGCTTGCAAGTTCTAAAGTTCCCATAGTGTGGATAAGGCGGTCTCGATAATGAAATGACTCTGATGTGCATGATAGAATAGGGGTAACTGAGATGTGATGAGCACTACTGTGACTAGGGTCATTGAAGTGTGCTGCTACTAGTGTCATGTCATCACATTCAATATTGTATGGGTGGCGGAAAAAGCGATTTCCAAGTCAAAGGCTAGACTTATTTTCAGTGTCTTTATCCAGAACCTATTCCTTCTACTGCTCTCCAATGGGTTTAGAGTACTATCTGGTCAGTGCATTCATCACAAGGCTCCATCTGACCATGCAAATCTGTTACTACCATCCACTTTCATTGCAGAGCTGCTTATTGGGTCTTATTCCAACTCTTACCTCTCCTCATGTGAGGTCTTTGAGGATGATTTCTCAATGGCCTTCAAACATGACCTTACCCCTTGGTCCACAATAGACTCAAGGTGGACACTGTCATCTGTAGGAGTATATCACCATGTGGTAAGTCTTGTTACACCTGCAAGCCCATAGTCCACACCAATAGGTTCACTTCCCCAAGGCCACCTTTACTGTCCATGAGAATTTCACTGGCAAGTTCAGGAATATCATGTGATCATCTATAAGTGTTGTCACCTCATGTGATATAATTTTTGTTGCCACCTATATGATATTCATCACAATGACATGACACAGGAAGTGACCCACTACAATGATCGTGACAACCCTGTCCATGTTATTCTATCATGCACATCAGACCACTAGAACAGACCTGGTTCAATTTCTGTTAGTCTCAAGAATTTTAAATTTATTCTCATGCTTCCTACATGAATTAGACCATAGCAGTTGTTTAATTATTACTCACTCGATAATACTCTCAAAGCATGCTGCGCAAGATAGAAAAGTACATACTGAGAAAAGAATGGTGGGACTTATTGAACAACTCAACTGTTCAGAGCATTACATGGATATACTGCCCTGGTCATCAGAGGAAATGAGAGAGCCGACTTATTGGCAGGCAATATGGCGATAGATGGCACAATGCTGAGAAGAGATAAAGCAGACTTAATCAAGGCACTAATAAATTCATTTCAGGTGGAAGATGATGTCAATGAGGCTGAGAATGTACACATACAGAGAATGTAAGAAATGGGAGTATTTAGAGGTGAGGGAAGGAAAAGTAAATTTTTTGGAAAGTCCAGAAAATCATACAATCAATACCTGACCGGGACTATGAGTCTATATACACTGGAATGGCTGCTGGAACTGAGGGTGGGGTACTTATGGGAATGGCCCATGTGTTGTAAAGCCAGTTTCCAATCAAGAATCCAGTTGTTTCATTATGGAGAATCACCTTTGCACACTATGAGAACTTTAGAACCCGCAGTCATCAACATACTCCATAAATTCTTATGATGTCATGATCTATATCATTTTGTGATGTTCTCCTCCACTTGTATCTTGAATTTTCTTATACATTTTTCTCTCTTTTCATTTTTCATTGTTTGGTGGTCTATGTCTTCTTGTTTTTAGAATCGCTGATCCTGATTGGATGTCATGTGTTACGAGTTGACATATTTATATCCCAGTCTTACTTTTGACTTCTTTTTCTCCAGCTATTACTCACCGGATCATGCACCGTATTAGGTTTTGTTGTTGTTGTCAATATTCAAATGCTGATGAGTAATGGTACTTTTGTCAGCACAATGCCATTCTTAAAAAAGTGCAAGTCATCTGAAATTGACTTAGTGATCCATACAGTATATTAGTGACTGTTAAGGGTGTCTGTAGAAATTTTTTCCTGGCAGTTGAAAGGTAAGGGAAGTCAATAAGGAGGTTTTATACTGTTTCATTGGGATGAGAGCAGTTTCCACAAGTAGATAGTTGCTGGGATTTGATATGGTTTAAATGGCTATTAATATTTGCCTGTCCTGTTAATATGGTTTAAATGGCCTGTCCTGTTAATATGGTTTAAATGGCTATTAATATTTGCATGTCCTGTTAATATGTCCTGTTCGAAACTGAAAGATAAGGGATTGGTTTTCCTGTAGAATTTGTTTATGTTCTCATTGTCCTTTGGCCATGTCATTTCACTAAATACATATCGACCAGTCAGCCAATTTATCCATCTGTTCAGCCAGATTTCCCTGGTGTTGTTGCTGAGAATCTGTTTGACTGTTCCCATACTACAAGGTCTTTGTGTTGTTTTTTCACAAGTCTATCCTCTACTTCGTTTCCTACTATGTCCAGGTTTCCTACTATGTCCAGTATTTTATTTGATTGGTCATTCTTTTGTCGATTGTACATTTCCACTGCTTCTGTCAGTGCTCTTTTCCGTTTAATAGCCAGTGAGTCTACATTTACATCTACCTCACGTACTGCTGTGGGTGTCGATTGCATCCCTCTTGCATCTACCTCACGTACTGTTGTGGATGTCGATCGCATCCCTCCACAGATTAGTTTCGAAGCTTTGTTGAGCACCCTATTCAGAGTTGAGATGCTGTTCACAATGGTCTGGAGAAGAAGGCTGTAATCCATTACTGATATCACATAGCCGAGATATAATTGGCGGAGAACTGTTTATCTGCCCCAAGTTCATTATATCTAGTTTTTTAATGAAGTTTAGGCATTTTCCCCTTGTTTTTCAGCTAAGATTTTCTATTTGGTCTTTTAGTGTTAGTTGTCTGTCTAGTTTTACTCCAAGGTATACAATGGTTTCTTCTTTTCCCCATAATATTGCTTGATTCCCTGACCCATCAGCTCTCAGATGACAGACATGTAGTCTCTGCTTGATTCCCTGATCTGCCAGCTCCCACATGTGTAGTCTCTGTTTGATTCCCTGATCTGCCAGCTCCCACATGTGTAGTATCTGCTTGATTCCCTGTGCTTGATTCCCTGACCTGTCTGCTCCCATGTGGAAGACATGTCCCTGCTTGATTCCCAGACCTGTCAGCTCCCACACTGAAGACATGTAGCCTCTGCTTGATTCCCTGACCTGTCTGCTCCCATGTGGAAGACATGTAGTCCCTGCTTGATTCCCTGACCTGTCTGCTCCCATGTGGAAAACATGTAGGACCTGCTTGATTCCCTGACCTGTCAGCTCGCACACTGAAGACATGCAGCCTCTGCTTGATTCCCTGACCTGTCTGCTCCCATGTGGAAGACATGTAGTCCCTGCTTGATTCCCTGACCTGTCAGCTCCCATACTGAAGACATGATGCCTCTGCTTCATTCCAACATTGCTGACACATAGTCTCCACTTGATTTAGTGGTTCCTATTCTGTGTTTGTTTGTCCCCATCTTGATAAACATCTGGTCTGGTTGAAACATCAGTTCTGTGTTTGTTTTTTCCCATCTTGATAAACATCTGGTCTGGTTGAAACATCAGTTCTGTGTTTGTCTGTCCCCATCTTGATAAACATCTGGTCTGGTTGAAACATCAGTTCTGTGTTTGTTTGTCCCCATCTTGATAAACATCTGGTCTGGTTGAAACATCAGTTCTGTGTTTGTTTGTCCCCATCTTGATAAACATGTGGTCTAGTTGAATCATCAGTTCTGTGTATTGTTCCATGTAAAACTGTCATTTAAAATTTATATATTTTTTAGTATATTTATTAACCAATTGTTGCAAAGATTTACTGTAGAAACTCATGTCCAAGTAACAGTAGAAACTCATGTCCAAGTAACAGTAGAAACTAATATGCAAGTAACAGTAGAAACTCATGTCCAGGTAACAGTAGAAACTCATGTCCAGGTAACAGTAGAAACTCATGTCCAGGTAATAGTAGAAACTCATGTCCAGGTAACAGTAGAAACTCATGTCCAGGTAACAGTAGAAACTCATGTCCAGGTAACAGTAGAAACTCATGTCCAGGTAACAGTAGAAACTCATGTCCAGGTAACAGTAGAAACTCATGTCCAGGTAACAGTAGAAACTCATGTCCAGGGAACAGTAGAAACTCATGTCCAGGTAACAGTGGAAACTCATGTCCAGGTAACATTGGAAACTCATGTTCAAGTAACAGTAGAAACTCATGTCCAGGTAACAGTAGAAACTCATGTCCAGGTAACAGTAGAAACTGATGTCCAGGTGACATTAGAAACTCATGTCCAAGTAACAGTAGAAATGCATGTCCAGGTAACAGTAGAAACTTTATCTCCTGGTAACAGTAGAAACACATGTCCAGGTAACAAGTAATTTCATCTCCAGGTAACACTAGAAATACATGTCCAGGTAACAGAAGTAATTTCATCTGCAGGTAGCAGTAGAAACACATGTTCAGGTAACAGTAAAAACTTCATCTCCGTGTAACAGTAGAAACACATGTCCAGGTAACACAAGTAATTTCATCTCCAGGTAACGGCAGAAATGTCATCTCCTAGTAACAGAAGTAATTTCATCTGCAGGTAGCAGTAGAAACTCCTGTCCAGGTAACAGTAGAAAATCATGTCTAGGTAAAAGTAAAAATTCATGTCCATGTAACAATAGAAACTCATATCCATGTCACAGTAGAATTTCATGTCCAAGTAACAGTAGTAATTTCAGCTGTAGGTAACAGGGAAAACTTCATGACTAGATAACAGTAGAAACTGAGGTCCAGCTATCATAAGTAATTTCATCTCCAGGTAACAATAGAAACTTCATCTTCAGGTCTATTGTCTTTCCCCAGGTGGTTTGTTATCCACTCTTGCCATTAAGCTTAGGGGTGATTGGAGCTCTAGCTAGCATTCTAAAGCCAGATGTGTGACCTCAGCTGTGCTATGACCATATCTGTTCAGGATGTCCCGGACATTTTCTATCCATCTTTTCCATGGTCTTCTTTTGGCTTTGTACCCTGATCTCATTTGGTTATATGTCTGTACGGCCAACTTGTCGTGATGCATTCTCATAATGTGGCCAAACCACTTGATCTGCTGTCTTTCTATGTAATCTGTACAAGGTATTATATCTTTTCTTTCCCTGATTTCTTCATTTCGTAATTTATTGAGCCTGGTGACCCCTGCGACTTTCCTCAAGCATATCATTTCATCTCACATGTCACTTTATCTGCAGGTAATAGTAAAAACTTCATGTCCAGATAACAGTAGTAATTTCAGCTTTAGGTAACAGTAAAAACTTCATGTACAGGTAATAGTGGAAACTTCATGTCCAGATAGCAGTAGAAACTTGATGTCCAGGTAACAGTAAAAATGTTGTCTTCTGGTAACAGACGTAATTTCATCTCCAGGTAAGAGTAGAAACTTCATGTCCAGGTAACTGTAGAAACTCAAGTGCAAGAGTTTGTTTGACTGTATTAGTTGGTATTTATTTTTGTTCATGTGTTAATTAGGTCATTGTCCATATTAAAACCACAGATCAGAACATGCTATCTGCCATTGATTTTCCTGTGCAACTGTTGATATGATTTTCCTGTGCAGCTGTGGATATGATTTTCTTGTACAGCTGTGGATATGATTTTCCTGTGCAGCTGTGGATATGATTTTCTTGTACAGCTGTGGATATGATTTTCTTGTACAGCTGTGGATATGATTTTCTTGTACAGCTGTGGATATGATTTTCTTGTACAGCTGTGGATATGATTTTCATCATAATGGTTGTTTATATTTGGCAATAATATGCTAGTTCTTCTGTTTGTTCTTGTAACTACCATATAACTTATGTGACAGCCTAATTCATGGTCAGCTTGCTTACCATCTCAGCAGGTTATAAAGTGTCACGTTCGAAACCATGTCCAAACAGAAACAAATCTGGATCATGATTTCTCATGTGACATGGCCATTTCTCCAGTCGACCTAGCTGTAGATGGGTACCAAGATACATGGAAAGAACTTGCACAAAATAGAACTATATGTCTACGCTCTACTGTAAAAAAATGTGCAGTAACCTGTGAAAAGTTGAGAAATGCAACAGTGGAGAGTAACTAGAAAGTTAGTGTAGACCAAAAACCATCTACAGTGGTCATCTCATGCCCAAACTGTCCTTGAATATTTGCGACCAGAATAGTACTTATTATACATGTACAAACTCACAATCAAGGACATAACTCTAATAGCTGATTTTTCAAAAGTGAATGTAACAAATGGCCATGATCACGTGAGGAATGAATAAGATCTGTGCCTGATGCATGAGTTAGGGAAGGTAAACACCGCAAGGAAGCGAACTGGTCATCCCGCGTAATAGTTGTTATGGCTTAGTACATAAAGAGTTATCTTCATTCTCAACAGTAGGATACTACTATGGTACCTACCTTCTCCTTTAATATCTTCATCCCTAATGGCAGGTTGCTGCCATGGAACCTACCTTTTACCTTTATAGCTTATGTATGCATTTATTTTTGATGATGTATTTTTTTATATTCTGAGTTTTATAAATGTGTTATATTTGCTCATAATCATTTCTGTTTTGCCATCTGAGACTTAGATATTGTCAACATTTATTTTAGTCAGTCAATTTAGTCATATAGTCAATATTTTCTTTGATAGATTTAGTCGTAACCAGCATTTGCGTTGATAGATTTAGCTATAGCCAACATTGTATTTAACAGATTTAGTCATAGTCACCATTTTATTTGATAGATTTAGTTTTAACCAGCATTTTCATTAGTTGGTTTAGTCATAGACCTATTTTACTTTAGTTGGTTTAGTCATAGGCCTATTTTACTTTAGTTGTTTTAGTCATAGGCCTATTTTACTTTAGTTGGTTTAGTTTTTGTCTTATATTTAATTATAACAAACATATTTAGACATAAATGAAAGAAAGATAGCAGGAAACTGTCTAGCATGTGTAAAATGAAAATATTTGCAACAAATTGTGTAAATACATATTTACAAATGAATACTTTTGTCTGATTCTACTGTATGGTAACATTGATGTCTACATATTGGCTCTGCATGTAGTTTTGTTCTATTCTGAACCCAGTTTTTAAAATGTTTGTTTGCACTTATCTGGATACAGGCCTTGCTGCTGGAATAGCAATTATGTGTAAGGGCATATTTGTTTTATATGTGAAAATGAATTTTCATCAATCTATCTATTCGCTAAACCCTTTGTTGCCTTTTCAGCATCAGGGGTAGAAGAGTTTTCTGGAGATGGCCCTCATGTGTGCTGAGTATATTGTGGAGTTTGTAGCCTCTTTTATTTCGGCGGTCCATCGTTTTCAAGGTCACAGTAGAAACCTGGTGACCTTTAGGTCTGCCTTCACTGTGTAACATAGCTTGCTGTGGTATGATGTCTCCAAGATTGTAGTGGTACCAGTTCTTTGTCTAATGTCTTCATTTCTCATGCTGTCTCTTAGCGATATTCCTAGAATTCTGTGCAAGCCTGCCATTTCAGCTGTCACAAGTTTACGTTTATCTTGTGCTGTCATTGTCCATGTTTGGCATTGGTGACACAGCATTGGTATAATAATTGTTTTGAATAGTGTTATTTTGGTGTTTAAATCTACATTTTACTAAGCCATTGTGTTCTCACTGACAGTTCATCATCTTACAAAAATATTTTTTATTTATATTTAGTCATAGGTAACATCTTGTTTGATGCAGTTAAACCAAATGGGTTCTCATCATGTGATCAGTCCAACTTTTAATATCACATTTGAGGACCCCCGCCCCTCAGGTCATCTATAGTGGGTGAGTGAAGCTCGCAGTGTGTAGCAGGTAGATTAATGGTTCCGCAAGCAGACTTACCTTCTGTGAAAGGCATCTTTATTGATACTTCCTTTCATTAAATAATGTACGTATATGTTTTTTTTAAAAAGAGGCCACATTTGCTTAATCTGTACCTATTTTCAGATTTAAACATAGCCACATTATGTGTTTAAGTTAGTGTCAGCCAACACCATGTTGTGGAGTGGGTATGGTACGGTCCATCAGGTTGTGGAGTGGGTATAGTACGGTCCATCATGTTGTGGAGTGGGTATGGTACGGTGTAGAGATGTAGATATGGACAGCATTACCTTTTGAATTACCAAAGCCAATATTTATTTTTACATTTAGTCAATCAATGTTTTTCTTCTTTAGATTAACCTTAGAACTTTATATACCATGGCAAATAAAACTGTTGATAAACTAACCTCAGTGTCACATGTACCTTTGCAAATAAAACTGCTGATAGACTAATCTAAGTGTTACATGTACCTTTGCAAATGAAACCTAATAAATTAATCTGAGTGTTGTATGTACTTTTGCAAATAAAAATGTTGATAAACTAAACTGAGAGCCTATTTGATCTTTGTTCCAGTTTGAATTATTTCTCCCTGAGGAATGAAATTTATAGTAGTGTTAAGTATTGAATGGCATTTTGTGAGCCATAGGTGTGTCGTCTATTATGTAGTCTATTATGTGTCTGGCACCATGGGAGAGTTACAAAGTAATTCTTGACCCATCATGATACCAGATCACATTTTCATCTCAAGTAGTTGTTCACCTGGACCATTCAGTAAGCATTGGCAACTACTGAACCTAAATATTGCCTAGAAAATTAGTTCTGCCAAAGAATGGCTAGATTGATCACAAAGCCTGAATAAAGCATGCTATCAATGATAACCAAATGTATTATGAATTGTTGATTTTATCCAGAAATTTGATCATTACTGTGTACTGTAACACAAACATTCATCATGAACTGTCTGCTATAAACTAAATGTATCATGAAATTTGTACAACACATGTGTATAACAGATATGTGTATCATTCAAGTGACAGTAACAATACATTTCTGTTATAATATTTCTCTTCATTTCATCTATATTGATTGAAGAGAATGCTGACAGAAACAATGAACATGTTCAGAATATTAAAGAGATGGGAGTGACTAGTGTTGTGAAAGAAGATGTGTCCTTTCTGGAAATATCCAAACAGAAACTGGTTGTGAGAATGAGTGTATATTCATGGCTAGTGAGCTGAATACTTAGGGAGTATTTCTAGTGCTGTGATGTTGATTGTTAATCATGAATGTTGTCTGCATTGTCTTTGATTGCCTGCTAAAAAATACCAAATTTATCTTTGATTGCCTTCTACAACATACCCAATTTATCTTTCATTGAATGCTGCTACAACATACACAGTTCATCTTTGATGGTCTGCTACAACATACACAGTTCATCTTTAATTGCCTTCTACAACATACGGAATTTATCTTTGATTGCCTGCTACAACATACTCATTTGATCTTTGATTGTCTTCAACAACATGCTCAATTTATCTTTGATTGAATGCTACAATATACCCAATTTATCTATGATTGTCTGCTACAACATACTCATTTGATCTTTGATTGCCTTTAACAACATGCTCAATTTATCTTTGATTGAATGTTACAACATACTCATTTGATCTTTGATTGAATGCTGCTACAACATACCCAATTTATCTGTGATTGCCATCTACAACATACCCAATTTATATTTGGTTTCCTTCTACAACATACCTAATTTATCTTTGATTGAATGCTGCTACAACATACCCAATTTATCTGTGATTGCCATCTACAACATACCCAATTTATATTTGGTTTCCTTCTACAACATACCCAATTTATCTTTGATTGAATGCTGCTACAACATACCCAATTCAATTTTGATTCAATGATGCTACAACATACCCAATTTATCTTTGATTGAATGCTGCTACAATATACCCAATTTATTTTTGATTATCTTCTACAACATACCCAATTTATCTTTGATTGCCTGCTACAACATACCCAATTTATCTTTGATTGCCTTCTACAACATGCCCAATTTATCTTTGATTGCCGACTACAACATGCCCAATTTATCTTTGATTGCCGACTACAACATACCAAATTTATCTTTGACTGCCTTCTACGACATGCCCAATTTATCTTTGATTGCCTGCTACAACAAACTCAATTTATCTTTGATTGCCTTCTACAACATGCCCAATTTATTTTTGATTGTCTTCTACAACATACCCAATTTATATTTGATTGCCTGTTACAACATACCCAATTTATCTTTGATTGCCTGTTACAACATACCCAATTTATATTTGATTGCCTGTTACAACATACCCAATTTATCTTTGATTGCCTGTTACAACATACCCAATTTATATTTGATTGCCTGTTACAACATACCCAATTTATCTTTGATTGCCTGTTACAACATACCCAATTTATCTTTGATTGCCTGTTACAACATACCCAATTTATATTTGATTGCCTGTTACAACATACCCAATTTATCTTTGATTGCCTGTTACAACATACCCAATTTATCTTTGATTGCCTGTTACAACATACCCAATTTATATTTGATTGCCTGTTACAACATACCCAATTTATCTTTGATTGCCTGTTACAACATACCCAATTTATCTTTGATTGCCTGTTACAACATACCCAATTTACCTTTGATTGCCTGTTACAACATACCCAATTTATCTTTGATTGAATGCTGCTACAACATAACAATTTATCTTTGATTGATTGCCGCTACAACATAATCGATTTCTCTTTTTTGAACTCTGCTAGACCATACCCAATTTATCATTTTGAATCTAATGTCACAAGTTTCTGTATATTTTGTAAAATGTAAACTTGTGAATTTGATTCTAATGTAACACATGTCTATATATTTTCTGTACGTTGTGAACTTGTTATTTCGATTCTAATGTAACAAGTGTCCGTATTTTCTGTGTATATGATCTTGTTAATTTTATTCTATCCTAGCAAGTGTGTCTATATTTTAAAATAATTTTCCTGGAAGATTAAAATTTGGGTTCATTGTGGGAGTAGTGTCCGCACATTCCAATGCTTTAATGTTAGGCTTGATTACATACAGCGTCTGAGACATGCAGATAAAAACATGCAGTGACTGCTACCGATAATCCGATCTGCATGCAATGCATTGAGAGGGCCCCCACCATATAGGGTGTTCTTCCAGAGGAGTAGTGTAATGTGCGCAGACTGATAGATGCTGTGTTGTATGTGCCTGAGGCAAAAGTTACGTTAAATAATCTTTGATTTGGTTAGCTAAAATGAGGTGTGACATCTGTCTGTAATGTAACGAAATTGGTAATTATTAAGATTCTATTATATCAAGTAGGTCTATATTTTCTTTACATTTTCCTGTAAGATGTAAACTTGCTATTCTGAATAAAAATGTAACAATTGTCTATTTGTGTTTACTATAATTTGTAAAATTGTTGTTCTGAATATAATGTAACATGTGTCTATTTGTATTTACTTTAAGATGTAAACTTTCTATTCTGAATAATATGTAGCAATTGTCTATTTGCATATATTGTAAGATGTAAATAATTGTATATATATATATTATATATATAGATATGTTATTTCTGTAAGATGTAAACTTGTTATTCTAGATTATAATGTAGCAAGTATATATATTTGGGAAATCTTCTGGATCTGAACAAAATCTCCAGGGAGATCACCACATTGCAAATTGGAAGTAATAGCTAATCGCTTGCAATTCCTTGGGACTACAACAACAACAGGTACTAAAAGAAATGGCACTCTGTTGTAGTCATTTCTTGAATATTCAGTTGATAGCGGTAAGGATGAGGGAGATACGAGTATTAGGAAAACATCATGAGATGAACAGGATACGGGTCTTCTAGACTGCACCATCGATTTTGATTCTAATGGTGGACTGTTGCTGCCAACCTTCGATGCCGACATGAAACTGGATGATGATGATGTATACCAATACATAAATGTGCCGATACTCTTTTTATGATTTTGTGGCAATCAATTTCTACAATTTATGATCATTCCATGTATTCCCTTCATAACTGTTGTAAATGTATTGATGAGTTTACTGCATGTGTTTACATCCTCTTACCAGATCCGTGTTTCCCTGGCACATTCTCAAATTGTTGATAACATTCTATTACATTATTCAATTAGCTCCACGACAGCTGAGATTGGAAGTATTTTGTGAGTGTAAGAAGGAAAGACTTAGATTGACAGAAGTACAAATATGCCTAATGTGAAATATATTCCAAAAATATGCATCGATGGAAGACATTTATGTGTAGATATGTGATGAAATAACTTGCGTCATATGATATGACATGATATTTGATGAAGTTACTTATGTCACATGATATTTGATGAAGTCACATACGTCACATAATATGCATGATGAAGTTATTTGTGTCACATAATATTTGATGAAGTCACTTACATCGATGAAGTTACTTATGTCACATAATATGTATGATGAAGTTACTTGTGTCACATAATATTTATGATGAAGTTACTTGCGTCACATGATATTTGATGAAGTCACTTACATCACATAATATGTATGATGAAGTTACTTGCGTCACATAATACTTGATGAAGTCACTTACATCACATAATATGTATGATGAAGTTACTTTCATCACATAATATTTGATGAAGTCACTTACATCGCATAATATGTATGATGAAGTTACTTATGTCACATAATATCTATGATGAAGTTACTTGCGTCACATGATATTTGATGAATCACTTACATCACATATTATGTATGATGAAGTTACTTATGTCACATAATATGTGATGAAGTTACTTGCATCACATGATATTTGATGAAGTCACTTATGTCACATAATATGTATGATGAAGTTACTTACGTCACATGATATGTGATGAAGTTACTCATGTCACATGATATGTATGATGAAGTTACTTACGTCACATGATATGTGATGAAGTTACTTACGTCACATGATATTTGATGAAGTCACGTACATCACATAATATGTATGATGAAGTTACTTATGTCACATGATATTTGATGAAGTCACTTACATCACATACTATGTATGATTAAGTTACTTACGTCACATGATATGTGATGAAGTTACTTGCATCACATGATATTTGTTGAAGTCGCTTATGTCACATAATATGTATGATGAAGTTACTTATGTCACATGATATTTGATGAAGTCACTTATGTCACATAATATGTATGATGAAATTACTTACGTCACATGATATTTGATGAAGTCACTTATGTCACATAATATGTATGATGAAGTTACTTACGTCACATGATATTTGATGAAGTCACTTACGTCACATAATATGTGATGAAGTTACTTACATCACTAGATATGTGATGAAGTTACTTGCGTCACATGATGACTGCAGTTCATGATAGCATATTAGTTCTGGCATATGGTCATCACTGCAGACGTGACTTGCATCACATGATGACCGCAGTTCATAATTGCATATTGGTTATGACATATAGTCATCACTGCAGACGTGACTTACATCACATGATGACTGCTGGTCATGATAGCATATTAGTTCTGACATGGTCATAACACTAGTAAGTTATATGATGACCCTAGTTGATGGCAACACACCAAAGTTAACATACACATATATACATGTGTGTAGTTTACTTGTCGTATTTCTGTCATAAAACTACACTTCATCATGTTGTATCAGTAACCTAGGCAACAGCGCTATACTAGCATGTGTTCAGACGAATGTGTACCCGCATTCTATTTAACAAACTGTAGCATTAAAATATGCTTCCATATCCTGTCTGTCAGACCAAACATCTGTTTATTACAGATCTGTACAGAGTTAAGCTATCAGACCAAACATCTGTTTATTACAGATCTGTACAGAGTTAAGCTGTCAGATCAAACATCTGTTTATTACAGATCTGTACCGAGATAAGCTATCAGATCAAACATCTGTTTCTTACAGATCTGTACCAAGATAACCTTTCAGATCAAACATCTGTTTATTACAGATCTGTACCGAGATAAGCTATCAGATCAAACACCAGTTCTAGACAAATCTGTTCAGGAGCAGGCTGTCAGGTCAAACATCAGTTCTGTACAAATCTTTACAGAGTCTGGCTGCCAGATGAAACTGAGATACTTTAAACACTATCAAACCGTGTTAGTCATGTGACTGGGTTTGTTAGTCATGTGACTGGGTTTCTTAGTCATGTGACTGGGTTAGACACCAAGCTGGCGGATGTGAACACTTCATCCGAGCAGTTCCAGGTGGTCAATTACGGTCGCGGAGGATTATACGTTCCACACGAGGATTCAGTGGTACGTTCTATATTCTCACGAGGATTGTGTACTGTAGTAAGTTATATATTATCTATTCACTCGAGGATTATGTAGTGTAGTAAGTTATATATTATCTATTCACTCGAGGATTATGTAGTGTAGTAAGTTATATATTATCTATTCACTCGAGGATTCTGTGGTAAATGTATATCCTCTATTCGCGCGAGAATTATGTAGTAAGTCGTATATCCTCTGTTATCATCAATATCTTCTATTCTCACGAAGAGTCAGTGGTAAGTGTATATCCTCTATTCTCACGGGATTCAATGGTAATTTGTATATCATCTATTCTCACGAGGATTCCGTGCTTAGTTGCATACCCTCTATTCTCACAAGGAGTCAGTGGCAAGTTGGGTGCCCTATATTCTCACGAGGATTCAGTGGTGATAATCCAGTGGTCGTCAAAGGCAATTATGTGGATCATAGCTAAAACCTGTGATGTCGTCACAGACAAGTTGGTGGAAACTAGTTTAAACCAGTGATGTTATTACATGCAAATAGGTGGATCCTAGTTTAAACCTGTGTTTTCGTCTGTAGCTTGATGTATATAAGAACAACCACCAAACTACAAGAATATCATGCTGCTGTTATACCAACCTTACTATACGCCCTTTCAATACTTATGAAGGCGCAGGCACGCTGGGCAGGCCATCTTGTGCGTATGGAGAACTCGCGTTTGCCAAAACAAATATATTATGGAGAACTCAAGGCAGGATTTCGAAAAGCTGGTGGACAGAAAAAGCGTTTCAAAGACACGCTCAAGTCATCCTTGAAACATCTTGACATTGACGTAGGCGCTTGGGAGAGCTTCGCTCAGGATAGAATAGCATGGCGTTACAGCATTAGAACGGGAAAACTAGCGGCGGAAGAATTCAGGCAAGAAACTGCAAGACAGAAGCGGACACGTAGAAAAGAAAAAACATCTCAACCTCACACAGATACCTTCTATTGTCAATTCTGTAAAAGAACATTTTGTGCGCGCATTTGGACTTGCTAGTCATTTAAAAACGCACTATTAACTTTATTGTTTAATTATTTATTGATATTATTATTATGGTTGAGTTTTTGGTCATCGTCGATCACGACGGACGAACATCATCAGCTTGATGTAACTTGTTCATAGGCTACCCAGAGCATCATATACGGGAATCCTATGAGATGGTATTCCATAGGTTTATATCAGTGTTGGTGTTGCATAGATTTATGTAGTGATGGTGTTCCATGGGTTCATATCGGTGATGGTATTGGAATCACTGACATGTTAGAGTACGATTAATCAGCGAGTAGACATTGCATTAATATCTATAGGTAACAAATGTAATCACAGCGTGCGGTCATTGCACTTATATGACTTCGCGGCGTACGGTCATAACATTTATGTGACTAGATAACAGAAATGTAATCACGACACGCTATCATTGCATTTATGTGACAGGCGGTCATAGCATTTATATGACTAGATATCAGAAATGCAGTGACAGCGGCCGTCATTGCATTGATGTGACATGCAGTCATTGTATTTATATGAATTTCAGTCATTACACTTATATGCGTAGATAACAGAAAAGTAATCACGGCGTGCAGTCATTGCATTTATTTGATATGCAGTCATTGCACTTATATGACTATATATCAGAAATGTAAATAACCAAAATATTGGAGGACGTCCGACAAAATGGAGAGTGCCGCATTAACCAAACAAATAAGTAGGAAGTACAAAAAAAGGTAGAAGGCTACTAAAAATGACTAACTATCAATAATAAAAAAATAACGAACTAACAATAAAATATAGAACAGGGACACTTTTCTACGTTGTGGTCCAAATGGAAACTTTTTTAAGAAACAAATACCAACCAAAAGCACAAAACCATAAACATATTGAAAACTAGAACTTGGAGCTGTTTCCCTTATCAGAAAACATATGCAAGTGTTATTAGGGTACGCATGTCTAATAGAAGAAAAATTGTGTGCGTTCAATATGTGAGCATAAATTTGCACACTGTTGAAAGACAGAAATAGACATAGATGAATAGACAATCAAGTGGAAGCCAAACATGAAAGATGTAAAAGTAGAGTTAGGGGCCAACAATCAGTAGTGTCAAGGGGGGGGGGCTGAAACCATAAAAATGTGTAGGGAGGATCAACAGTTGTCAACATCCGGAAAAGACATGCATCACATTATACACACATCCATATTAAACACATACACACATACCATCATAATATATGAACATCAATACCTATACACACATACATATAAAACACAACAACCGAACACATATTTATACATACCATCATAATATATGAACATCAATACCTATACACACATACATACAAATCACACACATATGTGAATATATATATAAGTGCATACAAGTACAAACACATACATGTAAATAGATATTACTATATGTACAGAGCCACAAAAACACACGTGTCAACAGATACAACCACGTACACCAATATATGCATTACATATACGCATACATATATACACAAATATGTACATATACACACACACATATATATATATATATATATATATATACGCAAATACATCAGAAATACTGAAATAAATATATTTCTTTAACATAATTAATACATAGATGTAATCAAAATGCACACGCATGTAAATGTATCCACACACAAGAAAGGGTTCACACAATAATATTTATAAGCCTACATAATGACATAGAATGCAGATACATGCATTAATATAATCAAGCACTCACATAAAAATTTAAACATGCTTTCACATAAACATTTTCTCACACAAATACATGCAAGGACATGAACATTCACACTCATAAAAATATATACATGTATAAACATTCATTGACATGAAGACATTCACATCCATTACTCTAACATAATCATATGTGCATATACCAATGTATGACCCAAATTTCAGATATGTGGGCACCCATCTGTTAAACAATAACAAATTGAAGAAATGAATCAATAATAAAGGTCGAGATATGTAGAGTCAACACTTAAGTGACACAGAATTGTATTTTCGATCGATTAGTCGATTGCATTTGTAGCCCTTAGTATTGAATAATCGCAAAAATTAATCATTCAAGATGGAACAACTAATATTTCCAATACAACACAAATCAACTTGTTCAAAAAAACATTAAATATTACTGTATGTCTTTACGATATCTGCAATTTACATACACAAGGCTGTAAACATTAGTACGTACAACACATTATGTACATTACATTACGTTATGCCAATATGTAAACATTAGTACGTACAACACGTTACATACAACACATTATGTACATTACGTTATGCCAATCTGTAAACATTATCTCCCCTAGGATCTTCCAACACTGAAGATCAATGCTCGTGTTGCAGGCATACACATTTACAATCATGATTGGGTGCTGGACCCTCACTGCCTGTAACTGGCTGTTGTCGCTATCCCACTTGGACATATCAACCTCGCATACACTAAAACCCTCGCGTACTACGATTGCCTGTCCAAGATGTCGCCTGTTGTAGAAACACTTAAATCCGGCTATCCTGATATTACCACTTTCACCTAGCTGTGTTTCTTGCAATGCAATGACGTCAGCCTCATAACACATCTTTTCTAGCTCTGTTCTACGCTTGTGTACACTGGCCACATTCCAAAACAGAACACGCACGTTTTTAATTTCTAGCCTAGCTGTTTTCGATCTCGTTCGTCTAGCACCCGCCCGGTGACTTTTCCTTTTTGAGCCACCTCGTTTAGGCCGCTTGATATTGGCCGCCATTTTTCAAACAGTGTGACAGCGAATGGAACAGGAAAAGCAGATCCTCTTCTGTGGTGACTTCAATGCGAAAGGTACATCATATGTGCTTCGAACAAACAGGGAAGAGAACTTGAGGAGGCCCTGACAGATACGGACTTGGTGTGCCTTAACGATGGCCGTATAACAAGGATGGCAAGCAGGGATGGTGATGATGATAGCACTATCGACATGGCATTGGTGTCATAAGCTTCTGTGGCTATCTGCAAATGGGACGTGCTGGGGCATCATGGCAGAGACCATCTCCCGTGTGTTGTTCTCTTAAAAAATGACAAAAGTAAGCAGATAAGGCCAAAGGTAAGATCCTTTAAGTATGATCGCAGAGGAGTGGATGTTGTGAGCAGAATTCGACAAGTCAAACGTAAGGCTCAAGTAGTGGGAGATCAGGCGTGGGATAGGCCCCCCTGGTGGAACGAAGAGGTTCAAAAGGCATGGAGCGAGAAACGGAAAGCAGTATCACTATGGCAAAGGGCAAGGAAACGTGTTGCGGCTCAGCCCATGGAGGTCGCACAATTGAAACGGAAGAAATATATCTTAGTCCCAACATTCAAAGATATTGCAAAGTCAGCAAAGGCGTTAAAATGGGACGAATTTTGCCAGGAGATCACACGCGAAAAGTCACTAAAATTGTTCTGGCGGTTACACAAGTCCATGAATGGTCTGACAAGACGCGTGACTATTGCCGATTTCCAGAGCGACGATACCGTCTGGCAGAAGATATATACACAGTACATATCGCTGGCAATCAAATCACAGGTGTTGGCAGAACGATGTCATATGCCGATGATATCCTGGTGTATAGACAGGGCAGAAATCGAGAAGAGTGCGTTGTGGAACTACAGAAGGAGCTGGACAGACTGACAAATTGGTGTCGAGATACGGGAGCAGTGGTTAATCCGTCTAAGGCATTCGTGACGTGGTTTTCATTGAACAATCACATAGTAAAGACACCCATGCCACAAGTTTCGTTGTCCGGGAAAAGTTTAGAAAGAACTAGCACAATGAGATATCTGGGTGTGTTTTTTGACAGAAGCCTGAGTTTCAGGGAACATGTTGACCACATTATCATAAGGGCAGGTAAAGGCTTAGCAGCAATGAAGGTCATGGCTGCTGCGCAGTGTGAGCGAAGATTGTTATTTCTTATGTACCAGGGTTTTGGTTGTGGCTGTGGTGGAATATGCACTGGCAATTCTGACTCTTAGCCAAACTCAGATCGAAAGACTGGATAGAGTCCAGAATGCAGCAATGCGTATCATTCTGGGATGCACAAGAGACACATCGACAAGAGCTATGCGATACCTACTTGACTGCCCAACAGCTCAGCATAGATTACAGTATTGTCGTGCACGGGCGTACCTTCAAATACATGCAGATAAGGAACACCCGTTGCATTCCGAAATACAGAAAGTTAAAGGCAGCAGACTCAAGAGAGAAAGGTCGTGGATGGGACGTGCTGAGGATGTAATACAAAGCGTGTGCAGATTACAGGATATGGCAGCAGGTGCGGAATGGATAGGTCTACCCACATATTTCGAAACTTGTTTGAGAGTAGTAATATCACTTAGCAGGAAATGCAGAGAATGGTGTCCCACAGCTGTGGAGAAAGAAGTGCAGGCTTTAATCAGTGAGAATACCAAATAGGGGGATGTGATTATATACACTGATGGATCTGTAATTAGGCATGTTCACAGTGATTTGGCCTTTACAGTTCATTGCGCAGGTAAAACGATCAAGGAGGAAAGTGGTCCCTTTGCGGTCAGTACGAGTAGTATGACCATGGAGACTATGCCGGTGACCAAGGCATTTGAGTGGCTACGCACACAGAAGGTAACGCAGGTCTGCATCTTGAGTGACTCTATGAGTATGATTAAGAAGGTACAAGTGGGTCTCGTTCGCGAACAGTGGATTGAGGCCTTGAGAAATGCGAGCTTGAAAGCGGTTACATTTATTTTCGTGCCGGGACATGTGGGCGTTCGAGGCAATGAAAGAGCGGATCAACTGGCATCGTGTGCGATTGTGGCACAGGGCGATGGGGCAATGGATCGCGCTGACGTTTTGACCTCCTTAACTGTAGCAAGCTGTGTTTACAAATCCAAAAACATCCCCCTGCCACTGAATTCTTTTTTGAGAATTTGTGTTATTGATTGTGGCTGTTTTAAAAATTCAATAACTTTTTTGTTGTTAGAGATAATTAATTAATATTTGTACATATAAATATAGAATTGAATACTGCATATATCGGTGTAATTTGTTTACGTGTGTATGTGATACCAGACGTATTAGAAAGTAGTAAAGATGATTTTTCACCAAAAAATAAAGAAATTATAACAGATAAAAGGAAAAAAAATTATTAAAAAATTACTTATCTATGGTTTTTATATTTTCTGAAGTGGGAACCCTGTAAAATAAACCTAATTCAAATAGTATTTATGTGGTTTCATTGTCAAATCATCATAATGTCACTGGTAAGAATGAATGAACCTCATAGATTTGCCATAAATCGTTATCTGAAAGATAGACCTAGTCATTTTTTATCGCTCCAACACAGTCGATATTCAGTGATTCACCATTTGAATCATGAAAGCAGCGTGATCAATGGACAATACTATATTATATTATAAAAATCAACTTACCTCTCAAAACACGTCTAACACACTAACGTTATCAGCTAGGCCTATATCTCCAACAATTTCATCGAAGTCGCTACGCCAATCATGGCTATATGCCGAAGGGACATGCACATTTTCTACAATTTCATCCTCAAAAATTTCTTAACCCACGCTGCCAACAGAATCAGTATCACTAGAATTATCACTATCTAACACCACATCATCTACTGGAGCGATATCTGCTTCTAGGAACAGCACAATTTCCTCCTCATCGGAATAGTCATCCATAATAAACTCGAAGAATCCATGATGAACAAACTTGATTGCTTGGATGTCTGTAGGAAAAAACGAACTACTCCTCTCTATTCTACAAGATTTGTGTGACAAAGATGGTGGCAGACGTGGAAATGGAATAGGCTTCATCTGCGCATGTCCCAGTTTATGTGCATTTCCAAACGAGGCTGTACTACGGGAAAAAAACACGTCATGTTTATAGGTGGGTCAGGACACCTTTAGCTTAGAAGGAGCTAGTACTTTAGGGGATCCGTACCACCTTTAGCTTGCTAAAGGTTAAGAGATATAACACGCGAGAGTGAGACTAATGTGGATGATGATTCCTTTTCAATGGGTAGGATTAAAGATCAGGGATTGAAATGCGGTGTTGCTAGAGGTGAACTTTTTGGAGGGCGCAGAAGAATGATTGTCAATCAGCATAGGACCGGTACTGTCAGCAGAAGTGTGATGGCGGATACACTCAACGAGAGATCGGAGCAACTATGGACGTGTCCAGTTGGCAGCGATGATGATCCGACGACTAACTAACTAATCTGTAAACATTAGTACGCACAACACGTTACGTAAAACACATTATGTACACTACTTTATGCCAATCTGTAAACATTAGTACGTACAATATATTATGTACAACACAGTATGTACACTACGTTATGAAAATCTGTAAACATTAGTACGTACAACACTTTTGTACGACACATTATGTACATAACGTTACGTACAACACTTTAGTACGACACATTATGTACATAACGTTATGTACAACACGTTATGACAATCTGTAAACAGTACAACACGTTACGTACAACATTTTAGTACGACACATTATGTACAACACTTTATGTACACCATTTTAGTACGACACATTATGTACAACACGTTATGTACAACACTTTATGCCAATCTATAAACATTAGAACGTATGGCACGTTATGGCAATATGTAAACATTAGTACGTACAACACGTTATGGCAATCTGTAAACATTAGTACGTACAACACGTTACTTACAACACTTTAGTACGACACATTATGTACAACACATTATGTACAAAACGTTATATACAACACGTTATGTACAACTCTTTAGTACGACACATCAAAATCTGTAAACATTCTTACAAGAACTAACGACAATCTGAACACATATTGGTACAACAACTAACGGTAATCTGTAAACACATTGGTACAACAACTAACGATAATCTGTACACACAATGGTACAAACAAATCATGAGAAACGCGTGAAAAGCCGAAAATTGGAAATTGTTGTGACAAGATTTAATGATCAGAAGAAATAACACATGAATAGAAATTAATAGTTTATAAACTATTCTGGCAATCTGTAATGTACTGCATAATGATGATTGTAGCAATTTTAACATTACAATATCTTTAGTGGAATGATGGCAATGATAAGATGATTGAAAATGTAGGTAATGCAAATTCTAACTCACAATGTCCCATAAGCCAATACAACCGAAACACTCGTATGCCTGCAGGTCAATAAAACAGCCAGTCGTGTTTGCAAGTCAATAAAACAGCCATAGTCGTGCCTTAAAGTCAATACAATAAAAAAATTTTTCTTGTAAGTCAATAAAATAACAATAATATTTCATGTAATCCATTAAAAAGACACTTTCGTTTTTGCAACTCAATAAAACAAAAACAAAATATGCCCAGTAAGATAATAGAACCAGAACAAAGTATTACTAGTAAGACAATAAAATAGCAACAGTTCCACCCCTTGTATGACAAATAGCAACAATTCCACCTGTATGTCAAATATCAGCAGTTCAGCCCTCTGTATGTCAAATATCAACAGTTCCGCCCTCTGTATGCCGAATATCTACAGTTACGCCCTCTGTATGCCGAATATCAACAGTTCCGCTCACTGTATGTAAAAAAAACCGTCTATTTTTTAAATACTAAATTGTAATTATTTTTGGAGAACAGCAAAACAATTATTGGGACAAGACGTTTAGTGACGTTCTGCAATAATACTTCGAGTGTCACATGTCAATATACACGTGACACGTTTAATAACATGTCAAACAGTTGTGACAAGTTTAATGACACATGTCATTATAATGACGCGTGACAAAGATTAGTGATAAATAAAATGACACGTGTCATACAGTAGTTACAAGTTTAATGTTATGTCGTATGTTAGGGATAATTATGATGCCACATGTCATACAGTAGTGACAAGTATAATGATAGGGCGCACAGTAGTGACATGTTTAATGACATGTCATACATCGTTGACATGTTTACTGAAATATATCATACGATCTGTGTTTTTATATTCTTAGTCAACTATAGGTGGAGTGTATTTCATTTAAGTTCCGACTTGTGAACTAGCTATCTTTGATACAGAAAAAAATGGCGTCTCGACTTCTCCAGTTAGTTAGTTAGTTAGTTAGTTAGTCGTCGGATCATCATCACTGCAAATTGGACACATCCATAGTTGCTCCGATCTCTTCTTGAGTGTATCCGCCATCACACTTCTGCTGACAGTACCCGGTCCTATGCTGGTTGACCATCATTCTTCTGCGCCCTCCAAAATGTTCACCTCTAGCAACACCGCATTTCAATCCCTGATCTTTAATCCTAGCCATTGAAAAGGAATCATCATCCACATTAGTCTCACTCTCGCGTGTTATATCTCTTAAGGAGGTCAAAACGTCAGCGCGATCCATTGCCCCATCGCCCTGTGCCACAATCGCACACGATGCCAGTTGATCCGCTCTTTCATTGCCTCGAACGCCCACATGTCCCGGCACGAAAATAAATGTAACCGCTTTCAAGCTCGCATTTCTCAAGGCCTCAATCCACTGTTCGCGAACGAAACCCACTTGTACCTTCTTAATCATACTCATAGAGTCACTCAAGATGCAGACCTGCGTTACTTTCTGTGTGCGTAGCCACTCAAATGCCTTGGTCACCGGCATAGTCTCCATGGTCATACTACTCGTACTGACCGCAAAGGGACCACTTTCCTCCTTGATCGTTTTACCTGCGCAATGAACTGTAAAGGCCAAATCACTATGAACATGCCTAATTACAGATCCATCAGTGTATATAATCACATCCCCCTCTTTGGTATTCTCACTGATTAAAGCCTGCACTTCTTTCTCCACAGCTGTGGGACACCATTCTCTGCATTTCCTGCTAAGTGATATTACTACTCTCAAACAAGTTTCGAAATATGTGGGTAGACCTATCCATTCCGCACCTGCTGCCATATCCTGTAATCTGCACACGCTTTGTATTACATCCTCAGCACGTCCCATCCACGACCTTTCTCTCTTGAGTCTGCTGCCTTTAACTTTCTGTATTTCGGAATGCAACGGGTGTTCCTTATCTGCATGTATTTGAAGGTACGCCCGTGCACGACAATACTGTAATCTATGCTGAGCTGTTGGGCAGTCAAGTAGGTATCGCATAGCTCTTGTCGATGTGTCTCTTGTGCATCCCAGAATGATACGCATTGCTGCATTCTGGACTCTATCCAGTCTTTCGATCTGAGTTTGGCTAAGAGTCAGAATTGCCAGTGCATATTCCACCACAGCCACAACCAAACCCTGGTACAAAAGAAATAACAATCTTCGCTCACACTGCGCAGCAGCCATGGCCTTCATTGCTGCTAAGCCTTTGCCTGCCCTTATGATAATGTGGTCAACATGTTCCCTGAAACTCAGGCTTCTGTCAAAAAACACACCCAGATATCTCATTGTGCTAGTTCTTTCTAAACTTTTCCCGGACAACGAAACTTGTGGCATAGGTGTCTTTACTATGTGATTGTTCAATGAAAACCACGTCACGAATGCCTTAGACGGATTAACCACTGCTCCCGTATCTCGACACCAATTTGTCAGTCTGTCCAGCTCCTTCTGTAGTTCCACAACGCACTCTTCTCGATTTCTGCCCTGCCTATACACCAGGATATCATCGGCATATGACATCGTTCTGCCAACACCTGTGATTTGATTGCCAGCGATATGTACTGTGCATACATTGAAAAGTACAGGAGATAGAGGCGATCCCTGTGGCAGACCAGGGCTAATAACCGTTGGTGTAGATATCCAGTTACCACACTTAAGAACTACAACCCTGTGCATCAGGGCGGCGCCAATGCAACGTACGACAAAAGGATTAACTGCAAGATTTAGCAGCTGGTGCATCAAGATATCCAAGGACACCCTATTGTACGCATCCTTAAGGTCTATTGCGACCGCACATGTCTCAATTCGTGAATCGAACTCCTCAAAAACATCCTGCGCAAATATGGCTGCATTCTGCCATGTCTTCTTTCCTGGACGATATCCTCCTAACAATGTTGGTAAACACTTATTTATTTCAAGATAACACGATACCTTCCGGGCCACAGTTACACTTCTCCAGTTAATGGCTAAGGACACAGCGTAGAATTTCCTCGCAAAGAGACAACCAAAAGTCAACAATAGGGAATGTCCATACCTAGACAGAAAAGTCTGTGACGGCACGCGAGGCGGAGGAATCCAAATGGGTCAACGGCTCAATCGTCGAAACAACAAAGTGTGTGGCGCACAAGAGGTACGTTCTGGGCATAAGAATGAATATTGGCTGGCCATCGTGGAAAAGACTGGGAACTTACAACGTATACCCCAAAGCCAACCAATGGACCAACAACATCTAACGATTTAGGTAGCAACATATTAGAATAGGAACATGGAATGTTAGAACAATACATGGACACTAAATAAAGAATTGGAAGACAGAATTGATGCCTTTGAGATGTGTGTATATTGAAGAATATGGAGAACATCATATAAAGAGAAGAAAACAAATAAAGAGGTGCTAAAAACACTTAATATGAAGAAGGAATTACTAAGAGAAATAAAGATCAGGCAAATAAAATATTTTGGACACATTAAACATTAAACTGAGACCATCCACGCACAGTGCTGACACACGCCTTATAGTGCTGACACACGCGTTACAGTGCTGACACACGCCTTATAGTTCTGACACACGCCTTATAGTGCTGACACACGCGTTACAGTGCTGACACACGCTTTACAGTGCTGACACACGCGTTACAGTGCTGAAACACGCCTTATAGTGCTGACACACGCCTTATAGTGCTGACACACGCGTTACAGTGCTGACACACGCCTTATAGTGCTGACACACGCCTTATAGTGCTGACACACGCCTTATAGTGCTGACACACGCCTTATAGTGCTGAAACACGCCTTATAGTGCTGACACACGCGTTACAGTGCTGACACACGCCTTATAGTGCTGACACACGCCTTATAGTGCTGACACACGCCTTATAGTGCTGACACACGCCTTATAGTGCTGACACACGCGTTACAGTGCTGACACACGCCTTATAGTGCTGACACACGCGTTGCAGTGCTGACACACGCCTTACAGTGCTGACACACGTCTTATAGTGCTGACACACGCGTTACAGTGCTGACACACGCCTTACAGTGCTAACACACGCCTTATAGAGCTGACACACGCGTTACAGTGCTGACACACGCCTTATAGTGCTGACACACGCCTTATAGTGCTGACACACGCGTTACAGTGCTGACACACGCCTTATAGTGCTGACACACGCCTTATAGTGCTGACACACGCGTTACAGTGCTGACACACGCCTTATAGTGCTGACACACGCCGTACAGTGGTGACGATTTTAATGATATACGTCACACTGGAGTGACATGCTTTATGACACATCAAATATTGGCGTAACATGTTAGTGACACATGACATACTGGCGTGATATGTTTAGTGATACATGACATACAACAGTTACACATTTAAGTATACAATTTAATTGATATGAACAACATATCTGCGTTATTGATAACAAAGTGACATGTTGTGGTGATGCTGTGATGGCGATGATGAGGAAACTACAATGGTACTACGGTTGTTTATGCCAATCTTTGTAGTTTCATTTTTCGTTTCAGGTTGTCGATATATTTTGGACCAAAACTTGTACAACTCCTATACTATGATAGCTACATTCAATATGGCGGCAGGGTGTCATACAGATGATGCCATCAGATCGCCAGTCTTCTTCGTCAGAGACTTTGCCGGGATCCAATCTTGAGATGTGTTGGAAACGAAACATGGACTCTTCTCTCAACAGTTCAGGCATGAACCTTCAACAGATGTCATCACATTTGGGTTGGGGTGGGGGCGGGGATTTATAAGTCGAGAAATCTATTGCAGTGTGAACAGAAATAATGAAGTGTATGAGACGAGGATAATGTTTACTGTCTTGCTGTCTCTTTCTAATTCTTTGCAATGTTCAAATCTGTTCAAATTTGTTAATACCGGCAGTAATTTGACCACGTCACAGTGGCCCATTCAGATACGTCTTGTTCCCAGATTGTTGTCAAATACTGCAACACTTGAGAGATGTATTTAAATAGATTTCTCCATCTTTCTTTTTATCATCTTCATTTTAAAGACTATTTAGGCAAAGCACAACACAAAAGAATGTATTTTGTATCTATAGCACCACATAGGGCAATATATTTTATAGACATATCTTCACATAGAACAATCAATTTTTAGAAAAATTTCCACATAGAACAATATATTTTAGAGGCATAAAAGAATATATTTTTGTAAGACAATCTCTGGTACTGCAGACGGCCTTCCTAACGAAATTGAGATTTAATCAGCAAAAGCATAGACACATTGTATCTTCACCACGCCTTGTGTCACTTAAATTGTGTCAATCCCACATTGCAGCAGATTTTAATTTATGTCACTCCCTCATTGCAGCAGATTTTAATTTATGTCACTCCCTCATTGCAGCAGATTTTAATTTATGTCACTCCCTCATTGCAGCAGATCTTAATTTGTATCACTCCCTCATTGCAGTTATCTTAATTTGTGTCACTCCCTCATTGCAGCAGATCTTAATTTGTGTCACTCCGTGTAGGTAAGAACTTGAGAGAGAACAGAGCTTGTGTCTTCTCGATTCAACGTGCAGATAAGAATTTGAGAGAGACCAAAGATTGTGTCTTCATGATTTACTGTTCAGAGAAGAACTTGAGAGAGAACAAAGATTGTCTCTTCATGGTTCACCGTGTAGGTAAGAACTTTGAGAGAGGAGAACAAAGATTGTGTCTTCACGATTGACCGTGTAGATCAGAACTTGAGAGCGGAGAACATAGCTCGCGTCATTACGGTTCATCGTGCAGATAAGAATTTGAGAGAGGAAAATAAAGCTCGTGCCTTCCTTCTAGCTGTTGCAGACATACATTATCTTCTACGGAGAAATGTGGAGAACTATCAAGACATGGTGTTCACTACCCTGCTATATTTGTATATATAACTCAGATATTATAAACACATTGAAGATTCCAGAGTGTTGCTTACTAAACACAATAACAAAAAGAAAACTACACCTGTTTGTTAATATAAAGAGACACTACTGTTTACAAAACAAATATTGGAGGGCAAAGCACCAGGGCGGAGGAGGAAAGGCAGACCAAGAAGACGATGGGCTGGCGATATTTAAGAAATCATTAATACGTCATTGGAAAATGCAAGCCGCATCGCCCAAGACAGAGAAGGGTTACGGGATTTCATTTGGAAGACAACGTTGTGGAGAGAATACGTCACGACATACCCTGCTATATTATCTACTGTCTATCTCCACGTGAATGATGGTTGGTCGCATTCACATTTGCTGCTAAGCGTAGAGGTGGGAGCTTAAGCTATCGTTCTAATGTCAGATGTGTCGCCGTGGTTGCATTTAGTCTATGTTTGTTCAATGCTATCTTGATGTTTTCTATCCACCGTTTTCTTAATCTACTTGTAGCTTAACGCCCGGATATTCTTCTGCTATATGCTCTTATAGAGATGTGGTTCTACAGAAGAATGCCGAGAATACCATGGACAGCCAGAAAAACTAATGTAGATATGTTGAAAGAGTCAAATTCGAAACAGACCTTAATAAGCAATATAAGAAAAAGGCAATCTGCTTTTTTTAGCCACTTCATAAGACAGGCAGGTTAAGAGAACATAGTCACTGCAGGCAAAATTGAAGGCAACAGAGACAGAGGGCGACATAGAGAGAAAATATTAAACAGTTCGACAGCCTGGCACGGCAAGGAAACAACAACGACCTTATTACATAATACTGTGGACAGAGAGCTGTGGAGAGCCATGACCGTCTACGCCAGCCGGGATGGCACCTGATGATGATATGCTCTTACTGGTATGTGGTTTGTGTTCATTCTCATAAGGTGACCGTAACAATTTACCTGTCTTTCAATATGTTCAATACATGATATTATACCAACTCTTTTCTTCATTTCTTATTTTATCTAGTATAGTAACCATTGCAGCTTTTCTCAGACACTTGATTCTTGATTAGAAACTGGCTTCACAGCACGCGGGACATTCCCATAAGTGCTCCGCCCTCCGCTCCAGCAGCCATCCCAGTGTATGTAGACTCACAGTTCCGGTCAGGTGTTGATTGTGTGATCTTCGGGACTTTCCAAACAATTTACTTTTCCTCCCCTCACCTCTGAATACTCCCATTTCTAACATTCTCTGTATGTGTACGTTCTCAACCTCATTGACATCATCTGCATCTTGAAATGAATTTATTACCGACGTTATTAAATCTGCTTTATCTCTTCTCAGCAATGTGCCGTCTATCGCCGCATTGCCTGCCAATAAGTCGGCTCTCTCGTTTCCTCTGACCCCAGCATGACCAGGGCAGAATATCCATGTAATGCTTTGGACAACTGAGTTGTTCAATAAGTTCCACCATTCTTTTCTTAGCATGAACTTTTCTATCTTGCGCAACATGCTTTGAGAGTCTGTGAGTATTACCGCGTGTGTTGATGTATCAGTTATCAACCAATTAAGAGCTGCTGTAGCTCCCTCTATCTCCATCCTCATGCTCGATGTGAAAGTAGAATATGCTGAAGATTTCTCAACCAACTTCACGCCATTTCTGTAGGCAACAAAACCCCAACCGCTTTTATTTGTGTTTCTGCTAACAGATACATCTGTGTATATAATTATGTCTTGTGGTTTCGAGTGTAGTTGGGAGAGTTCTTGCACTGTATCCTGAGCCCTGACTGCCATCCATTTTCGACAAGCTTTATCTAGTTGTATTATTACTTTAGTCAGTGGTTTCTTCTCAGTGTCTACCTCCACCCATTCACTGCCCTTTCCTATTTCTTCCAATTCACATACTATTCGCAGTTTGTCTTCAGCATCTGACATCCATGATCTGCCAAGCTTAATACGTTTTCCCTTTGACTCATCTAGACGATGGTGTAATGGGTGGTGGTTGTATTCTGTCACTTTAAGGTACGACTTAACTTGTGCTACTTGATGTCGCACTCTAATGCTGGGGAGATCAAGCAGAAATCTCATAGCAGAGATGGGTATATCTCTAGTACACCCCAGTACTGCTCTCATTGCCTCATTTTGAACTTTTTCCAATCTATCGACTTGTGTCTGTGACAAAGTTAGTAGGCCGAGGCCATAATCTATTACAGATAGCACCACCACTTGCAGGAGCAGAAAAAGTACCCATTGCTGCATGTCAAAGGTCGCCATAACCTTGATAACACTGATTCCTCTTCTAGCCTTCTGAATCATATTTGTGACGCTCTTGTTGAATGAGAGACTTATATCAAAGATTATCCCAAGATATTTAAGGTCCTGTTCTGTTAACTTAAGTGTCTGTTATCAGACACTTTTCACATGTAACGATTTTCCTCTGCTGTGAGACTGTTAAAGTCCATGTTTGACATTGGTAGCAGAGTGTTGGTATAAACATTGTAGATATCTGTTTTTTAAATTTCCATCTTGATCTGTGAGTGATGAAGTAATGATGAAAGTTGGTAGGTCACTGTTTGCTTTTTGGCACCTTGTTTCTATTTCTCTGTGTAGTCTCCCATTTTCTAAAAAAATACTGCCTAGATATGTAAATTATTTGTTCTGTTTCACTTTGGTGGTATCTATGTTATACATTCATTGGTGTTGCAGACTTTCTGATTTTCATAAATTCTGTTTTTGTATGTTAATTTTCATGTTGTACTTTTAACATGCTAATAGCAATGCATTGATATGATCTTGCAACGTTTCCACATCTTTATATATTAGACTTTGCTGTTCGGCTAATAATAGTTCATTAATTTAATTGTTAAGTTACTCATCTTGTTTATTTGTAATGTTTTTCTCTTTGTTGATGTGAGCTTCTTTTATTATTCTGTCCAAGTATATGTTGAAAAGTAGGGGTGAAAGCACGCAGCCTTGTCTTACTCAAGATCTTGTTACGAAAGGTTCAGTTATTCCATCTGTTGTTCTTACTGAGCTTTGGCTATTTTGATATAGGCACCTATTGCTCTTATATTAACAGCCTTAACAGCCTCCCTGCACTCCTTAAGAGGAAAACATGCAGCAATGAAAGCTCCTATATTATCCTGCTATATAAGGCCATAAAAACATTGGCATAGATCAGGAGATATGCCGAGTGTTCAATAGTTGCGCACAGGAGATATGCCGAGTGTTCAATAGTTTCGCACAGGAGATATACCGAGTGTTCAATAGTTGCGCACAGGAGATATGCCGAGTTTTCAATAGTTGCGCACAGGAGATATGCCGAGTGTTCAATAGTTGCGCACAGGAGATATGCCGAGTGTTCAATAGTTGCGCACAGGAGATATACCGAGTGTTCAATAGTTGCGCACAGGAGATATACCGAGTGTTCAATAGTTGCGCACAGGAGATATGCCGAGTGTTCAATAGTTGCGCACAGGAGATATGCCGAGTGTTCAATAGTTGCGCACAGGAGATATACCGAGTGTTCAATAGTTGCGCACAGGAGATATGCCGAGTGTTCAATAGTTGCGCACAGGAGATATACCGAGTGTTCAATAGTTGCGCACAGGAGATATGCCGAGTGTTCAATAGTTGCGCACAGGAGATATACCGAGTGTTCAATAGTTGCGCACAAGAGATATGCCGAGTGTTCAATAGTTGCGCACATTAGATATGCCGAGTGTTCAATCATTCATGTACAGGAGATATGCCGAGTGTTCAATAGTTGCGCACAGGAGATATGCCGAGTGTTCAATAGTTGCGCACAGGAGATATACCGAGTGTTCAATAGTTGCGCACAGGAGATATGCCGAGTGTTCAATAGTTGCGCACAGGAGATATGCCGAGTGTTCAATAGTTGCGCACAGGAGATATGCCGAGTGTTCAATAATTTCTGTACATGAGACATGCCGAGTGTTTAAATAGTCAAACACTGACAGTTTGCATTAGACATGCCGAGTGTTCAAATAGTCAAACAATGAAAGTTTACATGAGACATGCCGAGTGTTTAAATAGTCAGACACTGACAGTTTGCATTAGACATGCCGAGAGTTAAAATAGTCAAACACTGACAGTTTACATGAGACATGCCGAGTTTTGAATCAGTCAAATATATGCTGCATCTGGAGAAGACCCATGAAGTGCCATGATCACGTACTTGATACTGAAATTCTCTCTATAACCAACATCTCGAGGAGAAGGTATACAATTCTGAAGAAGGCACAGCTGAGATGGATTGACCTTGTAAGACAGTCGCACCACCACAGAAAATATCATGTATTAAACATCCCCGTGGGATGCATTACTATTATTAGTATTATTGTTATTGTTATTATTATTACTATTATTATTATTGCTGAAGGCTCATGATGACAACGATTTGAATGTCATCAGTGATGTTCGATGATCATACTATACTCATAGTTTGATATGTGTTTGTGAACACAATGAAACAGCTGTGTTGGTGAACACAATGAAACAGCTGTGTTTGTGAACACAATGAAACAGCTGTGTTTGTGAACACAATGAAACAGCTGTGTTTGTGAACACAATGAAACAGCTGTTTTTGTGAACACAATGAAACAGCTGTGTTTGGGAACACAATGAAACAGCTGTGTTTGTGAACACAATGAAACAGCTGTGTTTGTGAACACAATGAAACAGCTGTGTTTGTGAACACAATGAAACAGCTGTGCTTGTAAGCACAATGAAACAGCTGTGTTTGTAAGCACAATGAAACAGCTGTGTTTGTAAGCACACTGAAACATCTGTGTTTGTAAGCACACTGAAACATCTGTTTTTGTAAGCACAATGAAACAGCTGTGTTTGTGAACACAATGAAACAGCTGTGTTTGTGAACATAATGAAACAGCTGTGTTTGTGAACACAATGAAACAGCTGTGTTTGTGAACACAATGAAACAGCTGTGTTTGTGAACACAATGAAACAGCGGTGTTTGTGAACACAATGAAACAGCGGTGTTTGTAAGCACAATGAAACAGCGGTGTTTGTAAGCACAATGAAACAGCGGTGTTTGTAAGCACAATGAAACAGCTGTGTTTGTGAACACAATGAAACAGCTGTGTTTGTGAACACAATGACATGGCTGTGTTTGTGAACAAATAAAACAGCGGCGTTTGTGAATAAAATGACACGGTTGTGTTTGTGAATACAATGACACGGTTGTGTTTGTGAATACAATGAAACAGCTGTGTTTGTGAACACAATGAAACAGCTGTGCTTGTAAGCACAATGAAACAGCTGTGTTTGTAAGCACAATGAAACAGCTGTGTTTGTAAGCACACTGAAACATCTGTGTTTGTAAGCACACTGAAACATCTGTTTTTGTAAGCACAATGAAACAGCTGTGTTTGTGAACACAATGAAACAGCTGTGTTTGTGAACATAATGAAACAGCTGTGTTTGTGAACACAATGAAACAGCTGTGTTTGTGAACACAATGAAACAGCTGTGTTTGTGAACACAATGAAACAGCTGTGTTTGTGAACACAATGAAACAGCGGTGTTTGTGAACACAATGAAACAGCGGTGTTTGTAAGCACAATGAAACAGCGGTGTTTGTAAGCACAATGAAACAGCGGTGTTTGTAAGCACAATGAAACAGCTGTGTTTGTGAACACAATGAAACAGCTGTGTTTGTGAACACAATGACATGGCTGTGTTTGTGAACAAATAAAACAGCGGCGTTTGTGAATAAAATGACACGGTTGTGTTTGTGAATACAATGACACGGTTGTGTTTGTGAATACAATGAAACATCTCTGTTTTTTAATACAACGACACGGCTGTGTTTGTGAATAAAATGACACAGCTGTGTTTGTGAACACAATGAAACAGCTGTGTTTGTGAACACAATGAAACAGCTGTGTTTGTAAGCACAATGAAACAGCTGTGTTTGTAAGCACAATGAAACAGCTGTGTTTGTGAACACAATGAAACAGCTGTGTTTGTGAACATAATGAAACAGCTGTGTTTGTGAACACAATGAAACAGCTGTGTTTGTGAACACAATGAAACAGCTGTGTTTGTGAACACAATGAAACAGCTGTGTTTGTGAACACAATGAAACAGCGGTGTTTGTGAACACAATGAAACAGCGGTGTTTGTAAGCACAATGAAACAGCGGTGTTTGTAAGCACAATGAAACAGCGGTGTTTGTAAGCACAATGAAACAGCTGTGTTTGTGAACACAATGAAACAGCTGTGTTTGTGAACACAATGACATGGCTGTGTTTGTGAACAAATAAAACAGCGGCGTTTGTGAATAAAATGACACGGTTGTGTTTGTGAATACAATGACACGGTTGTGTTTGTGAATACAATGAAACATCTCTGTTTTTTAATACAACGACACGGCTGTGTTTGTGAATAAAATGACACAGCTGTGTTTGTGAATACAATGACACGGCTGTGTTTGTGAATACAATGACACGGCTGTGTTTGTGAATACAATGAAACTGCTGTTTGTGAACACAATGACAGGGCTGTGTTTATGAAGGAAATGACACAGAGAAATTGAAAGATAAATGTTGCACGATCTCAGTGTCAGGAAAGTCGGGGATTTCGGGTAACACGAGAGAGCAGCCATTCTGCTTGACCAACTAATATTAATTAACACCTAAATAAAACCCAAATAAAACATTCATTCATTTTTCTTGTGCGCTGAAGTTAGCGCATAGGGCAGAGTTCAGATCTCTCCAATACTGTCTGTTCAAAGCTATTCTGTGCAGTTCTTGAATAGTATGGATATTGGTTATTTTATTTTTTCTAAGTATTGTTCTTCTGAGTGATTCTTTTGGTCTACCCCTTGCTCTTTTGCCTGTATGTATCCATTCAAGAGATTGGTGGTGTATTCTGTTGGTGTCTGCTCGTAGGACATGCCCGATGTAGGACCAAGTAAAACATGCAAGGAAAATAATTTTGAAATAATCACAATGAGCAACTATAACATGCCGTATCACACCAAATACGCTACGTGTAATCACTCATAACAATAGCATACATCAAATGTCGTATCACACAAAATACGCTACGTGTAATCACTCATAACAATAGCACACATCAAATGTTCTTACTAACATTAACTGGTATCTTTACATCACAAATCTCCATGAGTCTATGTCTGATAATTGCCAGTGTCATAATAATTTGATAAATACTCACTAAATGTCATTAACTATGTTCTAGATTTGGAGTCACTAAGATTACCGTAATGATAATGTTATTATAAAAATCGTCGTCTGTTTCTGTTGATGTCTTCAGTGTATTTTGTTGCAACACTCATTGTCTATCTGTTTTTTTTGTGTTCATCCAGCTTTTGTTGAATGGTTTAATTTTTACGAACACAATTAATCAAAAGATAATCCTCTCTGCACATCGAACCATTGGTCCATAACAGCACGGGTCTTCTTCTCAAGACAAACCTAAGCGTGTAGTGACTAACCACACTTACTCTCTGTCGGTTTACCTGTCTCATCTGGTTACCCGCATATAGGTCTGGATTAGCCACTTTCCTCAGGACGTTCGTGTAGTCTGGTCAGGATTGCAGATTCACAAATATTCTATACAGCATTCACTTGTTACATCTCCCAAAGAGCATTTAGAACATCAGCTCAGTCTATTACTTGTCTGCTCCGCATGTCAGCAAACCTGTCTGCTCATTCCTTTCCTCAGACACAGGCAAGTCCGTGCACACACATGAAATTGATTAATGTCAGATTAGACTCCATCAAATGTCTGAGTGGCCAGCGATTTTCAATCTTTCTTAGCATGTTCATTGAGTCGATGAGGGAGCATACACAAGCGTATAATGTTTGAGACTAACCACGCCATTGCACTAGTTATCACCATGATCTCAATAATCATACCCCTTGTAATTGTAGCAAATACACCGTTGTCTTCAGTCACAAATCTCTATCCAACTTGTGCGTTTCTAATTTTCGTCGTTTGTTATCATTTGTTATTCACGTAGTTTGTTGTATAACATGTCTCATGTAGTTTGTTGTATAATATGTTTCACTCAAGTAGTTTGTTGTATAATATTTATCACACACGTATTTTGTTGTATAATATGTCTAACACACGTATTTTGTTGCATAATATGTCTAACACACGTAGTTTGTAATTGATGGCACAAATCACATTCACGTACTTTACAAGTAGCATATCTCTCACTGACCACGTTTGCATGTGATGTCACAATTGCTATTGGCGTCGCTTGTATTTTCAGATTTCACTATCATATTTCTGAAGAGATTATATTTTCAATGTTATGTTGTATCTATTGTGACGTAGGTTATATGTGATTTATTTCTTATAAACGTAGTTTGTATGTTATGGCACTGTTCTGGATGACGTAATTCAGAAGTGACACATTTGTCACTGAAGAAGAGTCATTCATTGATTTAGTTTGAAGTGAGACATTTCTCAATGAAACATTCTAAAAGTACCACATCTTTCATTGATGTAGTTTGTAGTGATATCTTGCGTCGGTAGAAGCTTATATTGGCCATCTTGCGTTCACGCTGTCTGTTATGATACGTATGCTATTTTATGTAGAATTTACTTTTGTGATGTTTTGCATAAGACTTATCCAACTGGCGTCGCAGAATCATGAGTAGTGCAGCAGCTGCAGAGAACTTCAGAAATGATAATCTGCAAAAAAATGTGCTCAGACATTATAATCTGCAAAAATGTGCTCAGACATGATAATCTGCAAAAAATGTGCTCAGACATGGTAATCTGCAAAAAATGTGCTTGAATAGAAAGGCAAGAGCTGCTCAATGTCCCACAGTCTCCTCCCACACATGCTCAGTGTGTGGTTGACAATTTCAGGCACGCCTAGGACTCATTAGTCACAGTTGGTCACACCGCAGACATCATTATCTTCATCATCATCCCAGTTGAGCTAAATGGTCATCGTCGATTGCGATGCTCAAACAATGCTCTTGTGATGTGAAATATTCAGATGTGTGTGGGGTAATATGTAGGTAGTGGAATTTATATCGTAACAGTAAATCTACACTTGACACCACACATATCACAACATTATCAACAAATTTGACAATTCACATGTCGTAACAGTTAGCTACATTAGATCCCTCACATCTCGGAACAGTGTGGTCACATTTGACGCCTCATATTTAGGATCAGTGTAGCCACATTTGACCCCAGACAAATGGAAACCTTGTCGCCACATTTCACTCCTCACATATCAGAACAGTATCGCCACGTTTGACTCTGAAGAGTAGCCACATTTGACTCATCATACATGGAAACAGTATAAATTCATTTGACTCCTTACATATCGTAACAGTATAGCTACATTCGATTCATCACAAATCCCTGACTCCTTACATATCGTAACAGTATAGCTACATTCGATTCATCACAAATCCCTGACTCCTTACATATCGTAACAGTATAGCTACATTCGATTCATCACAAATCCCTGATTCCTCACATATCCCTGATTTCTCACAAATCCCCGACTTCTCACATATCCTAGACTCCTTACAAATCCCTGACTCCTTACAAATCCCTGACTCCTCCATATCCATGACGAAGTTTCGAACTGACCATCTTATCGACATCTTGCATCATGAACGAGACTTGATAATCAGTTCTTGTGTCTGTTTGAACGGGATGTCTCTGAGACTTAATAACACTAGTCAACATCAAATTTGCTGTCTATGAGTAATTTTTTAAATTTTGTATTACAGATTTAGGATAATTTTATAGCCCTGAATTCAAAAAATCACATTGGTTTTGTTCAATCAGGTCAGTTTTTTTTATCTAGCACCACATGATGTTTTATAGGTGTGTCATATTCTATGTCAAATCAATCAGTAAAACGACAATTGATTTCCACACTTTTGATAAAAAAAAAAAATTTCCTATTTAAAAGGACAAATAATATAGAAAGCAAGTATTTTATTGTCACATGTATGGATATTTTCACGCCATATGTTGCAACATTTCTTTATCTATCTTGGAATATACAAATTATGAAGATTTCACATGTTTAAACTTACTAGTATTGCTAATTTTGTTTTGGTATTTGTGTAAGGTTTCAAGTTATTCAAATGGCTTTAACTAGAAGATCTTGCAGAAATACACGATTCAATTTTTTTCGCAACAGGCATCAAGAATTCCTCCAATTTTTCGTTGAAGAGAAGGACTTGGTATACTGTACAGATATTGTTCACCTTCTGCAGAAGCTTGGAGTGCAACTTTATGAACCCAGAGATTGGAGACTGTTCATTCACACCTACAAGAGATCACTAAAATGTTTTCTGCTTCACAATGACAATCAGTTTGCTTCTGTTCCCTTTGCTCACTCGACTACGCTGAAGGAGAAGTATGAAGTGGTGAAGTATGTGCTGGATAAAGTTTCTTATTATCAGCACAAGTGGTATATTTGTGTTGACTTGAAGATGGTGAATGTCCTATTGGGACAACAGTCTGGCTTTACAAAGTACCCCTGCTTTCTGTGCACGTGTGATAGTAGGGACAGGTCTCAGCATTATACCAAGAATGACTGGCCTGCAAGAGAAGCATTGGTGCCGGAAAGATCAAAGAACATCGTCAACAATCTTCTGGTAGACAGAAACAAGATACTATTCACACCGCTGCATATCAAGCTTGGCTTGATTAAACAGTTCACCAAAGCCCTGGACAATGATGGTGGTTGCTTCAACTACTTGTGTCGCGTTTTTTTCCAGGATTAACCATAGAGAGGTTGAAAGGTGGTATTTTTGATGGTCCTCAAGTTCGTCAGATCATCAGAGATCCTGAGTTTGAAAAATCAATGAACACATTGGAATTGGAAGCATGGAAGGCCTTTGTTCTGGTTGTGAAGAATTTTTTTGGCAACACTAAAGCCAGTAACTAAGAAGAAGTTGTCAACAATATGCTGACTACTTTCAAAAACCTTGGATGCAACATGTGCATTATTTATTCTCGCATATGGATCGGTTTCCCGAGAATCTTGGATCGATGAGTGACGAGCAGGGAGAGAGGTTCCATCAGGACATAAAAGAGATGGTAACCAGATATCAAGGAGGTTTGGATGCAGTAATGATGTCTGATTACTGCTGGACTCTGAAGAGAGACATCACTGCTGCTGAGCACTCGATAAAGTCGAAGAACTTGAAAAACTTGAAGTTAATATCTTGAACTTTGCTCAGTGATGGCATAATTTACATATCCTTACCTTTTCAATGTCTTCTTTTCATTTATATAATTCCATGTTTGTAACATTTAATAAATATATTCTGTTAAATACTTTTTATGTGAGAAATATAACACACAAATCAACTGCTAAATCACCAAAATGTAGTTATAAATAGAAGGCGCTATAGTCAGAGAAAAGAATTTTTAAAAAAATCAATTTAGAAAAAAAACCTGACCTGATTGAGAAAAATAGATGCCATTTTTGTCTTCAGTGGCACAAAATGCTCCTAATTCAGTTAAAAATTTATAGACAACTTTCAACTTCTTTTTTGTGTGTGTAAACCAGTGAATCAGTGCTTGTGTCTGTTTGTACGGGATGTCTCTGAGATAATACCATCAGAAATGGAATCACTGATGAGCAAATGCGCTTGAGATTCTTGTAACCGCGGGGAGCTCTTACAACTAACTTTAATATCTTTGCAATCTTGATTCTCCTGTGCATCCTCTTGGGTTGGTGGCGTAGTAGAAGAAACCATTCCCTTCCCCGAAATAGAATTTAGATGTGGTCTTCTCTTTGCTTCATCTTTTTTCCATTTCATGCGTCGATTTTGAAACCAAATTTTAATGTGACGTTCGGTTAGACTGAGCATAGCCGCCAGTTCAATGCGCCGTGGTCGAGAGATGTACTTGTTGAAGTGAAACTCCTTCTCCAATTCCAGTAACTGTCCCCGTGTGTAGGCCGTCCTCGTTCTCTTGTTTTCATCTTCCAGAGACAGATGACCCCCTTTGAAAATAAAAAAATAATAACGTGTTGATTTTCTATAAATATTTTAATCATAAAATTGTTCAATGATCGAACATTCAACTCTCAAGACTAATTTAGATTGATCCAACATCCAACACTCAAGATTAATTTAGATTTAGGTTTGGAGAACATAGTCACAACATGCAAGATTGAAGGCAACAAAGACAGAAGGTGACAATGTGAGAAAATATTAGTTTAACAAAATGGCACGGCAGGGAAACAACAACGATCATGATACATAATGCTGGAGATAGAGAGCTGTGAAGAGCCATCATCGCCTACGCCAACCGGCATAGCACCTGATGATGGTGATGATACTTGTATTTATATACATGAATAAGTAATAGTAACAATAACGAAATAAGTAATAGTAGCAATAACCAAATAAGTAATAGTAACTATAGCGGGATAAATAATAGTAACAATAACGGGATAAATAATAGTAACAATAACGGGATAAATAATAGTAACAATAACGGGATAAATAAGGGGAAAATAAGAGATTCTGGGAAACATATAGGCTATATATATATATATATATATATATATATGCCAGTATTTGGTAGTTCAAACATACAGGAAACACATATATGGTAGTATTTGGTAGTTCAGACATACAGAAAACATATATATGCCAGTATTTGGTAGTTCAAACATACTGGAAATATATATACAAAGATAGTACAACATTGTGTAAGGCGATGTCCACCAGCAACTGTCCATCCCTTTTTGTCAAGGAAATGGTGGTGTAGCTGCACAGATGGGACAATTGAGTGAAATATCAATAGAATCGAATGAGGAACTGAATCTACCATTTGTCAACCCGACCGTTACTAAACGTTATGTCTACGGCATGCCAAATCAATTGGTACATACTATCAGAGCAGTGTAGAAAAACAATATCACTGTATTGTAATGACATAACAGGGTGGAGTACTGGCTAATTTGTAACAATAACATGTCTACGCCAGAGATATGCTCTCTCACTTATGACTTTTAATATATACATAAATAATGATGATGATGATTCGGTCGTCCCATTAACTATGTGTAGGTAGCTATTAACAGACCATAATCTTTCTGACAATACTTTATGTCGCGACAAATGGCTGCCCCGACTCGCCCAGTTGCACAGCAACCACTTAAACCACTGGCTATCGGTCGCTGCCTTGTTTCTTGATTGTTGATTAGAAACTGGCTTCACAGCACGTGGGACATTCCCATAAGTGCTCCGCTACAGCAGCCATCCCAGTGTATGTAGACTTATAGTTCCGGTCAGGTGTTGATTGTGTGATCTTCGGGACTGTCCAAAAATTTACTTTTCCTCCCATCACCTCTGAATACTCCCATTTCTAACATTCTCTGTATGTGTACGTTCTCAACCTCATTGACATCATCTGCATCTTGAAATGAATTTATTACTGCCTTCATTAAGTCTGCTTTATCTCTTCTCAGCAATGTGCCATATATCACCGCATTGCCTGCCAATAAGTCGGCTCTCTCGTTTCCTCTGACCCCAGCATGACCAGGGCAGTATATCCATGTAATGCTCTGGACAAATGAGTTGTTCAATAAGTCCTACCATTCTTTTCTTAGTATGAACTTTTCTTATCTTGAGCAACATGCTTTGAGAGTCTGTGAGTATTACCGCGTGTGTTGATGTATCAGTTATCAACCAATTAAGTGCTGCTGTAATTCCCTCTACCTCCATCCTCATGCTCGATGTGACAGTAGAATATGCTGAAGATTTCTCAACCAACGTCCTTGTTTGCGCCTAGCGAAAATCATGACGGCACTATTGACGTCTGAACTGTCCTCCAAGAATATTAAAGTTTACACAATAGAAAACACACAAGGAATTTTCTGCACATAAATGTTTTTAACCATTCACTTATGTCCAGTTAGACAATAAAATAGCCACAGTTCCTCCACCTGTATGTCAAGAAAACTGTGTATTTTTAAAATACTAAATTATAATTATTATAGGAAAACATGATAATTATAGAGGAATATCACTCTAAAGCCACATAGGGAAAATCTTTAGCAAGATACTAGAGAAGAGGATGCGAACATATATAGAACCACAGCTCAACACTAAGCAAATGGGCTTTCGGAAAAATAAAAGCTGTACAGATGCAATCTTCACCCTCAAACAACTTTCAGAAAGAGCGACGGAACATAACCAATATTTACATCAGGCTTTCGTGGATCAAGAGAAAGCTTTTGACAGAGTGAATAGATCATAATTATGGATAACATTACAGACATATGGAGTTCCACAACATCCGATAAGCCTATGTCAGAGCATATACGCCAATAGTCAATGCGCAGTAAGAACGAGCGCATGAACATTCGATTATTTTCAAATCCACTCGGGAGTGAGACAGGGATGTGTACTATCCCCCCTATCGTTTATAACATACATAGATCGCATCTGCAAAGTAGCAAAGACAACGAAAGAAAATAATCTGAAGGATAACTTAAACGAATTGCTATGTGCAGACGAGCAAGCACTAGTAGCATCGTCAGAAGAGCAACTACAAAGGCAAATAGACAGGTTACATCAAACATGCCAAATCTTTAACATGAAGATAAACATAGAAACGACCAAAGAGATGAATATAAGAAGAACAGAAAGAAACGCCAATATATATATTGAAAACAACAGACTTAAACAAGTGACGGAATATACATATCTAGGAATCAATATAGCAACAGACGGCATTAATAAGAAATAAATACACAACAGATATAATAAAGAATACCAAGCTCTTGAGCAAATTACACCAATCTTCAGAAACAAAAATGTAGATTTAAACACCAAAATAACACTATTCGAAACGATTATTATGTCAACTCTGTGCTACCAAAGCCAAACATGGACAACGACAGTAAAAGACAAACGTCAACTAGTGACAAATGACATAGCATGCTTGCGCAGAATCCTAGGAATATCTCTAATAGTGAGAAATTAGGACATTAGACAAAGAATCGGCACCTGCCCAAACTTGGAGTATATTAAGAGCCAAAAGATCAAATGGTTTGCACACATCAGCAGACTACCACCAGACAACATACCACAACAAGCTATGCTACACAGATACAATGAAGGCAGACCTAGAGGCCGACCTCGAAAACGATGGACCACCGAAATAAAGGAGGCGACAAATTCCACAATGTATGCAGCACACACGAGGGCCATCTCCATAGAACTCTTCTACCCCTGACGCTGAAAGACAATAAAGGATTTAGCAGACAGAAAGAAAGACAGACAGACACACAATAATGTATTTTATTTAGCTCATCTCAGAATCGTGGCTGTGTTATGAGATTTTATAAATGCATATTTAATTCCACAACTCCCCTTCCCCGTGGAGAGACATTACCGTGCAACACTATCTCAGTATGGTCACTTCATGCCAGGAGCGTGTGACATATACTTCTGGACCAGTTGACTCATCATTTGTCCTTCATGCCAGGAGCGTGTGACATATACTTCTGGGTCAGCTAACTCATAATTTGTCCTTCATGCCAGGAGCGTGTGACATATACTTCTGGACCAGTTAACTCATCATTTGTCCTTCATGCCAGGAGCGTGTGACATATACTTCTGGACCAGTTAACTCATCAGTTGTCCTTCATGCCAGGAGCGTGTGACATATACTTCTGGACCAGTTAACTCATCAGTTGTCCTTCATGCCAGGAGCGTGTGACATATACTTTTGATCAGCTAACTCATCATTTGTCCTTCATGCCAGGAGCGTGTGACATATACTTTTGATCAGCTAACTCATCATTTGTCCTTCATGCCAGGAGCATGTGATATACTTCTGGACCAGTTAACTCATCATTTGTCCCTCATGCCAGGAGCGTGTGACATATACTTCTGGGTTAGCTAACTCATCATTTGTCCTTCATGCCAGGAGCGTGTGACATATACTTTTGATCAGCTAACTCATCATTTGTCCTTCATGCCAGGTGAGTGTGATATATACTTCTGGGTTAGCTAACTCATCATTTGTCCTTCATGCCAGGTGAGTGTGACATATACTTTTGATCAGCTAACTCATCATTTGTCCTTCATGCCAGGAGCGTGTGATATACTTCTGGGTTAGCTAACTCATCATTTGTCCTTCATACCAGGTGCGTGTGACATATACTTCTGGGCCAGCTAATTCATCATTTGTCCTTCATGCCAGGTGCGTGTGACATATACTTCTGGACCAGTTAACGCATCATTTGTCCTTCATGCCAGGTGCGTATGACATATACTTCTGGACCAGTTAACGCATCATTTGTCCTTCATGCCAGGTGCGTGTGACATATACTTCTGGGTTAGATAACTCATCATTTGTCCTTCATGCCAGGTGCATGTGATATACTTCTGGGCCAGCTAATTCATCATTTGTCCTTCATGCCAGGTGCGTGTGACATATACTTCTGGACCAGTTAACGCATCATTTGTCCTTCATGCCAGGTGCGTGTGACATATACTTCTGGACCAGTTAACGCATCATTTGTCCTTCATGCCAGGTGCGTGTGACATATACTTCTGGACCAGTTAACGCATCATTTGTCCTTCATGCCAGGTGCGTGTGACATATACTTACGGACCAGCTAACTCATCATTGTTTCCTTCATCTTTGATTACACAACTGCATTGTTGATGTATCTGGCATTATGCGTTCCCCTGTATAAATCATGTATAGAACTAATGTCTGTCGGTCTGCATCTCTCCTTCATTGATGGCCATTATATGATAGAATACGTGAGGTCAACTTGTGAGATTGAAAGAAACCAAATATCAACAAGAGTTATACAACTAAAGAATATCCGCATGTAGATGCCAGTAAAATACTAGGACTTGTTGCATGCAATATCAATAGTATGTCCCAGGAAAAACAAGTGAAAAATAAAATGACAAGATTATAGATAACTTAGGAATATGTGAACCTCGATGGACCGGTCAAGGATATCTAGTAACTTAGGAATATGTGAACCTCGATGGACCGGTCAAGGATATCTAGTAACTTAGGAATATGTGAACATCGATGGACCAGTCAAGGATATCTAGTAACCTCAACCATATGAACTTTCAATTTACCATTCAGGTAAAGAGTGCACTCAGTAGGTTGGTGTATTCTTATCATGTGGCAGCTCTATGATATAACCCAAACAATGATCGTTTACAGACTTTCAGATTAAAAACAATCAAGACCATTACAATCATACAAGCATATGTACACACATCAGTACAAATTCAAGAACGATATAATCATACAAGCATATGTACACACTAGCGGCACTAGTAGACGTTCAAGAACGACAGAATCATACAAGCATATGTACACACTAGCGGCACTAGTACAAGTTCAAGAACAATAGAATCATACAAGCATATGTACACACCCGTGACAGCAGTACAAGTTAAAGAACAATACAATCATACAAGTATATGTACACACCCGTGACAGCAGTACAAGTTCAAAAACAATAGAATCATACAAACATATGTACACACTAGCGGCACTAGTACAAGTTAAAGAACGATACAAGTTCCAGAAATAGACACATTCTGCGGTCATAGTTAAACCCATATTACACGAGGTAGGTTGAAACAAAATTTTTGTACTAACCAAAAACCCATTTCCTCTCATACAGAATATTGTAACAGTTGTTCCCCTTGACAGTCAGATGTTTTGTCAGTAAATCCATGCAACTTTCAAGATGACACAGATTTCCGTGTTATTCTGCAGTCATTTACATTTTGTAACAAGAAATTGTGTCCATACATTGTGTAAGTGCAAGTATGTGTGTGCGCTTGTACATGCTACACTCACAGTTAGACATACTACAGGTACAGCCAGACATACTACAGGTACAGCCAGACATACTACATGTACAGCTAGACATGTTACACGTACAGTTAGACATGTTACACGTACAGTTAGACATGTTACACGTACAGCTAGACATGTTACACGTACAGTTAGACATGTTACACGTACAGTTAGACATGTTACACGTACAGTTAGACATGTTACACGTACAGTTAGACATGTTACACGTACAGTTAGACATGTTACACGTACAGCTAGACATGTTACACGTACAGCTAGACATGTTACACGTACAGCTAGACATGTTAAACGTACAGCTAGACATGTTACACGTACAGCTAGACATGTTACACGTACAGTTAGACATGTTACACGTACAGCTAGACATGTTACACGTACAGCTAGACATGTTACACGTACAGTTAGACATGTTACACGTACAGCTAGACATGTTACACGTACAGCTAGACATGTTAAACGTACAGTTAGACATGTTACACGTACAGTTAGACATGTTACACGTACAGTTAGACATGTTACACGTACAGCTAGACATGTTACACGTACATCTAGACATGTTACACGTACAGTTAGACATGTTACACGTACAGCTAGACATGTTACACGTACAGCTAGACATGTTAAACGTACAGCTAGACATGTTACACGTACAGCTAGACATGTTACACGTACAGTTAGACATGTTACACGTACATCTAGACATGTTACACGTACAGTTAGACATGTTACACGTACAGCTAGACATGTTACACGTACATCTAGACATGTTACACGTACAGTTAGACATGTTACACGTACAGCTAGACATGTTACACGTACAGTTAGACATGTTACACGTACATCTTGAAGTAGTTCTTAAAAACATGAGAAGAACTAAAGTCAGAAATCAACGATGAACTTATATCGGATGTGCTTAGAACGCATCAAAACAACTGGCCCTACGAGCATTAAAATGGGTAGCATATGGAAAATAAAAAGTGGAAGACCAAAAGATACTCTTCACAGAACAACCATCAACGAAAGTAGGCCTATGGGTCTCAACAACATGCAAGATTTGCACAAGGTAGCATCATTCACTAGAACTGGAGAGCTCTTGTTTCTGCACTATTTTCCACAATTTGCCTCTCTACCTGCAGTACGAAACAATCTAGAAATTGTGACTTTATGATTCTAGGAATACACTGTATATACACACCTTTTCTTCTACTCTGCTGTCTTTTCATTCCTTCTTACTGTCCGTCCGTCCGCCCGCCCGTCCATCTATCTATATAATCTATCTATCTATATAATCTATCTATCTAATCTAATCTGTCTATCTAATCTAATCTATCTATCTAATCTAATCTATCTATCTAATCTAATCTAATCTATCTATCTAATCTATCTATCTATCTATCTATCTAATCTATCTATCTATCTATCTATCTAATCTATCTATCTATCTATCTAATCTATCTATCTAATATATCTATCTATCTATCTAATCTATCTATCTATCTAATCTATCTATCTATCTAATCTATCTATCTATCTAATCTATCTATCTATCTAATCTATCTATCTATCTAATCTATCTATCTATCTATCTAATCTATCTATCTATCTAATCTATCTATCTATCTAATCTATCTATCTATCTAATCTATCTAATCTATCTATCTATCTATCTATCTAATCTATCTATCTATCTAATCTATCTATCTATCTAATCTATCTATCTATCTAATCTATCTATCTATCTAATCTATCTATCTATCTAATCTATCTATCTATCTAATCTATCTATCTAATCTATCTATCTAATCTATCTATCTAATATATCTATCTATCTAATCTATCTATCTAATCTTTCTAATCTATCTAATCTATCTATCTATCTATCTATCTATCTATCTATCTATCTATCTATCTATCTATCTATCTATCTATCTATCTATCTATCTATCTATCTATCTATCTATCTATCTATCTATCTATCTATCTATCTATCTATCTATCTATCTATCTATCTATCTATCTATCTATCTATCTATCTATCTATCTATCTATCTATCTATCTATCTATCTATCTATCTATCTATCTATCTATCTATCTATCTATCTATCTATCTATCTATCCGTATATCTATCCGTATATCTATCTATCCATCTATAGCCTTTCAGCGTCAAAAGTAGAAGAGTTCTCTGGAGACGGACCTATTGTGCGTTGAGTATATTGTGAAATGTGTCGTCTCTTTATTTTAGTGGTCCATCGTTTTCGTGGTCGGCCTCTAGGTCTGCATTTATTGTATTTGTGTAGCATTCCTTCTTACTGCCCTTTTCTTATCCACAATTCGTCTCATCCCTTTCCTATATACCGTTTAACTCTATTGTGACGATTCGGCCAGGGTATCCATTAAGGGGTTGTGGTTACGGCGACCCGCAACGTGTGTTTTGGGATCACCCCCATCCGTTTTTAGCATCTACGTCCATACCTTACGGTTAGGTTCTTGTGTGCCGCGCGTTCTCTTAATTCTCTGTCTTTGTTTGTTGATTCGGCCTTTGTCAGATTGTATTGCCTCTTATTGCCCGAGGATGTGTTTTTCTCCCATCCGTGTCTTTCAACGGGTGAAAACTGGCCACTGTCTGCTATTTAACATGGCATCTCGGTTTCATACTCCCTTTTTTCACGATATTTTCGAGATAAGTATTTTAATTTAATTTTACTTACTTGCATTATATATCTTCATGAGAGTGAATGTATGTGAAAACTAGCGACAACCCTCATTCAACACTTGTCGATTCCACGACCTGTACTAGGTGATAATGAAAATCGCAATCTCAAATTTATGTGTTACTATAATCTGGTAGTCCTACAGTCAATTACTATAATCTGATAGCCCTACAATCATTTACTATAATATGGTAGTCCTACAATCATTTACTATAATCTGGTAGTCCTACAATCATTTACTATAATCTGGTAGTTCTACAATCAGTAACTATAATCTGGTAGTTCTACAATCAGTTACTATAATCTGGTAGTCCTACAATCAGTTACTATAATCTGGAAGTCCTACAATCAGTTACTATAATCTGGTAGTCCTACAATCAGTAACTATAATCTGGTAGTTCTGCAATCAGTTACTATAATCTGGAAGTCCTACAATCAGTTACTATAATCTGGTAGTTCTACAATCAGTTACTACAATCTGGTAGTTCTACAATCATTTACTATAATTTGGTAGTTATAGAATCAGTTACTATAATCTGGAAGTCCTAAAATCAGTTACTATAATCTGGAAGTCCTACAATCAGTTACTATAATCTGGTAGTTCTACAATCAGTTACAATAATCTGGTAGTCCTACAATCATTTACTATAATCTGGTAGTTATAGAATCAGTTACTATAATCTGGTAGTTCTACAATCAGTTACTATAATCTGGTAGTTCTACAATCAGCTACTATAATCTGGTAGTTCTACCTTCAGTTACTATAATCTGGTAGTTCTACAATCAGTTACAATAATCTGGTAGTCCTACAATCATTTACTATAATCTGGTAGTTATAGAATCAGTTACTATAATCTGGAAGTCCTACAATCAGTTACTATAATCTGGTAGTTCTACAATCAGTTACTATAATCTGGTAGTTCTACAATCAGCTACTATAATCTGGTAGTTCTACAATCAGCTACTATAATCTGGTAGTTCTACCTTCAGTTACTATAATCTGGTAGTCCTACAATCAGTTACTCAGAGTTTGACAAAAGTTTAAATGGCCTACTCGACGATCAAGATTGATGGGAAAAAAATTGGATGATCACCAACATGAAGATAATGGACTCAGGTTCTGAGATAGTGACCAGCATGAGACTAAGTAGATGGACTCAGGTTCTGAGATAGTGACCAGCATGAGACTAGGTAGATGGACTCAGGTTCTGAGATAGTGACCAGCATGAGACTAGGTAGATGGAGGAAATCAATAAAAGCTATTTTCCCTGGATCAACACTCCCCCAGGCAGTACAAATTATTCTCCAGGTATCAGAGAATCACCGAAATGCTGGACACAGATCCTGCTGATGTGAATTTTATTAAACGGGATCTCTCACACCGCTACAAACTGCTGCCACCTCGCAAACACTGGCCATCGGTCATCTCCAGGTATCCGTTTTGTTATAGCCACATTTGAAACGTCTGTTGTGCAGCATGCAATAGGGAAGAGTTATTTCTGGAATGTGTGAACATAAGGTGACACCGGTCAAGGGGACCTACTGTATGTCATCATTACTATCTGGTCCCCCAATTTGTTCATCTCTGATTAGACTTGAACTCCCGTCGTTAAAGTGACAAGCCCGCTGCCCGTGTCCCAGCATTTATCACAGCAACGATCACACCCTGCAGCTAAAAGTACCATGTTAAAACCTTGCAGACAAAGTGCTACTACTCACACATCAAATCTCCACTCCCTACTGCTATCTCACGAGCTCTCCTGGATACCTGCTGATAGGATGAAAGAATCATTTTAGAGCATTCCCAGGTTGAGTTTCTCATATTTTTTTCATTTTGTGTGTTACCTGTGAATTTCTGTATGCTAATATGTATGTTACATTGTATGTTTGTGACTTTACTTTTACATTTTCTGTTTATGTGTGTTTAGTTTTACGTTTGTATATTTGTGGGTTCGTTTGTACATTTTCTGTTTCTGTGTGTTTTTGTGTATGTTTGTGGTTTATGTATTATAAACCATATGACTATGGTGTGTGTTTTACCTTTCATGAATGTTTCTTATTTGTGTTATCTTTTAAGTGTTTATGTTTGTGGATACTGTGTTACCGTATACGTGTTTATGTTTTTGTTTTTCATGGCACTATTACGTTTAGAAATCAGTCACTTTGCTTTCTGGGTTTGTCGTTTGGTGATATCCATGTCAGTGGTTGTCTTGGTGATGTAAATGTCAATCGTTGCCTGTGGTTATGTCCATGTTAATCGTTGCCTGTGGTGATGTCCATGTTAATCGTTGCCTGTGGTGATGTCTATGTCAATTGTTGCCTTTGGTGATGTTAGAATAATAATTGCGATGTCCATGTCAATGGTTGTCTCTGGCGATGTTCATGTCAAAGGTTGACTGTGGTGATGTCCATGTCAATGGTTGCCTGTGGTGATGTGCATTTTAATGGTTGCCTTCGGTGATGGTAGACTAATAATTGCGACGTCCATGTTAATGGTTGCCTGTGTTCATGTTAGAATAATGATTGCTATGTCCATGTCAATCGTTGCCTGTAGTGATGTCCATGTCAATGGTTGCCAGGGGTGATGTCCATGTCAATAGTTGTCTGTGGTGATGTTCATGTCAATGGTTGCCTGTGATGATGTTAGAATAATGAGATCGATGTCCATGTCAATTGTTGCCTGTAGTGATGTCCATGTCAATGGTTGCCTGTGGTGATGTCCATGTCAGTGGTTGCCTGTGGTGATGTTTATGTCAATGTTTGCCTGTGGTGATGTCCATGTCAATGGTTGCCTTTGGTGATGTCCATGACAATGGTTGCCTGTGGTGATGTCCATTCAATGGTTGCCTGTGGTGATGTTTATGTCAATGTTTGCCTGTGGTGATGTCCATGTCAATGTTTGCCTGTGGTGATGTCTATGTCAATGGTTGCCTGTGGTGATGTACATGTCAATGGTTGCCTGTGGTGATGTCCATTCAATAGTTGCCTATGGTGATGTCCATCCAATGGTTGCATGTGGTGATGTCCATGTCAATGGTTGCCTGTGGTGATGTCCATGTTAATGGTTGCCTGTGGTGATGTCCATCCAATGGTTGCATGTGGTGATGTCCATATCAATGGTTGCCTGTGGTGATGTCCATGTCAATGGTTGCCTCTGGTGATGTCCATGTCAATGTTTGCCTGTGGTGATGTTAGAATAATGATTGCGATGTTCAAGTTATTTCTTTGAAGTCCACTACTGTTACTCCTCTCACATTTCTTTGTATACTTAATTGTACATGTAGTATACTTAACTGTACATGTAGTATACTTAACTGTACATGTAGTATACTTAACTGTACATGTAGTATACTTAACTGTACATGTAGTATACGTAACTGTACATGTAGTATACTTAACTGTACATGTAGTATGTCTAATTCTACGTGTAGCATGTCTAACTGTACGTGTAGCATGTCTAACTGTACGTGTAGCATGTCTAACTGTACGTGTAGCATGTCTAGTTGTACGTGTAGCATGTCTAACTGTACGTGTAGCATGTCTAGTTGTACGTGTAGCTTGTCTAACTGTGTGTTCGTCCATCACAGGTGATGATGCCCATTTTTACACCCACTTTCGAAGATTCAATTATAATTATGACCATGCCTAATAGTTCGTAGATGACTAAAGCCATATTCGAGCTGTAAATGTCATTGACAGTTCAGACACTGAATGACCAATGTAGACGGATTTTGGTCTATCCGTGACTTTCTAGCTACTCTCCGCTGTTGAGCTGCTGCATTTATCCTCTTTTCACAAGATGATGTGCTTTTTTTTACCGTAGAGCACAATGTAGATCTATTTTGTGCAAGCTCTTCCCATGTTTCTTGGTCTATTTTAAAGGCTTTCAGTGAGGTTTTAACGAGTCCTTGTAGAGCTTCTTTTGTCCACGTTGAGATCGCGTACCCTTCTCCAGCTCATCATAGAGAAGTATGCTTGGCAGCAATAGTTTGGTATACGTACCAAATGACCTGCCCAACGAATCTGTATCTGCATGAGGATAATATCAATGCTGGGTATACTAGATTTATCAAGGATAGTGGTATCTGGAATCTTGTCTTGCCATCTGATGTTCATGACTTTTCTGAGACAAGTTGTGTGAAAGTGATTGAGTTTCCTCGCATGACGTCTATATACAGTCCATGTTTCGCTAGAGTATAACAAACCTGGAAGTACCACTGCTCTGCAAAATTTCAGCTTAGTCTGTAGGTTAATGCCATTTCTACGAAACACATTTGAGTACAATCTGCCGACAGTGCTGCTTGCCTTGGCGATCGTTGTATACACTTCATCATTAACGTTGGCATCTTGTGATAACGTACTAGCTAGATATGTGAACTTTGTCACAACTTTCAGTGCTACGCCATTTTATTATAATAACTGTACCTGTAGTATGGATAAATGTACGAGTACTACGTCAAACTGTAAATGTAGCATGTCTAACTGTACATGTAGTATGTCTAGATGTGCCTGTAGTATGTCTAAATGAACGAGTACTATGTCCAACCGTGAGTGTAGTATGTCTAACTGAACAGCCATGAATTTCAAATACGAGATACAGCTCTCGAGAGTGAGACTAGTGCGGATAATGATTCCTTTTCAATGGCCAGGATTAAAGATCAGGAATTGAAATGCCGTGTTGCTACTAATGAACATTTTGATTGACGCAAAATGAGTGATGGTCAATCAGCAGAGTACCGGTACTGTCAGCAGAAGTGTAATGGCGGATACACTCAGGGAGAGATAGGAGCAACTATGAACGTGTCCAGTTTACAGTAATGATGATCCGATGACTAGCTAACTTAACATGTTACTCGGTCACTAACTACTGAACAAACATAACTTTCAGCATGTTTGGACTAGGACATAGTGATGGACTAAGACACCGTGGTGGTAGGAACTACTCTGAAGTGATTGAGGAAGGTTAGAAATCCTCGTGGTTAGAAAAGAAACATACCAAAATGACAATGTAACTACAAGTAAGAAATTATGACGAAATGCCAATTTAACGATAAAAGAGTATAACGAAACAATAAAGCGACAAGAGATTATAATGAAATGATAAAGTGACTACAATTAATATGTTGTAACGAAATGATAAGGTGACTACAAGAGATTATAATGAAATGAGAAAATGACTACAATTAATATATTGTAACGAAATGATAAAGTGACTACAGGAAATCATAAAGGAATGAAAAAGTGACAGCATGATCTGAAGCGAAACATCAAAGTGACTATATGGGAGATTATAACGAAATGATAAGGTGATTACAGGAGACTAACGAAACAACAAAGTGAGTACTCGAGATTACAATGAAATGACAAAGTTGCTACAAATAAGAAATTATAACGGAATGACAAAGTGACTACATGCAATGGTTAATAATGAAATGACAAAGTGACTGCAAGAAATTGTATCGAAATGTCAAAGTGACAAATAATAGATTACAACGAAATGACAAAAGACTACAAGTATTAGATTATAACGAAATGCTAAAGTGGATGTAATAGGTTGCAACGACATGATAAAGTTACAAGTGATCATTCTGAATAGACACAGTGACTACACACTAGTTAGTTAGTTAGTTAGTTAGTTAGTTAGTTAGTTAGTCGTTGGATCATCGTCACTACACTCCGGACATGTCCATGGATGCTCAGATCTCTCCTTGAGTGTAGCCGCCATTACACATTGACTGACGGTCCCAGTACGCAGTTGATTGGCCATCATTCTTTCTTGCCCACGAAACCACTCCTTTCTAGCGACATCACATTTCAAACCAAATTCCTTTATTCTAGTCATGGAACAAGAGTCATCGTCACTTATGCAGTCATTTGTTCATGCGTTTTCCTGTAGAGCGTTCAAAATGTCTGCTCGATCCATCGCTCCACCAACAGCTGTAGTAGAAGCGTGTGCGGCCAACCTATCTGCTCTCTTATTACTCCGGCTCCCGCATGTCCCTGCACAAAAATGGAAGTCACTTTACGCATACAGGAATTCTTCACTGCATCCAGCCACTGTTCCCGAATGTATCCCGCCTGAACTTTCACAATCATGTCCATCGAGTCACTGAGTATGCAGGCATGCTCGCAGATAGTCTGCGAGCAGACCTATTGCAACGCTTTGGTTACTGCCAAAAATCTCCATTGTCATGCTGCTTGTCGTCTGAGCGAATGCACCACTTTTCACTTTGATGGTTTTCCCCACCTTTGAGCCGTGAAGGCCCAGTCACTTCTGATGTGTCTCTCAACCGACCCATCTGTATATACAATCATATCACCTTCCCTGGAATTTTCATCGATTAGAGCGAGTACCTCCGACTCCACCACTGTCGGACACCATTCCCTGCATTCTCTACTGAGAGTTATTATTACTTAGAAGACTGTAGGACAATCTAAGAGCGCACGACTCCATTCCGCACCAGGTAGCACATCCTCCAATCTGCACACACTATGCATACTGTCCTCTACGCTCCCCATCCACGACTTTCCTCTCTAAGTCGACTGCCTTTCACTTTGAGTTTTTCAGGGGGTAGAGGATGTTCTTTATCAGCGGTGATTTGTAGATAGTCCCGCGCCCTGCAGATTTGTATTCTTTTGCTCTGCAGTTAGGCAATCCAGTAAGTATCGCATAACCCGTGCCAACGTATCTCTCGTACACCCCAAAATGATTCGCATTGCCTCATTCTGCATTCTATCCAATCTTTCTGTTTGAGTCCGACTCAGTGTTAGAATCGGCAGTGCGTACTCTATCACCGCTACCACCAATCCCTGATACAACAGAAATAGCAGCCTCTGTTCACATTGAGCAGCATCATAACTTTCATCGCCGCAAGACGTTTATAAGAATTTACAAGAATGTGGTCAACATGATCTTTGAAACTCCGGTCCAACATAAACCCTAAGTACTTCATTGTGCTGGTTCTCTCGAGAACATCCCCTCTCAAAAGTAACCGATGGCGTGTTAACTTGATAACTTGACTACAAGTAATCAATTATAACTAAATGGAAAAATGACTACAAGAGAGTGTATGACCTTTTGCGTCTTGTAGACGGTCATTTAGCAATAAGAAAAAGCAATCTGTTGAACATTTTCTCAGGAAAAGCTATCATATCACAGCAACGGAAGATTTTGTTTGTGCATCTCTTTTTTTTCTTCCATATCTTTACACATATTATTTCAGAACATTGATGCTCCTGTACGCAGGCTCTGCCTCCATATATTCCGATTTCGGCCGTGTTTTCCCATTTAAGAAAAATATATGTGCAAGTCTTTGATTGAGGATTTACAGATGTCTTTTACCTCAGTATTAGTCTACCGTTGGATCAATGGTCTTCAGCCAGTTTCCCAAATAGTACTTGCTTTGTGATGTGACAGTTTGGCATTCTGCGGACGTGACCAAGCCAAGGCAATCAATTTACAAATCTATCGAGTGTTTCCATGGCAGATGGTAGCTGAAGGCGGAGTAACGTTTCCATGTTAGTGAATTTGTCCTGCACTTTGATATTTAAGATGTTGCGGAGACATCTTAGATGAATGATGTTAAGTCTCCTCTCATGTTTTGTATAAGTAGTTCATGTTTCAGATCCGTAGTATAATGTTTGATAGAACTGTATCTTTGTTTAAAATTTTAGCTTACGGTTTTCCCAAGCTAGCTTTGAACATATTTTATTATTATAAATAAAATCAGATCAAGAGAATACTTCATTCTACGGATGATAACTGAAAACATAAAGCATACATACACTTCAAATAGTGTGCTTGTGTGGAAAATCGTACGAAGACAGAGCAGGGGAACACCAACGAACAGTGTATAGAATGATAATCTTCCAGATAAACCGACAGTTAAAGAAAAACATTGTGCATTACGCGTGGATTGTAAGTCTGGATAAATGAATATGAGTCAGAGGTTACGTGATTTCAATGTAAATCAGAGGTTGCGTTGCATGTATGTGACTCATATGTTACAGTTCATAAAGATTAACTCCAAACTCCGGTAATTTGATATTTAACCACATTAGTTGTAGCAGCAGGAAGAGACAAGACCAGTGACAAGTAAACGTGTCAAGGTTTCATAGTTCAGCAGTTGCATATCGGATCAGTCTCATAATGACAATCATTCTGTCACATTGACCAACTGAGAAGAAAAGCTAGGATAACATATCAAAGATCAGGGATCTAGATCACCTGAATGTGATGTATAGATCACCTGAGTATGATGTGTAGATAACCTGAATGTGTTGTATATATCACCTAAGTATGATGTATAGATCCCAGTAAGTACAGTACCAGAGCTTATCTCCAGTGGTTCGCCTAACTCTCAGTAAGTACAGTACCAGAGCTCGTCTCCAGTGGTTCGCCTGCAGTCCAGAAAGTACAGTACCAGCGCTCATAATAAAAAAGGTGGAAAAAAGACACCATCGGAAAGTAGCATGTCCTGTAGGCAACTTTAACAGGCACATTCTAGCCAACCACTGCTTGATGAGGACTTAGGCACATTCTAGCCAACCACTGCTTGATGAGGACTTAGGCACATTCTAGCCAACCACTGCTTGATGAGGACTTAGGCACATTCTAGCCAACCACTGCTTGATGAGGACTTAGGCACATTCTAGCCAACCACTGCTTGATGAGGACTTAGGCACATTCTAGCCAACCACTGCTTGATGAGGACTTAGGCACATTCTAGCCAACCACTGCTTGATGAGGACTTAGGCACATTCTAGCCAACCACTGCTTGATGAGGACTTAGGCACATTCTAGTCAACCACTGCTTGATGAGGACTTAGGCACATTCTAGCCAACCACTGCTTGATGAGGACTTAGGCACATTCTAGCCAACCACTGCTTGATGAGGACTTAGGCACATTCTAGCCAACCACTGCTTGTGTTATGACGATCACCTTTACCTTTAACTTTACTGAGCCCTGTTTGGTTAATTTTCTTGCACCTTTTAATTAGTGCGCTCTGTCTGATTCATTGAATGCAGGCATGTAAGATTGTCTAAAATTGTATGGATGCATGTAAGATTGTCTAAAATTGTATGGATGCATGTAAGATTGTCTAAAATTGTATGGATGCATGTAAGATTGTCTAAAATTGTATAGATGCATGTAAGATTGTCTACAATTGTATGGATGCATGTAAGATTGTCTAAAATTGTATGGATGCATGTAAGATTGTCTAAAATTGTATAGATGCATGTAAGATTGTCTAAAATTGTATGGATGCATGTAAGATTGTCTAAAATTGTATAGATGCATGCACTATTGTCTAAAATTGTTTAGAAGCATGTTGTATTTTCCAAAATTGTATGGGTCTGTACAAAAGATGTATCTTATTGTAGCTACATGAGTACTGTGTATCTTTTGTGTCCGCACGAGTACTGTGTATCTTATTGTTTCTATATGAGTACTGAGATTCCGACAGAATCAATTAAACTAGATGATGATATACTAGACAACGTTTCAAATTTCGCATATTTGGGATGTAAGATAACAGCAGACGGGTATACCAACTCAGAAATCAAGACTCGAATCGCTCTCGCCCCCAACGCCTTTAACAAACTCTCAAACATCTGGAGATCGAAAATCGCAAGTAAACACATCAAACTGCGACTATTCAATGCATGTGTGATTCCATCATTGACATATGGATGTAAAAGTTGGAAATCTACCGCAATAATGGATAAGAAGTTAATTCCCGTCGTGAATAGATGCCTCAGAAAAATCACAAATACTAATTGAAAGACTTCAAATCAAACGACTCCGCCGAAGACGGATGTGTCGGGCGATTGGCGCAAATAAAACGGCGACACAACGCATTTCCATTCTCTGGACTGTATCCTGCTGGAAATCTAGTAGCATCATAGTCCTGCTATAAGGGATATCCAGCGGGAGTTTGAGAATGAACGCTGAAGAAGAAGAAGAAATCAAACGACATACTAAGAATGAAGGAAGACAGAATTCCACGACATGTTTTCATGTGGACACCAGACGGGAAAGAAAACAGGGAAGACCAAAAACAACGCTCAGAAGAACATTTATGAATGAATTAAAATCAACAGGCATAAATGCACAAGACCTGAAATCTCTGGCAACTGACCGACATGCATGGAGAACTTTGACATCCGCCCTATGTGCCAAACTTGGCAAAAGAGGAACTGACTGACTGTGTATCTTCTTGTTTCTATATGAGTACTGTGTATCTTCTTGTTTCTACATGAGTACTGTGTATCTTCTTGTTTCTACATGAGTACTGTGTATCTTCTTGTTTCTATATGAGTACTGTGTATCTTCTTGTTTCTATATGAGTACTGTGTATCTTCTTGTTTCTATATGAGTACTGTGTATCTTCTTGTTTCTACATGAGTACTGTGCATCTTCTTGTTTATGTTCTTGTTTCTACATGATCACTGTGTATATTATTGTTTCTACATGATCACTGTGTATCTTCTTGTTTCTATATGAGTAATGTTTAGAGACGCGGTGGCTCAGTTGTTAAAGAATTTGCTTCCTCTTCATTGGTTAATAAATTGGGTAATAAATTGGTTAATTAATAAATTGGGTAATAAATTGGTTGATTAATAAATTGGGTAATAAATTGGTTAATTAATAAATTGGGTAATAAATTGGGTAATCCAAGATAACATTTTTACTCAATTGAAAATAGTTTTGAAATCTCCTAGGCCCACACAGCCCAAAGAAACGGGTACCAGATCTTCTAGGAGAGTAATGGCGGCTTTATGCTGATGACATAATTTCTTGTAAAGCATTGGTGAATATAAAATACAGGCACAAATATGAGATGGGTAAAATTTAAACCTACAACTGTCTGTTTGTATTAGCAGCCTGCACATAACTGAGAGGTCTACAGAGTGACAGTGAGGACACAGTTCTATCAAGGACAAGTCACGTAGAAAAAGTTCAGACAGACTGAGATGGAATATTTTTAATATGCACATATATGTCTGTAATTTAGGACACAGTTGTTAGAAATTAATTGATATTCATAATTGAAATATGTGATCTCAACTGTGTTGATTAATCCAGGGGTTAGAAATACAATAATATTTCCAGAGGTGAAATAAAGCAGTTTGATATTGAATCAAAGTGCCATGAGAAGAACGCTTGACAACATTCGACAGACATGTATCAATCATGTGGAGATTTAGTGATGTACAAGAAAAAACCGTCATACAAGAGCAATCAACTCGCGCTACATCAAGTGTACATTGTAACATTAAATGTATATTGTAAAATTAAGTGTACATTGTAATATTAAGTGTATATTGTAACATTAAATGTATATTGTAAAATTAAGTGTACATTGTAATATTAAGTGTATATTGTAACATTACACTGAGTTCACTACTAACAATTTATCTATGAAATATTGCTACATATCATCATAATCATCATCAGGTGCCATGCAGGCTGGCGTAGGTGATCATGGCTCTCCACGGCTCTCTATCTCCAGTATTATGTATCAGCATAGTTGTTGTTTCTCTGCTGTGCTAGTTTGTTAAACTGTCTAATATTTTATCACGTTGTCGTCCTCTGTCTCTGTAGCCTTCAATCTTGCCTGTTGTAACCATGTTCTTCAAACCTTCCTGTCTCATCAAGTGGCTGAAAATGAAGATTGCCTTTTTAAAAAATATTATTGATCAAGGTCCGATTCACATTTGACTCTTCCAACAGCTCCACATTAGTGTTTCTAGTATGTCATGATATTCTCAGTATTTTTCTATAGAACCACATCTCTACTGCTTCTAATTTCTCAATTTCTTGTTGGTTTATTGTCCAAGACTCGCATTCATTTGTTAGTATATGGTTTATATATCTCTGCACAACTCTCTTCCCCACCTCCTCATCTCAAATGACAAGGTCATATTACAAAATATATTTTTCATTTTTCTGAATGTTGTTTTTTCCTGCTCTATTCTGCTTTTGATTTTGTTGAATTCTTCCATCTGTTGTAATCGCTGTATCTAAATACTTGAATTGGTGGACCTGTATTAATCAATGATATATATCATTCACTTTGATTTTGCAAGCTGGGGTGTTTTGTTTCATTGAGATAACCATCACTTCTATTTTCTTAATGCTTAGGGAGAAGCCGTTCTCTATACTGTCTGTGACTACTACATTAATTAATTCCTGAAGGTTTTCCTCACTTTTAGCAATCAGAACAGTGTCATCCGCATATCTCAAATTATTTATATTATGTCCAGCCACTGATATTCCTGGGATATCAACTGTTGTACGTATTATATTTTCACTGCATAAAGAGAACAGGTTAGGTGAAAGCACACACCCCTGTCTAACTCCTTATTCTAACATAAGACTCAAGTTCACGACACATACATTAATATCTCTCTATAGCACATTTCACCATCTTTGCCCAACTTTAACATTTATATATTATCTCGGCTAATATATCAAGCATATAATTTTAATTTTCTGAGTACATTTCAAATGTTATAGAGCTTAAGAATATAATTTTTCATTAAAATGTAAACATCAGTTTCAATTATCGTGTATATGCGACATACAACACACATCTCAAACATATTGAATATGTATGGCAGTCAATTATAAGACGTCATTTGCACATGATTTGTTTGTCATATAATTGACATGATTTAAGAGTGAAACTGCACAATTCTGTACTCTCGAACACAAGACAGACGTTGTACCGCTGTCACGTTCAAATTTTCCTTCAGAAGTATCTTAACATAAAATTTGTAGTTAGTAGTAAAAATGAAATGAGTCTGCGACTAACGTTCATGACATTAGAATAGATTACAAATCAAATTTTGACGTATTTCTGGATTGAAGCTGGTCCATCATTGAAGAAATCACCGTCAACAAGTATTATATCCAAACATAATGGATACATTATTGTAATAGTAGACACGCCTATGTATAATCAACTCAGATCCTGTGTCTAAGTGGTAACATTTCTTTCCTTGGCACACAATAATTAGTACTCCGACAAAGATTGAAGGGTTTCATTCGTGCATTAAAAACTGAACATGATGCACAAATGTAAAGTATATATTCATTGGCACTAACCAAATATAACATCACATACAATAACTGGCGTTAATACGTTAGATGGTTAATAAAATAATGACATTTGTTTGTGGGTGAAACTAGTGAAACGTGTAATAATATTGTAACACTACACGTATGTTCCAGTAACAATAAAATATCTCTCTAATATTGATTGCAACATTACACTAAAGTTCACGAGCAATAAAATATCTAATATTGTAACATTACACTAAAGTTCACGAACAATAAAATATCAAATATTGTAACACACGAACAATGTTCACGATCAATAGATTCTATTTACAATATTAGAACAAACTGATTCACACACATAACAATAACGACTCCCCAAGATTACCGAACACTGGCGCTGTCACAATCATTACTAGACAGTGACTCTCACAAACATTACAATCAAGCAGACATTACAAAGACTATGATACTCTCTCTCTCTCTCCCTTCTCTCTTTCACACACATACACATTACAATCAAGCAGAAATAACCAGACTAAGACTCTCACACAAACATTACAATCAAGCAGACATTACCATTCTATGACTCTCTTTCAAAAACACTACAATCAAGCAGACATTACCAGAAGATGACTCTCTCTCTCACAAACATTACAATCAAACAGAAACTACCAGACTATGACTCTCTCTCTCTAACATACACATTACAATAAAGCAGACATTACCAGAAGATGACTCTCTCTCTCTCTCTAACATAAACATTACAATCAAGCAGACATTACCAGAAGATGACTCTCTCTCTATCTCTCACATAAACATTACAATCTAACAGAAACACCAGACTATGACTCTCTCTCTCCCTAAAATAAACAATACAATCAAGCAGACATTACCAGACTAAGACTTTCTCTCTCACACAAACATTACAATCAAGCAGACATTACCAGACTATGACTCTCTCTCTCTCTCTCAAACATTACAATCAAGCAGATACTTCCAGACTATGACTCTCTCTCTCTCCGAAACACAATCTTTACAATGAAGCAGACATTACCAGACTATGACTCTTTCACACACATTACCAAAACCTGATGCTATCACAAATATTACCAGAGACGGTCTCTCACAAACATTAGAAAACATTGCCTCTTACTGAAACAGTTGCTAGTATGATTCTGACAGAATGAGTATCATTTCGTTGTACTAATAACCCCCATATCTTCTGGACAAATTGTGTCTATGAAATCCCATTTATTGCATACATTCCGTTTTTCTGGGATAATCCGGTTACCTGTGATTATCTCAGTGAGTTCTATATTTAGAAACAGTTACATTTTTTTACTGTTTCCGCTGTCGTTTGTCATGACTAGGTGTACATCTACTGTCCGACATTTGTGTGTGCACGTCAAGTCAGATTTATGAACTTTGTATAATAGCTATATATTTTCTCATTGTCTATGAGTACTGGGGCAGGGGAGGAGATCTGTTGTTACTTCACTTAGACAAAACGTGCCCAAAAGAAAACATAAAACGAGGTCAGTGTTCTAACAAGGGTGCTCTTGTATGACCTTTGTTGTGGATTTGCTGACCCTCAAGGTTGATTACTTGACTCCATCTTGGATTCTCTTCGTCGCGTATTCAAATGAATTTTACCCAGAACGCTATGTCATTCAAAGCGAATCTTCAGAACTATATCGATGATTACATAACATTTTATTTACAACGTTTTATCAATGATTATAAAATCTTTCAGCAATAATTATTTGACGTTTTATCCACGAATATATGTCATTCCATCAATGATTAGGCATGTATCAGGTTTTATCGATGATTATGAAGTCTTTGAGTAATCTATCTAAATTTGAAATTGTTTCGATGTTTGCACGAATTTTTATCAAAGATCATAACAGGTGTTATTCATGTAATTACGATCTTATCAATGGTTATTCATGTAATTACGATCTTTTATCAATGGTTATTCATGTAATTACGATATTTATCAATGGTTATTCATGTAATTACGATCTTTTATCAATGGTTATTCATGTAATTACAATCTTTTATCAATGGTTATTCGACATTTCCTGAACAATATAGAGTTTGAGTAAATCAAAAATGTAGCTAATAATTCTCTGTGTTAATAATTTCGACTTTGTTAATAATTCTCTGTGTTAATATTTTAGACTTTGTTAATAATTCTCTGTGTTAATAATTTTGACTTTGTTAATAATTTTCTATGTTAATAATTCCGACTTTGTTAAAAATCCTCTAATTGTTCATAATCATCACTTGTAACATGTAGGCGTGCAGGTGATAAATAGTTGTAACATGTAGGCGTGCAGGTGATAAAAAGTTGTAACATGTAGGCGTGCAGGTGATAAAAAGTTGTAACATGTAGGCGTGCAGGTGATAAATAGTTTTAACATGTAGGCGTGCAGGTGATAAATAGTTGTAACATGTAGGCGTGCAGGTGATAAAAAGTTGTAACATGTAGGCGTGCAGGTGATAAATAGTTGTAACATGTAGATGTGTAGGTGATAAATAGTTGTAACATGTAGATTTGCATGTGATAAATAGTTGTAACATGTAGGCGTGCATGTGATAAATAGTTGTAACATGTAGGCGTGCATGTGATAAATAGTTGTAACATGTAGGCGTGCATGTGATAAATAGTTGTAACATGTAGGCGTGCATGTGATAAATAGTTGTAACATGTAGGCGTGCATGTGATAAATAGTTGTAACATGTAGGCGTGCATGTGATAAATAGTTGTAACATGTAGGCGTGCATGTGATAAATAGTTGTAACATGTAGGCGTGCATGTGATAAATAGTTGTAACATGTAGGCGTGCATGTGATAAATAGTTGTAACATATAAATGTGTTTTTGATAAATACCTTAGCAATTTAACAAATCAAGAAGTGTCACGATCTATACACCATGACGAGGACTAGATCATTAACAAGAGAGCTGAGATGTTGATGTCAAATAAAGAGAAATAACAGGGTGGACAGATTAATAGCTGAAGGCAGAGTTAACGGCAACAAGGGAAGGGAGCGCCCAAGACGACGATAGTACCGTGAAGTATGAGATTATTTAAATGTCTCTAACTGCGGCATGGCAACTCGCCAAGAATCGTGGAGCGTTCGGAGAATCAATAAGGAAGTTCACGTTCTGGAATTAGTGTCACATGATGATGATGATGATGAGTTTAATATGTCAGTTCTCAGGTCATCATCAAACTAGATACCTTCATATTTGCACGATCTCCCCTTGAGTGTATCTCCAATCTCTCATTGAGTATCTCTAATCTCTCATTGAGTGTATCTCCAATATCCACTTTGAATGTATCTATAAACCTCTTTGAGTTTATCTCAAATCTCCCATTGATTGTATTTCCAATCTCCCCTTGAATGCATCTCCAATCTCCCATTGAGTGTATCCTATTCAGTGCATCTACAATATCCTCTGGAGTGGTATCTGCGAAGATACGACGACTGAAGATTTCCAGTTGTACATTTAAACTTGGTTGAGGAACAACTTTTAAGACCCAAAGTTTCTCTCATTTCGACCTCATCCCTTGTGGTCTGGACATGGAGAAGAAATTATTACCGCCGTCGGCATGTTCATTTGTATTGAGTTCAGTATTTTTGACATGTTCATTTCTCTACTGACAGATATAATAGCAGAAAACGCCAACTGATCAGCTCTCTCAGTTCGCTGAATACCTGCATGAATAGGCACGACATGTTAAACTGTGTGGGAGCCTTGAGGATGTTTCCAATAAAGCAGCATTTATCAAGAAAAGTGTACTTGCTGTGTCATCATATGTGACATATTCTTTCCAGAACGTGATCTTCCTTATGAATTCTCTGAACACTCCACGATTCTGGTCCTGTTGACCTGCCGCAGCTAGAGATATGTCTAATATATCACCGCACCATCGTCGTATGGGGCGACCTCTTTCCCTACAACCCTTAACTCTGTTATACTGAAATACTCTTTCCATAATATTTATCTTTATATGACCCACCCCCCCCAATCATCCAAAAAAACAAACAAACTTTCTTGTTATGTTGTTAAGAAGCCAGGTCTCTTCGACGTTTATTGATTTTAATACTTCTTGCTGTGTAGACATGTTAAAATGTATGGGGGCCTTAAGGACCAATCAAACACAACAACATTTATCCAGAACACCAGACTTGCTGTATAGGGCAATCTATAAAAGATAATAGTTCTCTGACAAAAACAATAGTACTTACGTAGAACACAGGTTTTATCATCACTAAAGTGCTAAAAGACTATCATTAAAAGCCTCTGTGGTAGTAACATTGTTTTTACGTGTTTTTTTCCTCCACTATTTGCTTTGTATATTCTTGACAAGGACTTAACAGTTCGAAAGATTGAAAATGTTACGTGTATTGTTATTGGTATGTTTTTCGCGTTTCCACCCCTAGCGATTTAGTGATAGTTTGTTAGTTGTCATCAAGTGAAACTGTGCATTTCCTAAGTACTATTGACTTGCTGTGTAGAAACAGCACATTCAACTGTATGAGGTTTCAAATATAGCAGTATTTACCAAGCAAACCGAACCTGCTGTGTGGACATCTTACACTGCGAAGGAGAAGGAGATATATGATGGCGTGTGGCATCTAACATGTAAGGCAATGATTAATAGTATCTGAATTAAAGGACGTCGGCGTGTTTCATCTACAATCTAAGGCAATCATTACTAGTATCAGGATTAAAGGACGTCATTGTGTGACATCTACAATTTAATGCAATGATTACTAGCATTAGGATTAAAGTACGTCAGCGTGTGGCATCTACAATGTAAGGCAATGGTTACTAGTATCAAGATTAAAGGACGTCGGCGTGTTTCATCTACAATCTAAGGCAATCATTACTAGTATCAGGATGAAAGAAAGCGTGTGGCATCTATAATGTAAGGCAATAATTTGTAGTATCAGGATTAATAACGTCAGTGTGTGACATCTACAATGTAAGGCAATGGTTACTAGAATCAGGATTAAAGTACGTCAGTGTTTGACATCTACAATGTAAGGCAACGATTAATAGAATCAGGATTAAAGTACGTCAGTGTGTGACATCTACAATGTAAGGCAATGGTTACTAGTATCAGGATTAAAAAACATCAGCCTGTGACATCTACAATGTAAGGCAATGATTACTAGTATCAGGATTAAAGGACGCCAATCACGGCGATGGATAAGAATCATTTCCGATTGTTTAAACATGGTCTTGTCATGCGGCATGTCAGCTAGTTAAGATTCGCTAGGAGTGCAGAACTTGTGTATATAAGGGAACGATCTGGTAGGAATATGCTATCTGAAAAAGGTCAACGTATATAGATGCATGAGCTGGACACACACGACAGGTCTAGTTGTAACAAAGAAGTCCTTAATTTGAGGATATAGACATATACGAGGTGGAAACACACGACATATCTAGTTGTGTCACACCTATATGTCGGATCTAGTTGTGTCACAACTTAATGTCGGATCTAGTCGTGTCACAACTTAATTTCGGATCTAGTCGTGTCACAACTTATTGTCGGATCTAGTTGTGTCACACCTTAATGTCGGATCTAGTCGTGTCACAACTTATTGTCGGATCTAGTTGTGTCACAACTTAATGTCGGATCTAGTCGTGTCACAACTTAATTTCGGATCTAGTCGTGTCACAACTTAATTTCGGATCTAGTCGTGTCACAACTTAATTTCGGATCTAGTTGTGTCACACCTTAATGTCGGATCTAGTTGTGTCACAACTTAATTTCGGATCTAGTCGTGTCACAACTTATTGTCGGATCTAAGATTATGTAGACATATACTACGTGAGATTTGTCAGAGAGCTCATATAAAAAATTAATATTTCAGACATAAAATACAAATGTACACAGGATTCAAAGAATCTAATCTAATATAATCTATCCTAACCTAATGCGAACCGATCCGAATCTATCGCTATCTCTATCTCTATATCTCTCTATATATCTCTATATCTCTCTCTATATCTCTATATCTCTCTATATCTCTCTCTATCTATCTACCTGCCTATCCACCTGCCTGCCTATCCACCTGCCTGCCTATCCACCTGCCTGCCTATCCACCTGCCTGACTATCTCTATATTTGCCTATCTCTATATCTATCTAACTCTCTACCTATCTATCTATCTACCTACCCTATCTATCTATCTATCTACCTACCCTATCTATCTATCTATCTACCTACCCTATCTATCTATCTATCTACCTACCCTATCTATCTATCTATCTACCTACCCTATCTATCTATCTACCTACCCTATCTATCTATCTATCTACCTACCCTATCTATCTATCTATCTACCTACCCTATCTATCTATCTATCTACCTACCCTATCTATCAATCTATCTATCTACCTATCTATCAATCTACCTATCTATCAATCTATCAATCTACCTATCTATCAATCTATCAATCTATCAATCTATCAATCTATCAATCTATCAATCTATCAATCTATCAATCTATCAATCTATCAATCTATCAATCTATCAATCTATCAATCTATCAATCTATCAATCTATCAATCTATCAATCTATCAATCTATCAATCTATCAATCTATCAATCTATCAATCTATCAATCTATCAATCTATCAATCTATCAATCTACCTACCTACCTACCTACCTACCTACCTACCTACCTACCTACCTACCTACCTACCTACCTACCCTATCTATCTACCTACCCTATCTATCTACCTACCCTATCTATCTACCTACCCTATCTATCTACCTACCCTATCTATCTACCTACCCTATCTATCTACCTACCCTATCTATCTACCTACCCTATCTATCTACCTACCCTATCTATCTACCTACCCTATCTATCTACCTACCCTATCTATCTACCTACCCTATCTATCTACCTACCCTATCTATCTACCTACCCTATCTATCTACCTACCCTATCTATCTACCTACCCTATCTATCTACCTACCCTATCTATCTACCTACCCTATCTATCTACCTACCCTATCTATCTACCTACCCTATCTATCTACCTACCCTATCTATCTACCTACCCTATCTATCTACCTACCCTATCTATCTACCTACCCTATCTATCTACCTACCCTATCTATCTACCTACCCTATCTATCTACCTACCCTATCTACCTACCCTATCTACCTATCTATCTACCTATCTATCTACCTATCTATCTACCTATCTATCTACCTATCTACCTACCTACCTACCTATCTACCTATCTACCTATCTATCTACCTATCTATCTATCTATCTATCTATCTATCTATCTATCTATCTATCTATCTATCTATCTATCTATCTATCTATCTATCTATCTATCTATCTATCTATCTATCTATCTATCTATCTATCTATCTATCTATCTATCTATCTATCTATCTATCTATCTATCTATCTATCTATCTATCTATCTATCTATCTATCTATCTATCTATCTATCTATCTATCTATCTATCTATCTATCTACCTATCTACCTATCTACCTACCTACCTACCTACCTATCTATCTATCTATATATCTATCTATCTATCTATCTAACATCCCAGGAATATCGGTGGGAGGACATAAAATAAATAATTTGAGATATGCGGATGACACTGTTCTGATTGCAAAAAGTGAGGAAGACCTTGAAGATTTAATAAATGTTGTAGTCACAGAAAGTAAAGAGAAAGGCCTCTTTCTAAATATCAAGAAAACAGAAGTAATGGTTATGTCAAACAAACAAAATAACATACCTTGCAAGGTCAAAGTTAATGATATAGTATTAAAACAGGTCCACCAATTCAAAATTTAGGTGCCGTGATTACAGCAGATTGAAGAATTTCAATAGAAATAACATGCAGAATAGGACAGGCAAAAACAACATTCAGAAAAATGAAAAATATACTGTATAATATGAACTTGTCATTAGTGGTGAGAAAAAGAGTTCTGCAGTGCTATATAACCCCTATACTAACATATGGGTGCGAGTCTTGTACAATAAACAAACTGGAAAGTGGTAAATTAGAGGCAATAGAGATGTGGTTTTTACAGAAGAATGCTGGGAATACCGTGGATTTCCAGAAAAACTAATTTAGATATGTTGAAAGAGTCAAATGCGAAACGTACCTTAATCAACAATATAAGAAAAAGACAATCTCCTTTTTTTGGCCACTTCACGAGACAGGCAGGTTTAGATAACATAGTCACAACAGGCAAAATTGAAGGCAACAGCGACAGAGGGCGACAACGTGAGAAAATATTAGACATTTCGACAGCCTGGAACGGCAAGGAAACAAAAACGACCTTGATACATAATACTGTGTACAGAGAGCTGTGGAGAACCATGACCGCCTACGCCAGCCGGCATGGCACCTGAGTAAGTTAGTTCAGTTAGTCTAGAGATTATCTTAACTGCGCATCTTAATCTTAACATCGGTGCATAAGTGCTCGGATTTTCTTTTAAGGTATTCCTCAACTTGTAACGATTAACCACACCTACTCTGTGTTGGTATACATGTGACCATTGGTTACCCACACAACGTTCTTGTACAGCCACACTTATCTTGACATGAGATTCCTTTTATCTGCCCAAGCTACAGATTCGCAAACAATTGTTATATTTGTCACTCATCCTAACTGCATTCCAAACATCAGGTCGATCCATTGTTAATCAAGTCCCTATGTTCGTACCAGTATGCCTGCCATTGCTAATCAAATCCCAATGTTCGTAACAGTATGCATGTCTTTGAGTACATTTCCTCGGACACCAACAAGTCCAGGAAGAAATATGAAGCTGATATTATCAGTTGAGACCGTCACACTGACCCTAGGTACTGCAACACTGACCAGACCGCCTCACCATTTGTAGCTACTGCCTCACCGACTCTAGACCACCTCACCGACTTTAGCTATTGCCTCACTGACGCTAGACCACCTCACCGACTTTAGCTATTGCCTCACGTACTCAAGACGGCTTCGCCTACTCTAGCCACTGTCTGCGTGCCCAGTCATTAAGTTTGAGATTCGAATCTGCCACTGCCCTGGTTACTGGCATAGGTATATGTTTAATAGTCTAATCAGCAATTGTCCTGGTTACTGACATAGATGTAGGTTTGATATTATATTTTGCAACTGCTCTGGTTATTGAAATATGTATACTTTAACCGTAATCCTAACCATGGTTACTGTCATAGATGTAGGTTTAATATGCTATTTTGCAACTGGCCTGGTTACTGACATAGATGTAGGTTTCATATGATATTTTGCAACTGGCCTGGTTACTGACATAGATGTAGGTTTCATATGATATTCTGCAACTGGCCTGATTACTGACATAGATGTAGGTTTAATATTATATTTTGCAACTGCTCTGGTTATTGAAATATGTATACTTTAACCGTAATCCTAACCATGGTTACTGACATAGATGTTATTTTCATATGCTATTTTGCAACTGGCCTGGTTACTGACATAGATGTAGGTTAACCCTAATCCTAACCCTGATTACTGACATAGCTGTAGGTTAAGCTTAGTCCTAACCCTGATCTGTAGGTTAACCTTAGTCCTAACCCTGATTACTGACATAGCTGTAGGTTAACCTTAATCCTAACCCTGATTACTGACATAGCTGTTGGTTAACCTTAATCCTAAACCTGCTTACTGACATAGCTGTAGGTTAACCTTAATCCTAACCCTGATTACTGACATAGCTGTAGGTTAACCTTAATCCTAACCCTGCTTACTGACATAGCTGTAGGTTAACCTTAATCCTAACCCTGATTACTGACATAGCTGTAGGTTAACCTTAATCCTAACCCTGCTTACTGACATAGCTGTTGGTTAACCTTAATTCTAACCCTGATTACTGACATAGATGTAGGTTAACCTTAATCCTTACCCCGATTACTGACATAGTTGTAGGTTAACCTTAATCCTAACCCTGGTTACTGATATGATCTCAACTTTCAGGTTACTTCCGGTCATGGCAAATTCACCGTTTTTTTCGTTAACAATTCCAATCTGTGTGGCAAACGCCCATGCGCTGGACACATTCCAAACCGCAGATCAATCTATGTCAATTATTAAATATACATCATATACATTTTTATGAACTACGTTTTGAACTTCTGTCTCAACCAACGTGAGATTCTGTAGCCGAGTTTTGAACTTCTGTCTCAACCAACGTGAGATTCTGTAGCCGAGTTTTGAACTTCTGTCTCAACCAACGTGAGATTCTGTAGCCGAGTTTTGAACTTCTGTCTCAACCAACGTGAGATTCTGTAGCCGAGTTTTGAACTTCTGCCTCAACCAACGTGAGATTCTGTAGCCGAGTTTTGAACTTCTGCCTCAACCAACGTGAGATTCTGTAGCCGAGTTTTGAACTTCTGCCTCAACCAACGTGAGATTCTGTAGCCGAGTTCTGAACTTCTGTCTCAACCAACGTGAGATTCTGTAACCGAGTTTTGAACTTCTGCCTCAACCAACGTGAGATTCTGTAGCCAACACTCTCTGTTACGATCATATCTCACATTTTACATCAACATCTATGTTCTACACCAACATCTATGTTCTAGAGGGAACATACATGCTGAGTAATATCATCTGCCAGAAGCCTACACCAACATCTATGTTCTAGAGGGAACATACATGCTGAGTAATAACATCTGCCAGAAGCCTACACCAACATCTATGTTCTAGAGGGAACATACATGCTGAGTAATAACATCTGCCAGAAGCCTCCAAGTAATATTATCTGCCAGAGGCCTCCAAGATTTTACTTTCCTAAGTCTGCCTTCTCTTTATTATCATAGTTTCTGATTTCACAGGAAGAATCATCTCTGCACTAACTCAGAGCAAAGTTCGTCTCCAACAGATCACTGTTCTATACTCTTAGTTTGAAAATCAAAGTGGTACATAGACTGGCTTTAGTGGACCTAAGTATAATGTACATTGCCTCGTTCTGCCCTCTCTAGTTTTTCCATTTGCTTTGCGCATGACTGAGTAAAGAACTGCACTGCGCTTTTAATAATAGAAAGGATCAGCTCGTTGTTCAAGCGAACAGAGTGAAGCTATTCCTAATTTGTTTGACATTCCAGGGAACACGAATCATGGAAAGGAAAACTGAAAGGATGAAGTTTGAATTCTATATACTTGTATGTAGCATATAGAACGTGTTATTAGTTCATTAGAGGAAAGAGTGGTCACGTGCCAACTTTTTTTACATTATGCGTAATTTCATACAGCTTCCCTGACTCGGAGATTAAAAAGACGCAACTTCTGTTGCCGATAAATCGATCTGAGCGCAAAATACTGAGAGGCCCCATTCACAGGATCATCAAGAGGGAGGGGGCACTCAGTGTGTTGCGCGGAGATCGATGCATGCGGCAGTTTATGCGTCTTTATCAAAAGTTCGTTCCGGTAAATAATGTATGGTTTGTTCAGTCAAAATGTGGTCTCTGCTTCCTGTAATGAAGATAATTATGAATTGATATCATCTAGGAATGGATGAAACTTGCAGTCTATATACTTTCATGTACCAAAGAGAACATGAATCAATAATTGATACTTTCCAGGAATGGAAGACACTTGAAGTCTATATAATTGCATGTATCACAGAGAACATGAATCATAAATTGATAACTTCCAGGAATGGAAGACACTTGCAGTCTATATACTTGCATGTACCACAGAGAACATACATCATAAATTGATACCTTCCAGGAATGGAAGACACTTGAAGTCTATATACTTGATGGCTCCATGGTTGACAGTACAACATTACCTTCTCAATGCAGGGCTACATGTGAATTTATAAGGGCATGGAAGTTACCTAGAACAAAATTGGTAATTTCGTCGCTTTTGTATAATATTTGGTGAACATTTTCTCGGAAAACCAGACGCGCTGAATCGCTTATGTTAGCTTCCTTCCTGATAGGTATTCAATCAATATCATGTGAATTCATACGAAAGGGGGGGGGGGTGCGTTGAGGCTACTCTAAACGCCAACAACATTATCTACGAGGTTGTCTCTATGTAGTAATAAGTACATCTGCATTGATTCTGTGTTATAGTCTACTGCACTACAACTACACACTGGCAGAATTTACATTAAAATTCTCATCAAATGTCAAACGATACACACACAATATAATTATTTTTTTGTACGAAAACATGTTGTTTGCATACAATTTCGCATTGCTGATCTTACATTACTAAGGTTTATTGAAAGAATATCTCAGCGATTGAAATTAAATGTAATAGAAGGGTTTAAAGATTATCATGGACAGAAAGATGATCTAACGCAGACGTTCGTTAATGCTTCAACACAGAAAATATTTACTCCACTGAACTACTAAACAGCCCAATCTAACGTTGTTTAGATTTATAAAAAAGAAACAATTGTTTAGTCAGATTAATAATGAAAGGAAAGTTTCCAGAAAAGAGAGTAAGAGGCAGACCATGTTAACGATGGATACAGGAGAAGACCTTCTAAATATTACAATAGCAGCAGTTGAAAAGCTTTCACATAACGAAGTGATTTACAGAATGACAGTTGGGACAACGTTCTGCGAAGTTCACGCCATAAACAAAGAAGAAATAAATAAAAATTCAATCAATTCTCTGACAAGAGTCAAACTTAAAGAGACAAACCAGAATGGTAAAGATTGACATTAAAGTTTAATCTATTAAACATACACATAGGTAAAAGGTTAAACATACACATAGGTAAAAGAGTTCTGTTTTTTCAAACAATTACAGAAAAATAATTGAATATGCCTTCACATCTGCACAAGTAGACACGGCACAAATAGACACGGCGCAAGTAGACACGGCGCAAGTAGTCACGGCGCAAGTAGTCACGGCGCAAGTAGACAGCAGTAACCGCCGCAAATGAACGAATGATTGTTGATTGTTAGAACACTAAGTGCGACTAATGGCACAGAGTACATTGACGATGACAGTGAGGGTACTGTAAACATGTCTTTGTAAGTGGCGACAGTGCTGCGACACAAGGTTATATTTTATTTTACTGATCAACAAAAATATGGTCAGATGACGGTAGATGCAGACTGACCAAAACAAGACTGCCACGTCAGATCATCCATGCACGTTTGTTTGCTGAGATATGGATAGCAAAGCCGATGACCTTGCCAATTGATCAGAACATTGACTGATATGTTGAACAGATTCATTGACATTAATTGAAACAAATAGACCAGGCTGTAGCTATAACTGATACGGGACAGATAAGGTACAGCTCATTGTTCTGTTGCTAAAGAGATGCTTCGTGTTTTGAAATGAATAACAAAGGATTACAGTGATTTAAATTTAGTCCAGCTCAGGCATAACATGCAGATTTTTGCTTCGAAACTGGCAAGATATCTAGCGGTCAGGAGAAACACAACAAACACTACTCTACTTGACTCATTTTCTGTCTATTTTTTCAACGCAATTCACATGTTAAATAAAAAAAAATAGATGAAAATAGAGAAACACAACAAACACTACTCTACTTGACTCATTTTCTGTCTATTTTTTCAACGCAATTCACATGTTAAATCCAAAAAAATAGATGTTAATAGAAAGTTGCCCTCTAACAGAAGTGTTATCACACATCTAGTTTGTGTCGTATTTATTGTGTTGTATTCGTTGGCAAATTCGTTTATTTAGTTAGGATTTGTTATAAAATGAAATAGTTATTGTTGCATTCATTGCAGCGAACTTTGATTGACTTGTGTGTTGTGTTCTAGCATGTCTCTCCAAATTGTCTTAACAAGTGTATGCGTTCATATCCTTGCACCACGTCTGCAGCCACATTTTACCCAGCCACATTTTTCCAAGCTACATGTTACCCAGCCACATTTGAACCATCTTTCTAGTGTTAAATTTCGAAATTTTCTTTGAATGACAATTTTTTTTTTTGTGTGAGTTAATTCCATTTTTATCACCACCAAAATATGACCAGTGGCAACATTTGTTTAAAACCGTGACCATGATTGTACAGATTCCAAGCGACTTACTATTTCTTAAATTAAAAAAAAAAATTGTATGAGTTTAGTATTCGATTTTAGTATTCAGTAAATGTATGTGGTTGTATTCGATTTTAATTCCGTCGCTGGCACCAACAGTATGTAAAACAGTATGTGAAACAAGCAACGTAAAACATGCAACATTCAACATTCAAACACACAGTGCTCCACTGTGTGTTTCAGCATCAACACTAGAGTGCTCCACTGTGTGTTTCAGCATCAACACTAGAGTGCTCCACTGTGCGTTTCAGCATCAACACAATCGTGCTCCACTGTGTATTCCAGCATCAATACAAGCGTGTTTCACTGTGTGTTTCAGCAACAATACAAGAGTGCTCGACTGTGTGTTTCAGCAACAGCACAAGAGTGTTCCACTGTGTATTCCAGCATCAACACAATAGTCCTCCACTGTGTGTTCCAGCATCAACATAATGGTGCTCCCCTTACTCGACTCTAAATATAGTGATTTCTCCAGCAAACCTTACTCGACTCTAAATATAGTGATTTCTCCAGCAAACCTTACTCGACTCTAAATATAGTGAAGTCCCCAGCAAACCTTACTCGACTCTAAATATATTGATTTCTCCAGCACACCTTACTCGACTCTAAATATAGTGATTTCTCCAGGAAACCTTACTCGACTCTGAATATAGTGATTTCTCCAGCAAACCTTACTCGACTCTGAATATAGTGATTTCTCCAGCAAACCTTACTCGACTCTGAATAAAGTGATTTCTCCAGCAAACCTTACTCGACTCTGAATATAGTGATTTCTCCAGCAAACCTTACTCGACTCTGAATATAGTGATTTCTCCAGCAAACCTTACTCGACTCCGAATATAGTGATTTCTCCAGCAAACCTTACTCGACTCTGAATATAGTGATTTCTCCAGCAAACCTTACTCGACTCTAAATATAGTCGATGTAAAATGTAGAGTAAAAGTAAAGTGAACCTATTTATTAATGCCGTAGAGGTGTGAGATGTTAACGATCTCAAATTTCAGGGACTCTGCTATATGAAGACAGTAGCCATCTCCTCTCCCTCGCAATCCTTACTTCACGGATTAATCCAGTATCCTATTAAGAGTGGATCGACCCGGGAGCCTTTACGGTCTGAAAATGTTATCGCCTTAACTGTAGAATTAATCCAGGACTGCTCCTATACTAAAACCATTGCGTTAACAACTGCGCTACATGGCACTCGTTAAAAAGCAAGTTATTCTTGCTTCACTGTCTCTCTCTCTCTTTGTCTCTCTCTCTCTCTCTCTCTATATATATATATATATATATATATATATATATATATATATATATATATATATATATATACATATGGACTAGATATTAAAACAGAATATTAGTGTATTCTATTCAAAGCGTAGCCATTAACCCAGCAGGTTTAAGTTGTAGTAATTTTCTAGGCAATATAATTATATTTATATAAGCATATTTATATAATTATATAAGCACGTTCAGTAATTTTGCCATTTAGGCTTCCTCACACAGCAAGATAACGCTAGGACACCTCACACAAGATAACGCTAGGCCTCCTAAATACAGCAAGATAACGCTAGGCCTCATCACCTTGCAAGATAACGCTAGGCCTCCTCACACAGCAAGATAACGCTAGGACACCTCACACAAGATAACGCTAGGCCTCCTCACACAGCAAGATAACGCTAGGACACCTCACACAAGATAACGCTAGACCTCCTCACACAGCAAGATAAGGCTAGGCCTCCTCATACAGCAAGATATCGCTAGGCCTCCTCACACAACAAGATAACGCTAGACCTCCGCACACAGCAAACATTACCAGACATTTCTTGAGCTCAGCAAACTGATGGTGAACTGATTCGAATATTCCGCTGGCATGTCATCAACGATGTACATTTTCTTGAGTCAGTTTTCATTACAGAATGGTATCCCATATCCCAAACATTTTTGTAGACTCTGTGTGCAATAGCAAGACACGCCTATGTGACACACGTATATTGTTGCTACAAAGGGAGGGGGGCCATACACGGTATTATGTAGTCCCTGAATTACTGACAGTGTGTGTGATTTTTTTCTTATACTTAGTGTAGACAACTGCTTTGGTGGCGGTCCTGAACTTTGAAACGTTTTAGAAAAATGCACATTTGTGTCGGTAAATGGATCCGATAAGCAACTTTACTTGAATTGTGTATTTTAAATTCAGCCCACAAACAATTGCTACATTTAAAACGGCGTGGTGCGTTTTTAATGCAAGCTGGTATATTTTCTCATGTCATTGAAAGTACTTTACTCTAGTCTAGACTTGTTATTATATATAAGGTCTAGTCTTGTGGTTATTAAATCAACTGTCTTGTCTTCATTATGTCAACCGTCTAGTCTTATGTTATTATGTCAACTGTCTAGTCTTATGTTATTATGTCGATATCTAGTCTTATCTTTTTATGTCAACTGTCTAATCTTATCTTGTTATGTCTACTATCTAGTCTTGTCGTTTTTATATCAATTACCTAGTCTTGTCGTTATTAAATCAACTGTCAAATCTTATTAGATTAACTGCCTAGTCTTGTCGTTATTAAATCAACTGTCAAATCTTATTAGATTAACTGCCTAGTCTTGTCGCTAAATATTATCCGCCATCTAATCTTGTAGTTATTATTATATCAGCCTCCAAGTCTTGTCATTGCTATATCAGCAGTCTAGTCTTGTAACTTATATCAACAGTCTAGTCTTGTCATTATTGTATTAACAGTCTAGTCTTGTCATTATTATATTAACAGTCTAGTCTTGTGATTATTGTATTAACTGTCTAGTCTTGTCACTATTATATCAACAGTCTAGTCTTGTCATTATTGTATCAAGTCTAGTCTTGTCATTATTGTATTAACAGTCTAGTCTTGTCATTATTATATCAAAAGTCCATTATTGTCATTATTGTATTAACAGTCTAGTCTTGTCATTATTATATAAACCGCAAAGTCTTGTCATTATTATAAAAGTCTAGTTTTGTCGTTATTATATCAAATGTCTATTCATGACGTTATTATATCAATCCTCTAGTCGTCTCATTATTATATCAACAGTCGAATCTTGTCATTGCTAGAACACCAGTCTAGTCTTGTCACTTATATCAGCAATGTAATCTTGTCACTAATATATCAACAGTCTAGTCTTGTCATTATTATATCAACTTTCTAATCGTGTCGTTATTATATCAACCGTCTAGTCTAATCACTATTGTAACAACTGTTTAGTCTAATCACTATTGTACCAACTGTTTAGTCTAATCACTATTGTACCAACCGTCTAGTCTAATCACTATTGTACCAACTGTTTAGTCTAATCACTATTGTACCAACCGTCTAGTCTAATCACTATTGTACCAACAGTTTAGTCTAATCACTATTGTTCCAACTGTTTAGTCTAATCACTATTGTACCAACCGTCTAGTCTAATCACTATTGTACCAACATTTTAGTCTAATCACTATTGTACCAACCGTCTAGTCTAATCACTATTGTACCAACTCTTTAGTCCCATTTCTTGACGGCATCTATATTCATTCCATATTACATGATAACGCACATATACAAACATATAAACCGACGCTGATAGTCACACATATGCACACACACATATGCACACACATATATGCACACACACATATGTACACACACATATGCACACACACATATGCACACACACACACATATGCACACACATATGCACACACACATATGCACACACACATATGCACACACACATATGCACACACACACATATGCACACACACATATGCACACACATATGCACGCACACACACACATATGCACACACATATGCACACACACATATACACACACACATATGCACACACACATATGCACACACACACACATATACACACACATATGCACACACACATATGCACACACACATATGCACACACACATAAGCACACACACATATGCACACATATGTACACATGGACACTTACTGTGCAGTGTGTTACTCCACTTCTGCTTCCGGTCATTGGGACATCTGTCGGAGCTCATATCCAAGATCTGCTGCCTTCTTTCTTCTGTTACGCCTGGCCAACAAGATGGCGTTTGCTGTGTACAGAAATGGATTAAAAGCCGAATTTGCCGGCAAGAGGAAGACAGTGGTCACTAGATACATCTCTCCAGGGACGGGTTGTCCAGATCTGGCTGCCAGCCCCATCACTGTGATAGGAAACCAACACAAACAGTCTGTGATTACAACCAGCACCAATCGCTTGGCTATCGCCGTGTCTTGTCTGACCCTTGCTTCAGAAATCTGAGGATGTTTCTGCAGATGGACTGACAAGTATATCAGTAGCTGTCCCAAAGCTACCAACAGAAACACGACCATATTGAAGAGTATTAATATAGTGAAGGCGTAGTCGTAACCGGGAAAATGTAGGCGTGTGATGGGCAACGGAACACCAACAGCTTTCTGTGAGTAAAGTTCCCATCGTTGAAAAGGAGGGAGAAGAGGAACTGCTGCCATGCCTGTTCCTACAGCCCAAACAATAGCACAAGCAATACTTGCAGACTTTGCGTTGAAATGCAGTGACCGGTGTAGAGGAAAAGCAATGGCTAAAAGTCGATCAATGGTCACTAACAAAATAAATAGTGCAGATGTTTGACTGGAAAGGAGGCATAAAAACCCGGCTACCTGGCAGGATGTGCTAGTCTTCCATTCCCTTTCTGCTAGCAGGTAACGGTCCCTGTACATGACATCAGCTGTGCCTATAATGACCAGATAAATGCCCATGATTAGATCTGATGCACTCAGACATGTAATGATGATACGGAAGCTGTATTTTATTCCCCTGTCATAGAAGACCCTGTAGATAATGACGCCAAGGTTTCCTGTGATTGTTAACACTGCCATCAACCACAGAGCAACACGCAAGAGCAATGTCCGAAGAATGTCTTCACATGATGAAATCTCATCGTAGGGAGCATCACAGTCAGTGAACTGGACACTGCTGGGTTTAATAGACGGACAACATAAACGGAAGTTGTCTGTGATAATACTGCGAAGATTTTTCTGAACGCGAAAGATATCCATAGAGAAAGTGGTCAGCTGATTTCCTTTCAGATCTAAACGCTGTAATCGTAAGAGTCCATTAAACGCGCGTGGGGAGATTGTGTCAATATGCATGTATCTTAACAATAGCTCTTCCAAGTTGTAGGCGTTGTAGAAACAGTCGTCCTCTAGTTTATTCTTAATATTGTAGGAGACGTCCAGTGTGGTCAATTCCCTTGTATACTCTAGAAAAGATAAATTTCTATTGTGGAATTTGTTGTGCGCTAGTATTAATATCTTTAAACGTGGACAGCTTTGGAAAGTGTTCTCGTTGAGAAACTCAATATCATTATGGCTGATATCCAGGATTTTCAAGTTGATAAATTTGAGATTGTCATCTGTGAGTGTCTTAACGTTACAAGACGACACATTCAGATAAATCAGACTGTATAGCACGATACCTGCAATCTGCAGATCAGATATGTTTGCATGTTGTAGTCTCAGGTAGCGGACAGGTGTGAGAGATACAAATTTGGGATACGACGTACACGTGACTTCCATCCTGTCGCAGGAGCAGTTTTGTGGACATGTCACGTTCTGCAGACCACACAGAAGTTCGTCGTCATGGTTCGGGCACTGGTAATTGCCATCACAAAGATGATCGTTGTGTACACACACCTGTTCGTATTTACACTTGTACATGCCAACACACACCTGCTGACAGAGTTCTGGTATCTCGTCTTCACCGTTAGGACAGTCTAGCATGCCATTACACCACATGTACACGGGAATACAGTAGCCATCTTTGCATTGAACATGTGTAGGGGGACAATTGACACTGTACATGTTATGAACAACAAACTTGCCGTAGCCGTCTGGGACTACAATTCCTGGAGGACCTAAAGTTTTGTATATACTTTCCTTAAACGAAGTCTCTGGTGCTCTTCTACCCTTCAAGTCTCGGATCGGACAATCAATTTCACTGTCCGATTGCCAGCTCCGAGGTAGGCATGCAATCATTGGACACAAAGCACTGCCGCCCACGCAATCAGTGCAGTCTTCTTCATCAGAAGCGTCTCGACAGTCCTCCTTACCATCACATAGCCTTGACCTTTCTAATAACATCCCATCTGTGCAGGTTGTCATTGTGGGTCCGAGGTCAGTCTTGTCCAATTTGGCACATGATTTCTCGTCACTGGAGTCCATACACCCTCCAATGCCGTCACAGACAAATGTGTATGCCAGGAGGCCTTCAGTGTCACATGAGAACATGACATCTTGCCAACGTTGATAATCACAATCTTGCTCATCGCTACTATCGAAACAGTTCTCTACTTGGTCACAGCGCTGTTCCACCGAGATGTACTCTCCAGAATGACAGTGAAATGTACTGATTTTGTTCTCCGAGATACCATTGACTGTAGCTTCCCTCCTTAGAATCCAATCAACATTTAGTTTGTCATCAATGTCCAATTCTCTCTCACAAATGAATGAAATGTTCTCCTTGAGAGCTCCACAGTCTGTGGAGTGAAAGTAATCGCCATGATACAGGGAGCACGTTGACCACCCGTCGTAACGATACTCGTTTGGAAGAAAGAATGCTGTGGTACGATCTGTCCACTGCCACATGCGGCGATACAGTTGTGACACCTGCTGAATACGCATGCGCTGCAATCCTAGGAACATAACAGAAAAGCTGGGCCCCAAGAATTTTAAAAATCTTTGAATAGCATGCTTTTGTGCAATTGTTCGGATTGTTATGAGATGAGATGAAAGATTACGCTCGCAAAACTCCTCCGCCATTGTCCACGACATGAGAGGTTGGTTAAATATAGCCTGGTAGCAGCGACCGTTGAATGTGTAACCGTCTGGCCAACAACTTGGTTTTATATAGTAACATGTGTTCTCATCTTCCCCATTAGCGCAGTCGATATAGAAGTTGCATTTCATGAGATTTGGAATTGTAACATTTCCCGAACAATCCAGAGACTGGTTATTGTACATTGGAATAAAGTCAACCGGGTCGACAGCTTTGTAGGAGATGTTAAACCCGACCCCAGATTTGATGCTATCTGAGTGAAACTCTACCACGCACTCATTGCTTGGCAGAACTATTGGTTGCAGGAAGTAATGGTTGATTAGTTGGAAATGTTTTGGAAATAGTTTAGAATCTTCTAATTTTGGGTAAATATGAATAACATCTCCGTCTTTCAGGCGGATATCATCGGCTGTAATACGAATTAACTGCCCGTGTGGTACAGAGATGTTCCAAACACATTTGATATCATTGGGATAGTTTTGATTTTGTGCCAGCCCAGGGGACGATATATAACCATGATCACTGAAAAACTGTGCGTACTTACTGGAGTTACATTCTTCATATTGAAACTTGAGACACGGCATAATCTGCACCACAAAATTAATGTTGTCCTCACACTGATCATTGTCTTGGAGATTAAGTACCAGCCTTACTTTGCTGCTCTCAACCAGGACAGATTTCGGTTGTTTGATACCACAAAAGGATCCAATCACGTGTGATTTGTTTACCTGTGTTGATCCCTTGGTGACATAATCGAGAATAATGTCAAGCGACTCATCACATACGCCGAATGCCTCGCTCCGGGCCAGGTTCAGACCAGGAACGTTAAATTGTTTAAAATTGAGCAACACGTGTTCATTTTCACTGACTTTAATTTCTATTTCATGTGTACACCACGTGACACAGCACGTTTCTACTGTCACGTTTAGAACTGTTGCCATTGAAATCGGAATATAGGTGACACGTTGACAGCCGGTTCTATTTTGTATGACAAGATGATAATGTTCTTCATCTCCCTCATAGAACGGATGAGCACCTACTGGAAAGTGCATCTTGTTGTTGTACATGAAGACATCCGTCAGACTGTTACATACATATCCCCTACCATTCGAGTTTTTCTTGTATAAAGGCTGTTGGACTTGAGTAGAAGACAGATTGACACCACCCAAGCTTACAGAACGACGTTTTCTCCTCCATGTCCTGAATTGGGACTTGCTGCTCTGAGCTGACATGTTGATTCCCATATTTAAACGTTGAGCTAATTCCATAATTAAATGCTCCCTGCCATGTCGTCTGCTGGATATGTTTGAAGAGACAGACAACTGTTGAGTTCTATTGAAATAAGTAGTTCTCCAAATTTGAAATTTTTTAAAAAGAGGACGATATTCTGAGATTGTTTCAGAGTTCAGACTGATTTTTTCGGAGAATTGTTCATGAATGTCTGAAGAATGATCTCCCTTGCAGCAGATATCGCCTGTTCCAGAAGTTGGATCTAACACATTGTCGCTATCCTTAAACTTTACCATTTCAAACGTTTCCAAATCTTCTGGTTGATGACTTACAGCGCGTGACGAGATCATAAGGTCAGCTACTGTCAGAATGTAAAGCAAGTCTCTTATCACGATCGGACGCATGGTTTCAGAGAGAAATTACAATTCACCAGACATTGTCTATTTAAAAAATATGTATCACTGAATTAACGATGAACCTCGTATTAGAACAATTTCACATATTCAAGAAGTACACAATAAACACTTGTCAAACTGCAGATATGCTGCAGGTGAGAACACTCGATTCAGGTTTCGACTTTGGGATAATATGACCACGTGTCATCTTTTGAAGTAGTTAACTGTTAACTTAACTGTTAACTTAACTGTTAACTTAACTGTTAACTTAACTGTTAACTTAACTGTTAACGCCACACGATGACCACATTTCCCATCTGCATCAAGATTTCCACATCCTAAGACCAGAAATATTCTTATTCACACACATACACAACAAATAACATAATTACAGAGGACACAGCAACAGAGAACACAGCAGCAGAGAACAGAGCAACAGAGGACACAGCAACAGAGAACACAGCAACAGAGAACACATCAACAGAGAACACAGCAACAGAGAACACATCAAAATTGAGAACAACAAACGAGAACACAACAACAGAAAAAACACAAAGTGCATCATACAGTGTGATTAAAACAATATACAACTTATGACCAAAAACACGAGAAGCACGATTTTTGATATAATTTTGCGTTTACTCTGTAATTCCGATATTCGACATCTAAGTTGACATATAAATACATTGTAATTTCACTACTCCGCATCTAAGCTGACATATATAATACATTGTAATTTCACTACTCCGCATCTAAGTTGACATATAAAATACATTGTAATTTCACTACTCCGCATCTAAGTTGACATAAAATACATTGTAATTTCACTACTCCGCATCTAAGTTGACATAAAATACATTGTAATTTCCGCTTCTCGACATTTAAATGGAGATATAAATAAAATTGTAATTCCGCTACCCGACTAAATTGACATAAATTACACTATAATTCTGATATTAGACATCTAAGTTGACACATTAATTGCACTGTAATTCCGCTAGTCGACAGCAATGTTCGCATATAACTTACACAGTAAGTCAGCTATCCAACTAAGTTGACATATAAAGTAAACTGTCTTCTTCTTCTGCGTTCGTTCTCTTATAACCACAAAGAATATATCGTGTGATTTCTGCTAGGGATCGTGAAATACATTGTGCTGCAAGTTCCACAGTAAAACTGTGTTATTTTCACCTCGGTTGGCTCACTTTGTGGTCTGGACATCCGAGGCCCAGCACATTCGTTTTCATCAAGCCTTTCATTCGGGTAGTAGGCTTCCCTAGTCCATGACAACCTGCCTATCTGTCGACGGGCACGCGGGATGTAGGGACTTTTCGCCGAGACTATTTTCGTTCACGTATATCTAACACGAGGTGTTCCGCCGTCTGTGAACTTGTCTCGTATAATTAGACGTTCTGTGTCTTACCCATCGGCTACTGAACCTTTTTCTCCACCTCGAGCCTGGTTCCGGTGGAGGAAGAACTCGACAGAGGAGTTGGACCCGGGCTCTTTCGCCCTCTTAGCCGAGGTGTCTTTCACCGACATCGTGAACCCATTGCCCAAGTTCGAGTCTCACGCCCATGCATTTTAAAACAAGGCGTTCTCTAGCTGAACGGTCTTGTTCCGTTTGCGCCTTAGCCCATGGGGTACTGAACCCTTTCTCTCCGCGAGCATGTTTCCGGTATGGGAAAGCTCGACATTAGAGTTGGGCCTGTTCTTTTTTTTCCGAGCGCCCACGATTGGGTCTGGGTCTCTGCCAGTAAGTAGCACATGTGACTAGAAGCCCGTCTCGAGTGTGAGTCGACAATGCCACTGCATGTTATGGCGCTGGTGGTTTCGGAGATATTGTTTATCTATTATGCGGTCATCTTTCCATCTGCTGCCATCACATTCACGGACACAATCCCAAAAAACATTTTAGCCAGAATCAATACAACCGTTGTATTTCTGTTACCAGAGTGCACCACGAGGAGATATTTTGGGGATCTTGGTCATCTGCTATTTTGACTATTGTCTTAAGGTTAGGATAACCCAGGGTTATCTGCTAACCCTGGGTTAGTCGAGAGCAATGCTTTCCCTGTGCACCCCGATTACACTGTTATTCCATTATTCGTCAACTAAGTTGACATATAAATTACACCATAATTCCGTTATTCGACACCTAATTTGACATATCAATTACACTGTAATTCTGCTTTTTGACAACTAAGTTCACATATAAAATACACGGTAATTCTACCATTCGACATCGAAGTTGACATATAAATTACATTGAAATCCTGCTATTCGACATCTAAGTTGACATATCACGTACACAATAATTGGGCTACTCGACATCTAAGTTGACATGCAAATTACACTGTAATTCTGCTATTAACCATCTAAATTAACATATAAATTACACTGTCGTTCTACTTTTCGAGGTCTAAGTAGAAATATAAACAACATCAATTTCGTTATCCGACTAAGTTGACATATTTATTACACTATAACTCTGCTATACGACTAAGCTGACATATTTATTACACTATAACTCTGCTATACGACTAAGCTGACATATTTATTACACTATAACTCTGCTATACGACTAAGCTGACATATTTATTACACTATAACTCTGCTATACGACTAAGCTGACATATTTATTACACTATAACTCTGCTATACGACTAAGCTGACATATTTATTACACTATAACACTGCTATACGACTAAGCTGACATATTTATTATACTATAACTCTGCTATACGACTAAGCTGACATATTTATTACACTATAACTCTGCTATACGACTAAGTTGACATATAAATTACACTGTTATTTCGCTATTCGTAAACTAGATTGACATATAAATTACACCTTAGTTCCACTATTCATCATCTAATTTGACATATCGATTACACTGTAATTCTGCTTTTCGACATCTAAGGTGACATATAAATTACACTGTCTTTTTCGTATTCGACATCTCTAAATTGACATATAAATTATATTGTAATTCTACTATTCGACATGCAACGTGACATGTCAATAACACTGCAATTCTGAAATTCGAAATCCTAGTTGACATATAAATTTCCTGTAACTTTGCTATTGGGCATCTAATTTGACATATAAGTTACATTGTAATTCTGCTATTCGACATCAAAATTAAGAATATAAACTAATATGTAATTATGCTATTCGAAATCTAAGTTGTCATATAAACTATAATGTAATTTCGCAATTCGATATCTATCTTGCGATATGTTAGTTAGTTAGTTAGTCGTTGGATCATCGTCATTGCACTCCGGACAAGTCCATAGGTGCTCAGATTTTTCCTTGAGTGTATCCGCCATTACACGTTGACTGACAGCCCCTGTACGTTGTTGATTGACCATCATTCTTTTTCGCCCACGAAAACTCTCCTTTCTAGCGACACCACATTTCAAACCAAGTTCCTTTATTCTAATCATGGAACAAGAGTCATTATCACTTGTACAGTCATTTGTTCGTGTGTTTTCACGTAGGGCATTCAAAATGTCTGCCCGATCCATCGCTCCACCAACAGCCGTAGTAGCAGCGTGGGCGGCCAATCTATCTGCTCTTTCATTACCCCGGACTCCCGCGTGTCCCGGCACAAAAATAAAAGTCACTGTACGCACACAGGAATTATTCACTGCATCCAGCCACTGTTCTCGAACGTACCCCGTCTGAACTTTCACAATCATGTTCATGGAGTCACTGAGGATACAGGCATGCTCGCAGACAGTCTGTGAGCAGACCCATTGAAAAGCTTTGGTCACCGCCAGAATCTCCATTGTCAAGCTGCTTGTCGTCTGAACGAATGCACCACTTTCCTCTCTGATAGTCTCCCCCCACCTTTGAGCCGTGAAAGCCCAGGAACTCCTGATGTGACTCTCAACCGACCCATCTGTATACATAACTATATCACCTTCCCTGGAATTCTCACTGATCAGAGCGAGCACCTCCGACTCGACCACTGTCGGACACCATTCCCTGCACTCTCTATTGAGTGTTATTACTCCTTCGAAGGCTGTTGGGTAATCCGAGGGTGCTAGACTCCATTCGGCACCAGGTAGTACATCCTCCAATTTGAAGACACTCTGTATAACGTCCTCTGCGCGCCCCATCCACGACTTTCCTCACTTTAGTCAACTTCTTTTCACTTTGATAATTTCTGGGTGTAGAGGGTGCTCTTTATCAGCGGTGATTTTTAGGTAGTCCCGCGCCCTGCACATTTGTATTCTTTGCTCCGCAGTTGGGCAATCAAGTAGGTATCGCATTGCCCGAGCCGACGTATCTCTCGTGCACCCAAAAATTATTCGCTTTGCTTCATTTTGGATTCTATCCAATCTTTCTGTTTGAGTTTGACTCAGTGTCAGAATTGCCAGTGCGTACTCTACCACCGCCACCACCAATCCCTGATACAGCAGAAATAGCAGTCTCTGTTCGCATTGAGCAGCAGCCATAACTTTCATCTTGCGATGTAATACTGTTACTCGACATCTACGTTTACACATAAATTACACAGTTATTCTTCTATTCGTAAACTATGTTGAGATATAAATTACACCTCAGTTGCCATATTCTACATATAATTTGACATATAAATTACACTGTACTTCTGCTATTCAACATCAAAGTTGACATAAAAGTTTACATGTAAATTACACTGCCATTCTGCAATTCAACATAAAAGTTTACACATAAATTAAATTGTAATTTCGCTGTTCGACATCAAAGTTGACATATAAATATTCGATATCTACATTCTAATAAATTATACTGTAATTCTCCTATTCGAAATCTAAGTTGACATATCAACTATAATGTAATTTCGCAATTCGACATGTAAGTTGTCATATAAATTTCACGGTTATTTCGCTATTCGACATTTAATTTGACACATAAATGACACTGTAAATCTGATATTCGACATAAAATAAGTTGACATAACACTTACCTTGTAATTCTGCTATTCGAAGACTAAGTTAACATATCAATTACAATATATTTCCGCTATTCGTGATCTTAATTGACATATACATTACACTGAAATTCGTTTACTTGACATCTAAAGTGACATATAAATTACAAAGTAATTCAACTATTCGACATCTAATTTGATATATCAATTTAACTGTAATTCTGCTTTAAGAAATCTAAGATTACATATCAATTTCTATATCGACATCTACGTTGATATATGCATTACATTTTAATTAGGCGCTTCGATATCTAAATTGACATATAAATTATACCGTAGATTTGCTAGTCGACATCTAAATTTACATATACATTACACTGTAGATTTGCTAGTCGACATACATTACACTGTAGATTTGTTAGTCGACATATAAGTTGACATATACATTACACTGTAGATTTGTTAGTCGACATCTAAGTTGACATATACATTACACTATAGATTTGTTAGTCGACATACATTACACTATAGATATGTTAGTCGACATCTAAGTTGACATATACATTACACTGTAGATATGTTAGTCGACATCTAAGTTGACATATACATTACACTGTAGATATGTTAGTCGACATCTAAGTTGACATATACATTACACTATAGATTTGTTAGTCGACATACATTACACTGTAGATTTGTTAGTCGACATACATTACACTGTAGATTTGCTAGTCGACATCTAAGTTGACATATACATTACACTGTAGATTTGCTGGTCAACATCTACTAGATTTCCAGCAGGATGTAGTCTAGAGAATGGAAATGCGTTATGTCGCCGTTTTATTTGCGTCAATGGCCCGACACATCCGTCTTCGGCGGGTGGTTGACATAAATTGCAATATAATTCCGCTATTCGAGATTGAACTTGAAATATAAATTACACTGTATTTCTGCTACTTGACATGTAAGTGATATTCCAGCTGAGTAATTGTTCAGAAGTGATATTCACGTTGAGTAGTGTTCAGAAGTGAAGACACAAGTCATATTCCAACTGATTAGGTTTTCAGACAGAAGTGATAGTCTAGTTGAAATAAGTGTTCAGGCAATAGTGATATTCCAGTTAAGTATACAGACACAAGTGATATTTCAGTTAAGTATACAGACACAAGTGATATTTCAGTTAAGTATACAGACGCAAGTGATATTTCAGTTGAGTAAGTGTTTAGACCTAAGTGATACACAAATTGATTACGTGTTCAAACAGTAGTGACATTCAAGTTGCATAATAAGTGCTCAGAAGTGATAGTCTAGTTGTGATAGTCTAGTTGTGATAGTCTAGTTGAATAAGTGGCGAGAAGTGATAGTCTAGTTGTGATAGTCTAGATGTGAGTCTAGTTGTGATAGTCTAGATGTGATAGTCTAGTTGTGATAGTCTAGTTGTGATAGTCTAGTTGAATAAGTGCCGAGAAGTGATAGTCTAGTTGTGATAGTCTAGATGTGATAGTCTAGTTGTGATAGTCTAGTTGTGATAGTCTAGTTGTGATAGTCTAGATGTGATAGTCTAGTTGTGATAGTCTAGTTGTGATAGTCTAGTTGAATAAGTGCCGAGAAGTGATAGTCTAGTTGTGATAGTCTAGATGTGATAGTCTAGTTGTGATAGTCTAGATGTGATAGTCTAGTTGTGATAGTCTAGTTGTGATAGTCTAGTTGAATAAGTGCTCAGAAGTGATATTTAATTTGTTAAGTGTTGGGGAAGAAAATATATTACAGTTGTATATGTGTTCAGACAAAAGTGATGTTCCAGTTGAGTAAGTTTTCAAAAGTAATATTCCAGTTTAGTAAGTTTTCAGACAGAAGCGATATTCCAGTTGAATAAGTGTTCAGTAGTTATATTCAGATTGAGTAACTGTACAGAAATAAGTGGCACTCTAGTTGAGTAAATGTTCATAAGTGATATTCCAGTTCAGTTGAGTATTTGTTGAGACAGAAGTGATATTCCAGTTCAGTTGAGTATGTGTTGAGACAGAAGTGATATTCCAGTTCAGTTGAGTATTTGTTGAGACAGAAGTGATATTCTAAATGAGTAAGTGTTTAAACAGAGGTGATATTTTAGTTGAGTAAATGTTCAAATGGAAGTGATATTCCAGTTGAGCAAGTGTTCAGACCGAAGTGATATTCCATTAGCGTAACTGCTCAGAAGTGATTTTTCAGTTGAGTAAGTGTTCAGAAGTGATTTTTCAGTTGAGTAAGTGTTCAGAATTGATATTCTATTTAAGTAAGATGTTCAGACTGAAGTGACATCATTGAGTAATTGTTCAGAAGTGATATTCCTGTTTATTACGTTTTCAGACAGAAGTGATATTCATATTTAGTACGTTTTCAGACAGAAGTGATATTCATGTTTAGTGCGTATTTGAGAAAAAGAATATATTCTCGGTTTGTGCTTCCTGCCCCACATGGACACAGATAAATGAAACCAGTCTTAGTCTAAACTATTTAAGTGGCTGTTTAATCTGTTGTGTTCAATCCTGATGCAGAAAAACTTGACCACTACTGCATAAATAGAAAAATACTGGATCCTTAATCTTGTTTGTTTGTTTGTTTGTTTTGCGTTCGCTCCATTGTAACCATCACGGATATCCGTGCGATTTCCGCAGGGAGCGTGATTACGTTGTGCCACCGTTATGCGCCTTGTAGGCCTAGCACATCCGATTTCGGCATGCCTTGACAATTCAGGTGGGCTACCCTTAGCCTGTGACAGCCTCTATATCTGTCTCCAGGCACGCGTAGTGGCGACTCTTTGCCCAGACGATTTTTGCTCTCGTCTGACTCGCACGAGGTGTTCCACTGTCTATGAACTTACATAGTGTAATTGAATGTGCTGTGCCCATTGGGTACTGAACCGTTTCTCATCCGTGAGCCTGGTTCCTTAAGGGGAAGAACTCAACAGAGGAGTTGGACCCTGGCTCTTTCGCCCTCTTAGCCGAGGTGTCGTTCACCGACATCGTGTACCCCTTGTCCAAGTTCGAGTCTCACACCACGCGTTTGAGAGCAAGGCGTTCTCGAGCTGAGCGTCCTTGTCCCAATAGCGCCTGAGCCAATCAGGTACTGAACCCTTTCTCTCTTCAAGTGTATTTCCTGTGTAGGAAAACCTGACAGTAGAGTTGGGCCAGGGCTAAATCGTTGTCCCTTTTGTGCCTGAGCCCATCGGGTACAGAACCCTTTCTCTCTCTGCAAGTGTACTTCCGTTATAGGAAACCTTGACAGTAGAGTTGGACCAGGACTGCCATCGTTGTCCCTTTCTTGCCTAAGCCCATCGGGTACAGAACCCTTTCTTTCGCGAGCATATTTCAGATTTAGGAAAGCTCGACATTAGAGTTGGGTTAGGTCTTCTTGCTTTACCAAACGCCAATGGATGAGTCTGGGTCTCTGCCTGTAAGGAACACAGGTAACTAGAAGCTCGTCTCGAGCTGACGGAGCTTGTAGTTCCCCTTTCCTAGGGACTTTTCACTTTCTATTTGCAGTTCGTGCTGCACTCTAGCGCTGTTCTGCCCTTTAATTGTTTCATTGTACTCGGTATGAAATGTATTTGTCTCTCGCCATGCATCTACCTTCACGTGCATTTTACATTGGCCGCCCCTCCAATGTTCGGACTGGGCTGACTAGCTTCACTGTATGTCGACAGTGTCGCTATATGTGGTGATGCTGGTAGTGTCGGAGATATTGTCTGTCTCTTGTGCTGTCAAATTTCTTTTCATCTGCTACCTCTACATTCTCGGACACGATCCCCAAATGATTTGGCCAGAATCAGCACGAGCTGCTGTATTTCTGTTTCCAGGGTGCAACTCGTGGAGGTACATTTGGGATCTTGGTTATCTGCTAACCATGGGTCCGCCTAGAGCAATGCGTTCCCTTTGCACCCCGGCTCCTTAATAAACATACAGAAGAAAACTTGACCAATACTACAGAAACATATTGTAAAACTCACACAAGAAAACTTGACCAATACTACAGAAACATATTGTAAAACACACACAAGAAAACTTGACCACTACTACAGAATCATATTGTAAAACACACAGAAGAAAACTTGACCACTACTACAGAATCATATTGTAAAACACACAGACGAAAACTTGACCAATACTACAGAAACATATTGTAAAACTCACACAAGAAAACTTGACCAATACTACAGAAACATATTGTAAAACACACACAAGAAAACTTGACCACTACTACAGAATCATATTGTAAAACACACAGACGAAAACTTTGCAACGATCAATAGGAAGTTGTAAAAGTAAGCTGTGCGTTCTAACATTGTCCTAGGACATAGGAAGTTCTAATAACGTCCCAGGACATAGGAAGTTCTAATAACGTCCCAGGACATAGGCTGTTCTAATAACGTCCCAGGACATAGGAAGTTCTAATAACGTCCCAGGACATAGGAAGTTCTAATAACGTCCCATGACATAGGAAGTTCTAATAACGTCCCAGGACATAGGAAGTTCTAATAACGTCCCATGACATAGGAAGTTCTAATAACGTCCCAGGACATAGGAAGTTCTAATAATGTCCCAGGACATAGGAAGTTCTAATAACGTCCCAGGACATAGGAAGTTCTAATAATGTCCCAGGACATAGGAAGTTCTAATAACGTCCCAGGACATAGTAAGTTCTAATAGCGTCCCAGGAAATAGGAAGTTCTAATAACGTCCCAGGACATAGGAAGTTCTAATAATGTCCCAGGACATAGGAAGTTCTAATAATGTCCCAGGACATAGGAAGTTCTAATAACGTCCCAGGACATAGGAAGTTCTAATAATGTCCCAGGACATAGGATGTTCTAATAAAGTCCCAGGACATAGGAAGTTCTAATAACGTCCCAGGACATAGGAAGTTCTAATAATGTCCCAGGACATAGGATGTTCTAATAAAGTCCCAGGACATAGGAAGTTCTAATAACGTCCCAGGACATAGGAAGTTCTAATAATGTCCCAGGACATAGGATGTTCTAATAAAGTCCCAGGACATAGGAAGTTCTAATAACGTCCCAGGACATGATTTTCTAGTAGCTAAATGATATAATACCGTGTATAGGAAGGCCTCCGTTATGTTTAGTAGATTTTTAGTAACCATGGTAATTGCAGAGATAAACTGGTAACCAAAATATCCGTGGAATCGTGAATTCTGTCACAAACTGTAACTATGAAATAATATCTGCTGCCTGCTTCCAAAATAAAAAAAGAAATAAAAAAAATTAACGCCGTGTTCTTGTAAACTTGTGGCACAGTAACGACCAGTTACTTATGCTTTGGTTCTTAACAATGTTTCAACACAAAAATATAGCTAAGTATTACAGTAACAAATAGCAGCAGATGTGAATATTAACAGCGGATACCAGAAACATTATCAAGTAATACAACACCAGGATAGTACATATTTTCTAGGGACATATCATTAATTAAACTGCTGAACGTACAGACACAGAGCACCAGGTGTCAGCGAGAAATGGTAAACATATGGACTTAGGGCGATGACCCGCATAGAGTTCTCACATACAACTTAAAATATAGTATATACACAAGGACGTTGCCCACGAATAAACAAAAAAATAGTTAATGTCTATTAGTACACGATTAGTGCAAATAATATTGAATGTACTGATGTCAATATCTCAGGCAAAAACTGCATTCAATCAATATTGTTATAGAGATAGAGATAATTGGCAACAAGGGAGATATACATCCATAAGTGATACAAGAGAAGATAGATGAAAAATGTGAAACAACCAACAACACATGCAGGACTATAGATGAAGAATGTGAAACAACCAACAACATATACAGGAAGATAGATGAAACATTTAACGGTAACACGTATACAGATTTCCAGAAAAAGAAGACAAATGCAGATCTCTCCAACAGAAGGTAAACACATAGACAGATCTCCAGCTGGAGAGAAAAGCGTAGGCGGATCTCCAGCATGAGAGAAAAGCGTAGATAGATTTTCAGCTGGAGAGAAAAGTGTAGACAGATCTTCAGCTGGAGAGAAAAGTGTAGACATATTTCCAAGAGAAGTGTATATTGCGAAGTATCATACCGGATATTCGGCAAATTTACTTTAAAAGAAATTCTAGTGCTGACATCAGGTCTCGTCTGCTTGAATAATGGTGCATGGAATAACGGTGTATGGAATAATGCTGTATGGAATAATGCTGTATGAAATAATGCTGTATGAAATAATTCTCTATGGAAAAATGGTGCATGTAATAATGGAGAAGGGAATAATCGTGCATGTAATAATGGTGCATGAAATAATGATGCAGGGAATAATGGTGCATGTAATAATGATGCAGGGAATAATGGTGCAAGGAATAATGTTGCATGTAATAATGATGCAGGGAATAATGGTGCATGCAATAATGATGCAGGGAATAATGGCGCATGTAATAATGATGCATGGAATAGGACTTCGGTTCGGCTGTGTTGGTTATCGGAACTGGAGGTAATGATTAACAGGGACAAACGGGGACATTCATTTTGCTGAGTTATAGGTGAAATTCTTAGATCGCCACAAGACCAGCTACTGCAAGAATGTTTTCATTAATCAAGAACGAAAGTCAGAGGCGCGAAGGCGATCAGTGACCGTCGTAGCTCTAATAATAAACGGGTCGATCTAGGAATAGGGTAATATGTTTTTGCTAATACTGAATAACACACATAATGACACACACAAATCGACGTTTCGATCAAAAGGCCTGTATCAAGACAGACAATTGACACAAAATTAAAACATATAACAGAAAGCGAACAGTAATAACATCGACGGTCACATTGATATGAGTAGTCTAGATTGACCGGAAGAGGCGAAATTACACCAGACAAGGAAAATACAAAAATGACAACAAACATGTGAAACAGAAACTATGGATCGACTAAATTCATACATGAGATAGGCGCTCATTAATGCCGTCGGGTTTAAGAGTGCCATATTGATAAATGTAGCTGTTCTCCATCGCCAGACGGGTCCTGTCGTCAGAGAAGCACGACTTAATGGCCGGAACCTGAATATCCTGGGCGCATCGATGACCCGTGCCATTAAAGCGGACGTCAACAGGCAAACCTGAATGTTTTCTTTATGCTGTAATTATGTTATCACAATCGTTCTGCGAGCCTCCTACCAGTTTCACCTATATATGTCATGGTGCAACGCTTGCATATGTTGGCATAGATGACGTTGCTGGACACAAATGTGAAGCTCTCATCAATTGTGAAGGTGGCTTTAGGGAATTTGACAGACCGGATCTGGGTGACATAGGCACAAGTGTAGCATTTGCTGCGTTGGCATCTGATGGTGCCAAAACGATTAGGAACGTCAGGCTGGAGGTGACTCCGGACCAGTAGATCCCTGAGGTTCTTGTCACGTCTGTAAGCAACAAGAGGGGTGTTACAGAACTGTTCCCGGGTCTCGGGGTCAGAGTTGAGAAGGGAAAGGTGACGAAGAAGGGCATGGCGAATGGCAGCGCTATTGGGGGGGGGGGGTGGAAAGTGAGAACAAGACGAGTCCGGTTAGACGAGGAAGAATTCCGAGTGGTCGAGAGGGTGTCTTAACGGGAGAGACTGCACACTCGAAAAAGGGCAGACCTGAGGTCAGTATCAGGGTACAGGCGACAGCGAAGAAATCTATCATCATGTAGGCCTTCACGATGAAGTCATCCTCTCAACTGAACAAGCGTCGAAGACGAAGAAGTTGGGATAATGTAAGTGAATCACGACAGACAGAGGATGAGAAGAGAAGAGAGATGTATAGAAGAAAGCTATGAGCATCAGTCAGTCAGTCAGTGTACCGATGTGCTCAGACATACGAGTTGAATAGTGATTGATATGAAAGTTCACATGGGAGGTGGAGATCTCAGATATGAACCTGATGGCCGGATTAATCGTATGAAGCGTGCCAGGTCAGCCTCAGACATGTCAGTGATGCCGATCCCATCATCGATGTACCTATGGAACACCGATGGGAAGGGCCCTCCATTGGATCCCCATACCTGATGCTCAAAGTGGCCCATGAACAAGCAGGCATAGCTGTGCCCCATTTTGGTGCCCATGGCGACCCCACTGATTTGGTCAAAGTTCATAAAACTCGAAGGAATTGAAAGTAAGCACGAGTATAATAATAATAAACGATGCTGACTAGCGATCCCTAGGAGTTGCTTCGATGAGTCTGCGGGCAGCTTCTGGGAAACAAAGTGCTTGGGTTCCGAGGGAAGTATGGCTGCAAAGATGAACCTTAAAGAAATTGACGGGAGGGCACCGCCACGAGTGAATCCTGCGGCTTAACATGACTCAACACAGGAAAACTAAAACAGTCCGGGCACTGTAACGATTGACAGATTGATAGCTCATTCTTGAAACAAAGATAGCACAGCTCATATAGAGATAACACGGCTACTACAGAGATAACATGGATACTACATAGATGACACGGCTCATACATAGATGACACGACTCATACAGAGATAGCAGGGCTCATACATAGATAGCAGGGCTCATACATAGATAGCAGGGCTCATACAGAGATGACACGATTCATACAGAGATAGCACGGCTCATACAGAGATAGCAGGGCTCATACAGAGATGACACGACTCATACAGAGATAGCAGGGCTCATACAGAGATGACACGGCTCATACAGAGATAGCATGGATCATACAGAGATGACACGACTCATACAGAGATAGCAGGGCTCATACAGAGATGACACGGCTCATACAGAGATAGCATGGATCATACAGAGATGACACGACTCATACAGAGATAGCAGGGCTCAGACAGAGATGACACGGCTCATACAGAGATGACACGACTCATACAGAGATAACAGGGCTCATACAGAGATGACACGGCTCATACAGAGATGACACGGCTCATACAGAGATGGCACGGCTCATACAGAGATGACACTGCTTATACAGAGATGACACGGTTCATACAGAGGTAGCAGGGCTCATACAGAGATTACACTGCTTATACAGAGATGACACGACTCATACAGAGATAGCAGGGCTCATACAGAGATGACACGGCTCATACAGAGATAGCATGGATCATACAGAGATGACACGACTCATACAGAGATAGCAGGGCTCATACAGAGATGACACGGCTCATACAGAGATGGCACGGCTCATACAGAGATGACACTGCTTATACAGAGATGACACGGTTCATACAGAGGTAATTATGTTCAGTACTCAAGATAAGACATGGGAATGATGCCTTTCTTACACATTATCAGCTCTTCTCGTCCGTCACATATGTCATTTCGAGTAGGTTTTCTTCAATAGATGTTGCATTAAGCGGTAAGTTGAAGACGCGGGTACGAACGAAAGCTCCGAGAAACCAGCCACTGCACATTGGAAGTAAGAATAAGTTGCTGACAATTCCAGGGGATAGAAAATAGCAAGTAACATGAACAATTTTTGAATACACCAACAGCTTATTGTAGACATTCACGATGAAAATGAGCCACTATGACTACAGACGTGTGTCCTGTTGCTACTACAGGCAATAGAAACTGACCAGTAGTAAAGAAAATTAAATACCACACACAGACACTGACCACTGGTGTTCTTCCGTCGTAATCGATATGACCATTGAGCTAAAAAAGGGAAGATGATGTACAATATAAAAAATGCAATTATCTGATTGTCACAAATAATTGTGATATGTTTGTGAATTGTGATCTGAATGTCACAAACAATTGTGATATGTTTGTGACAGACAATTGTGATCTGATTGTCACAAACAATTGTGATACGCATTAGCTATACTATTTACTCTCTACAGCAAAACTGAAATCCAACAGGTAAAACTTGGAACAGGGTAATGTTGTTTAGCTAATCCATGAAAAAAACAACAACAAAAACCACTAAATTTTCAAGCAGCCTCTCGAGGAATTGACGACAAGTCATGGAAGACTAACAGAAAATAAAGACATTCTGAACTGGTGGACGGAATACTGTAGGGAAATGTACGAAGATGCAAAAATAGACACATAATCAAACACAAATAGAAATACAGAACTGGCTCCAGAACTCATCATAGAAGTAGTACGTTGATCAATTACAAGAAGCTGACAAGTCACTTGGATGCGACGAATTGGTAGCTGAATTGGAAGCTGAATGTCTAGGGTCAACCATCAACAGCACAGGAGTTTGCTCGGCAGAGATTAGCAATGACACTTTAAAAAACATCACAGATGAAAAATCTATGGCAAGGAGCGAACAGGAAACAAGTTACGACCGCGAAGAAGATATATTTTTTCAGTGGCAACATATGGTTGTGAGACGTCGGCAAAACCATCGACAATGGAAAATCAATTATCTGCATAAAAAGGACTAACGAAGATGTCCGCAACATAAATCTGAACATAGAAGAAGACTCCTAAAAAATATCAACACACACACACACACACACACACACACACACACAAAATTACATATTTCCGACATATGTGGTTTGGGAAGATTAATCATGGAGGGAAAAATTCCAGGAAAGAGAACATGAGGCAGATATACATATACATATATATATATATGAACATTATGTTGTCTGTAGGATTTGGGCTGGTCACATATTTATAGATTTCCCTCCCAGTGTTTCCATGGCCCATCTGTTCATCAAAATGTCTTTATTCACAGATTTCAACATCATTTTAACTGTGTGCATGGTTGTTTGTGTATAAGACTATTCTTGTTGGGCTCCCATCTTTGCTAGTCTGTCTGCCTTATCTTTGCCAGGTGTGTTTGAGTGACAGGTACCCAGTGCATAACAATGCTGACTTCATAAGATGTAAGCAGCTGGTTGGCATGGTGATATATATCAACCAGCTCAGGTTTACAATGCATATCACATTCTTGTTCTTGAAGAGCGGACATAAAGACTGTACACATTACTCATGTTTTTTGGCTTTTGAAGGAAAGGCATCAAATATGGTCTTCATGTGGTACAATGCAACTTCTAGTGCTGTTATTTCGGATTTCATAGTTAAAACATATCTCTTCACAGGCATCACACAACTTATGAGATTTTTTGTCTGGATATTCTATATAGATACCATAACCTGCTTTGATGGTGGCTATGAAAGCAGACCTATCATTTTAGACATCAATTCATTGTTCTGGGCAGGTGTCAATTGTTTTCTGTGTAGTAACAATATTATCTTAAACCTGCCTTCAGAGCACATTAAACCATATGAAGGAACAACAGTCTCCACGAAGCTAGTAAAGAAGAGGACATAGGTCAACAAGTAGGGCGCGCATGACACTGTGCATTTTTGTTTCTTTGTTTCCGCCAGTGGAGAGAGATAAATCCGGCTAGGGATTGACATACCAGATAAAAGGTATCGTTCGCCTTGGCTATTTAACGAGAAAAAGTGTTAACATATAGAGGAGTATCTGTCACCTGTGGTGATAAACGATACATGCTAGTAGCTTGAACAAAAGTGTTGCAGACAGAATGTCTGGCATGCGCGAAAACCTCGGCGACAAATTGACAAGGGAGAATTGTTCTCATGTAACTTGCAGTCTTCAATTAAATGACAAAGAGGGCGGGACTTTAAACGCGTTTTGAGAATGTCCAAAGGATGCCTTTTATGTGGTCAGACGTATTTCTCAAATACTAGGGAACTCGGTATTTCAGATATATATATATATATATATGAATTGATGTATATATATATATATATATATATATATCTGGATGTCGCTACATATTTGTAATCATGCTCAACTAAATACTTATCACAGATATAAAGCATAACTCATTCACCAATTAGTTACTGCCATACACTGTTGTATTCTAAGGCAGATTGTATGTAACCAAGATATAGACCTTTGATCCTTTTCCGATCCCCACAATGTGCAAGTGAAGATGTCTTTTCTGATCCCCCACAATGTGCAAGTGAAGATGTCTTTTCTGATCCCCACAATGTGCAAGTGAAGATGTCTTTTCTGATCCCCACAATGTGCAAGTGAAGATGTCTTTTCTGATCCCCACAATGTGCAAGTGAAGATGTCTTTTCTGATCCCCACAATGTGCAAGTGAAGATGTATTTTCTGATCCCCACAATGTGCAAGTGAAGATGTCTTTTCTGATCCCCACAATGTGCAAGTGAAGATGTCTTTTCCGATCCCCACAATGTGCAAGTGAAGATGTCTTTTCTGTTCCCCACAATGTGCAATTGAAGATGTCTTTTCTGATCCCCACAATGTGCAAGTGAAGATGTCTTTTCCGATCCCCACAATGTGCAAGTGAAGATGTCTTTTCTGATCCCCACAATGTGCAAGTGAAGATGTCTTTTCTGTATCTGAATCCATTTAAGTGCTCTGTTGTTGATATTTTCTACATGCTTCTTGAGGGTGAGATGTCGACCACGATATGTGGGATGTTTTTCTCTTGACAATTTCTGTGTATCCAACCATAGACTGATATTTTCTTTGGCTACTTTATGACTCTTGGTAAAGATGGTATAGACATTTTTTATCAGCTTATTTTCAGCTTCCATGGTTGACAGTACTCGTGAAGTATTCTTAAATCTCCATTTAGTCTTTTGGCTGCACTTTCAACATTCACATGTTTCTGCCATATTGTTAGATCATCAGCATAGAGGATTTTTTTTCAGTTGTGATATGTTTGGCAAGGTCATTAATGTAAATGAGAAAGAGGGTACAGATAAAAGAATAACCCGGTGGTAAGCCTGTACCTAGAACTTCTTTAGATGAAATTGCATCATTTATCTTTGTCTGGATTGTTCTTTCAATGAAGAAGTATTTTATCCAGTTATATGACTTTCCACTAATTCCCACCTCAGTCATCTTCATCAAGAGACCCTTTCTCCAAACTCGGTCATAAGCCTCTTGTAAGTCAAAGAAGATGGCTACAGTGTGTCTATTTTCATGAAATTCATCATGGGTTTTCTTTGTCATCCTAAATAGTTGGTCTTCTGTACAAGTGCCTTTTCTGAAGCCGTTTTATTCATAGCAGAGTATTTTTGAGCTCTAGAGGAACCAGTAAAGTCGTACCTTAATCATTATTTCTGCCAAGATGACGATATAGTGATATGGGGCGGTAGTTTTGGGTTTATCTGGAAGTTTGTTACTTTTCAGGATGGGAAAGATGTGAGCATTTCTACAATTTTTAGACAGTTTTACATTTATCCAGGTCATATTTATTTGTTTTAGTACTTCTATTCCTAATGTGCCCATGTTTGTTAACATTTCATTATAAAATGTATCTGGTCCAGGAGACTTTCTGGGATTTAGTTTCTTCAGCACTTGTTGAAGTTCCTGCATATTGAATCTCATCTTCAAATATGGATGAGCTAGCAATTTGGATTTTTTCTTGATGTTTCAGTAGGTACAGACGCTTCTTGTCAGCCTCGGACAGCTTCCCTACTCTGTTCACACTGCCAAAAATGGGGTTAAAGTGTTCTGCCTTTTTTCTGATCTGTGGTAATTGTTCTGTTTCCATCTATCACATGTTTATCGTTTGTTCTTCTTTTCACAGACAAATTGTTGACAGAGCCCAAGTCTTTCTGCCAATTTTCCTTAGATCTAAATAAGCGCATGTTCTTGCCCATTTATCATGTTTGGCGTTTTTCACTATTAGTTTTACTTTGGCACATGTTTTATTGTACAGGATTTTTGCTTCTTGTGAAGGTGCGAACTCAAGGGTTTCTCTTGTTTTTCCTCCCTCAAGGATTCCAGCTTTCATTTCTTTATTGCAGAATGGTTTGTAAGATTTCCTACTGCTCCTTGGTATGCTTTGTGATACTGAATTGAGGATAGCTTTTGTCACCTCAGCAGTAACTGTTTCAATGGCATTGCTTTTGATATTACATAGCAGGAAATCGGATGTTTCTTGGAATAGTTTCCAATCTTCCTTGCCAAAATTCCAGCGAGTTTTCTGTTTGACATATACTTTTTTGCATTAGTTATGGTGGTGAGGCTTGGTCTATGGTCACTTCCGATATCATCAATGATTTCTAGAGTGCAAGAGTCTATTATATCAGACGAACAGATAGTCAAGTCAGGTCGACTGAGAGATAGATGGATATTATGCAAAAGTGTTGATACAGATTTGCAACTTGAAGGACTGACATATTTCTTGTTTCACAGAGCTCATCTATGTATCTTCATCCTCTTCTGTCTGCGTTCTGCATCTGTGGTCATGTTATATTGTCAGGGCAAAGTCCACTGTCTTTTCCAGGTCAGAGCGGCTGTCCCATACCTTTTGCCTCAAGTCTGTATCCTCTGGCCAGGTCTGCTGTCTCTGCTCTTTTTATGTTGGGCAGTCGTGAAGTATGTGTTCCGGAGTCTAGGTTCCAGATCCACATGGACATTCGTCTGTGTATGAGATCCTCAATCGGTAAAAGTGACCCAGCAGGCTGCAGTGGGCTATTCTAAGGCGAAATATTGTGATCTGTTGATATCTTTGAAGGAGATGTATCTCATCATGTTTGTATTCCACTTCCATTTGTTTCTTCCACTTTGCTGTGTATGTCTTCTGGATTATTGTTTTTTACTTCTCCATAGGAAAGTGAGTGTCTGAGTTGCTACATTTCACTTCCTGATTGTGACAGGGCATCCGCTTTCTCATGATTCCACAGTGTGATGGTATCCACTGAAGGGCACAACTGTGCTATTATGTAGACGTTTTGGAGACTATTGTCTGGCTCTTCAGAATCCTTTAGCGTTTCCATTTCATTTGGGAGGTCTTTTAGGATATCATTATGTTGTTGATGGAGATGGTTGGAGATGTGACAGAAGCTGGTTCTCTTCAACCTGCTTGTGGTTAATCTAGAAATGTGCGCATGCATCAGATGGTTTGGCATGCGCTTAATTTTTTCCCTTGGCACAAGCACTCTTTCTTCTCTTCTGTCATCCAGTGGGCGGATATTTACATGTTTTTCCATTGCATGGAATGGAGTGGTTTTCATCCGTCTTGAGATGTCGAAGTCCTGAATTTTGTACTTTAGAGAGGCGATCATTATTTGTTTTTGACGCTGATGCCCAGTCTACCATTCCATATTCTACTACAGATCTGACTGTACCCATGTAGACTTTTTGGAGAATACTTCCATTTGCTTCCCAGTTTGTGTCTGCAAGTTTTCTTCATCAAAGATAGTTTCTTGGTTGCTTTTTGCTCAGTGGTTATTAGATGTGGTTTTTAGGTGAGTTGCTTGTCTAGTTTGACCCCTAGATATGTAGGGTTTATTTACATGTGCTAACTTACTTCCATTTATTTTTAGATTCATTTTTCTTGGTGGCTTGATAGTGAGAATATGGTTGTCACAGTTTTGGAGAGGTTGATCTGGACTCCTCAGTCATGTGCCCATTCACTTAGAGTGTCAAGTGCGATCTGTATTGTTTTTTGCCGTCGATAGGTTGCCTGCCACATTACAGGCGGCAAAGTCATCTGCATGAAGGGCCTGTGAAATATGATGTAACAGATTCTCCCATATCATTGATGAATTCTAGGAAGAAGGTAGGAGAGATCACTCCTCCTTGAAGCACTCCTTTTTGGAGAGTAACACATTTGCTTAGTTTACCATCTACTTTGAATCTTACAGTGCGGTAGCCGAGGAAATCTTTTATCCAGCTGAACATTCTTACTTCAGTTTTGTTATGGACAAGTTTGAAGAGGACTCCATCTTTCCACACCTTATCGAAGGCCTTACTCAAGTCCATAAACGTTGGCAGCACTTTTCCATCTGTTGAAAAGCGTTTTTGTTTTCCTGTACTATGTATATGAGCTAGTCTTCAGTGCTTCGATTTTTCCTATAGGCCAACTGTGTCTTGGTGAGCTTTTGGTTTTCCTCTAGGTATTTTATTAGTCTAGAGTTGACCATTCTCTCCATTGCTTTTCCTACACAGCTCAAGAGACTGACTGATCGTTAGCTTAACTTGCTGATTTTTCTTTTTGTTTTTTACCGATTGGGATGATGACAGCTTCATGCCATAAGTCTGAAATTTTACCAGTTCTCCATGACTGGTTGAAGATGGTAAGGAGCTTGTTTCTACTGATTGGCCCTAGGTTCCTGATCATATCATTGGTTATGTCATCTTTTCCTAGGGCCTTTTATGTTTTTTGTTTTCCTATGGCACCATTTAGTTCTGCAATGGTGAAGGGTTTCTTCATGCATGTCTCTGGATTTTGATTCTTCAGTTTTCTTTTAATTTCTTTTTTGACTTCTTTGATACGTGTATGAGAGAGTATTTTTGTACTTTCTTCCTTATAGAAGTCAGCTAAAATGTTTGCTGCCATTATTTTTACCGTGTGGAATTTCCCCGCTTCTCTGATAACATTCTTGTAGTGTGATTTCTTTCTTTCTTCATTTAGAGTTCTTGTAAGATTTCATAGTTCTTGATTATTATTCTTGATTAGAAACTGGCCTCACAGCACGTGGGGCATTCCCATAAGTGCTCCGCCCTCTGTTCCAGCAGCCATCCGGCTCGGTGTTTCAAGTCTAATGCCGCAAAAACAGACGTCGACATCAGGGCACAACTCTGGCCCTTGCGACAGGTTTCTTTGTTGTTCTGCCCACCCACGTCGTGCCCATAACTAGTTCAAGCACAACATCGGCCTGTCGGAACAATATGGTAACTGTTATCGAAGGTTACGACTACGGGATTGTATAGATGACGTGCCATATGAAGTTTCTATAAGAAGATAACCTCAATATAAAGGCATGTCATCTATTAAGATTTTCTGTTGCATGATTGGTTTGTCTAGTGAGCCATTGGTGTGCCATGTTTAGGCTTCTGGTTTTTTCATATCAGCTATTTTGAATCTCTGTTCTTTTCTGCTCATTGAACGGGTGTTTGATTTCATTGTGTTTATTTTTTGTTTCTACTGTAGGGTTTTGCTCCATTGTATGTCTTGCATTATTCAACTCGTTATGCAATTTTTCTAGAGTCTCACTCCAATAAGACTCGTATTCTCTTCGTCTTCCACTTGGGATTGCCTTCTGTGCGGATTGGAGTATCACTTTGTTTATTTACGAAATGTTGTGGTTTATGTTGTTTGAGAGGGTGATATTCTGGCAAAGCTGGTCCATTTGTTCACTGAAGAGGGTCCAATTTGCTTTTTTGAAGTTCCAGCTTGGGGACACGCTATGTTGTCCTGTATTTCTTGTCTTGAAGATTTGCAGGATGACTGGTACATGGTCACTCCAGTTGACGTTCTACTGTTCTTGCAATGTGTCTATGTTAACTGTTGCCATGGCAAAATCTGATGAGCTAGTTTTTTTTCCAGGTTAGGAGTAGAATGCTGTATCGTCTGGCTGGTTTATTACAATTAGTTTATTTTCCATCATCAAGTCTTCTATCTCTTCACCTCTTTGATCCATTTCCTCGTAGCCACAGCTTGTTTTAAAACATTCTTGCTTTCATCTAATCATTCAAGATTTCTTTGCACACATCTAATCGTCCATAGATTATTGCTTTTGTCTAATCATTCAAACATTCTTTGCTCACATCTAATCGTCCGTAGATTTTCACTAATGAATATAATCATTAAATGACTACTCCAATAAAACAAACATGTTACTTGTTAATCATCTACTGATTATTGTTCCCATACAACAAACATTGAAGTTATTAATCGTCCATACATTCTCGCTCCCATCTAATCGTCCATACATTATCTCTCCCATCTAATTGTCCATATATTATCTCTCCCATCTAATCGTCCATACATTAACTCTCCCATCTAATCGTTCATACTTTCTAGCTCCCATCTAACAAAAATGATAGTAGTTAATCATTCAGAAATGTGCACGAGTAAGCTTTCAGAATATGAAACAAGCATGAGAAAGTGCAGAAAATTTTTTTTTCTAAGTCAGGACATTTCCGATGTCTCAGCCTTCAATTCTACGGGATCTAAGCACACAGGTAACTTATCTCAACATCACATCTATATCATAACACAGGTAACTATCACATTTACATAACTACAGGTAATGATCTCGATTATCTAATAATCATGTAACTGTTATTATATTGAATCTATTCCTTTTTTTGTAAACATAATGTAAATATTTAGATATGACAAGTATGGATTATTGCAATATTCTAATAATCTATTCACATAGGTATTATTTGGTGATCCCAACTATCTAAATATACAGGTAATTATTCCAGTATCACATCTATCTAAACATACAGGTAATTATCACAACCACCTAAACATGCAGGTAACTATTCCATTATTAGAACTTCTGAACACGGTATGTTTCTAACACATATATTCCGAATATTGAGTGAAATTCAGATACTAGCACAAATACCCAAAATCTGATCATGAATGTACGCACGTAATATTCTTGTTGTTGACTGGAGTCAATGGAAAACACAGGATGAGACAATGTTGCATGTGAACTTGCCAGCTCGCAGCTGGCGTACAGGCATGAACCAACTCGCACAACTCAAGTATGGGGTCTAAGATTAACAGATTGAATATTGTGTTATTATCGGATTAGACAATGCCACATGCAGGTGGACACACGTAAATAAGCATGGTTCTGCTAAAATCCTCAACAAGTAACCTTACATCTCGTGAAGACCGTTAAATGGTGTTGTCTTTTCTGACAGATGACGTATGCTTACCTCCCATTTCCTATATTATGTGTCTCACGTCACTAATTACGCATGTTGGGTCATTGACTTGAGTGACCCTCTGGCAGATCCACTAGCTGCTATAGTTGGTCTATAAATCACCCAGCTAAACATAGAACTAGCGGCTGTACTGTCAGCTTCTGTGAATGCAGCCATTAGTTTGATGATCAACGCGTTTGTTGCTCGCAACAATTCTTGCTGTGAACAGTCTACTTGACTTTCAGTCACATGTGCTGACATCGTCACGCGGACAGTCTTACTAACACTCAGTGCAACACATTCCCATTATTAGTTATGTCAAGTTGATAAAAGATGCCCTACACTTGATACGTGTGCTTTACCGTCTGGTTAAGTCGACTACTAACATGCGCAACCCTGGTGAGTCAAGCGAATAGTATCAAACTTGGCATTAATCAACAATTGTCCAGAATGTCAGATTGAAATAAGTCAGCGAAGTGATTCGAAAGATAAATGAATAATTTTTGTATTGACTGAAAACTAGGATTTCGATTATAGAAGATATAGGCGCGTATTGTGTTAAAGCTGAGATTGAAGAAGATGCTTACTTGATAGTTTTTGTGACAATAATTTACTTGTTTCTTGCATATTAAGGTTGCTTACTTGATAATTATTTTGATAATAATTTACTTGTTTCTTGCGTAATAAGGTTGCTTACTTAATGGTTTTTGTGGCTTAATAATTTACTTATTTCTTGCGTATTAAGGTTGTTTACTTGATGGTTTTTGTGGCTTAGTAATTTACTTGTTTCTTCTTCTTCTTCTTCTGCGTTCAACATCTGTGATCATGCTATACCGTCAGGCCTGTCGTCAAGACGAAGTCCACTGTCTTCTCCAAGTCAGAGCGTCTGCCCCATAGCTTTTGCCTCAAGTCTGTATGCTCTGGCCAGGTCTTCTGTCTCTGCTCTTTGTATGTTGGCCAGTCCTGAAGTATGTGTTCCGGGGTCTGGGTTCCGGATCCACATGGACATTCATCTGTGTATGAGATCCTTAATCGGTAAAGGTTACTTGTTTCTTGCTTATTAAGGACTGATTTATTGAATCATAGTATGTAAGATAATCGCAATTTTGTTAATTGCCATTGATTGATGTGTAGGTGTCAGCAAATGATTTATGTATGCCATCAACTGATGTCATTAACTGATGTGTACATGTCATCTATTGATGTGTTCTTGTCATCAGCTTATGTGTTCTTGTCATCAGCAGATGTGTTCCTGACATAAACCGATGTTTTTGCTGATTGAGAAACTTTTTTCGCCGAAGGTTCTCACTAGAGATTTCATGTTATGCTCCCTAACGATAATGGAATTCATACAACACCTAACAGTTGACGGTGTGTCTGTGACAAGTTTGTTATTCAGTGAGAACCATAAACAGTTGACGGTGTGTCTGTGACTAGTTTGTTATTCAGTGAGAACCATACAACTAACAGTTGACGGTGTGTCTGTGACTAGTTTGTTATTCAGTGAGAACCATAAACTGTTGACGGTGTGTCTGTGACTAGTTTGTTATTCATTGAGAACCATACAACTAACAGTTGACGGTGTGTCTGTGACTAGTTTGTTATTCAGTGAGAACGATACAACTAATTAGAACAATACAAGAACAATACAAACTAACCATGCAGTCAAGATTAGAGAACAATACAAACTAACCATGCAGTCAAGATTAGAGAACAATACAAACTAACCATGCAGTCAAGATTAGAGAACAATACAAACTAACCATGCAGTCACGATTAGAGAACAATACAAACTAACCATGCTGTCAAGATTAGAGAACAATACAAGAACAATACAAACTAACCATGCAGTCAAGATTAGAGAACAATACAAACTAACCATGCAGTCAAGATTAGAGAACAATACAAACTAACCATGCAGTCAAGATTAGAGAACAATACAAACTAACCTATGCTGTCAAGATTAGAGAACAATACAAGAACAATACAAACTAACCATGCAGTCAAGATTAGAGAACAATACAAACTAACCATGCAGTCAAGATTAGAGAACAATACAAACTAACCATGCAGTCAAGATTAGAGAACAATACAAACTAACCATGCTGTCAAGATTAGAGAACAATACAAGAATAATACAAACTAACCATGCAGTCAAGATTAGAGGTGATGGTGAATCAACAGCTGAATTTAAAAACGATTGGCTACGGCCACGATAAGATTAAGATCAAATTGGAAAAGCAGGATCACAACCCTTGTTAAGATAATCGTATACCAGTTGATATCTGTGATGGCCTTCATTCTCTTACCAGTTGATATCACACCAGTCTCATACCAGTTGATATATGTGTTGTTTCTTTAGCCTCATACCAGTTGATATCATACCAGTCTCATACCAGTTGATATCATACCAGTCTCATACTAGTTGATATTATTTGTGTGTCTTCAGTCTCATATATTATTTGATAGTAGCATCTGGTATAGTCGTTGTCTCGTGTAGTTCCTACAGTTATTACTGAAGTCATTTGATGTGTTGTCTCGTGATGTAGTCATTGACTGGTGTATTAGGTGTTAGGTATGCTGATTATTCTCTTTGCACACCGAACTCGCCAATTGGTGCTCCGATCTCCACTTCAGTAAATATCTCAGGATATGTCGGCTGATGGTTCCGGTTCTATTTTCTTTGAAGCTCTTTTTAAAATCTTTGGCATGTGTTCTCTATGGGTCATCAATTATGTAGATGGGTTATGTATGGGTCATCAGTTATGTAGATGGGTTATGTATGGGTCATCGGCCGGTAGATGCTGATTGTGTGATATTCGGAACTTTCAAAAACTTACTTTTTCTACCCTCAATTCTTTATACTCCCATTTCTAACATTCTCTGTATGTGTACGTTCTCAACCTTATTGACAATATCTTCATCTTGAAATGAATTTATTACTGCCTTGATCACGTCTGCTCGATCTCTTCTCTGCAATGTGCAGTCTATCGCCGCATTACCTGCCAATAAATCGGCTCTCTCGTTTCCTCTGACCCCAGCATGACCAGGGAAGTATATCCATGTAGTTCTCTGGCAATTGAGTTATTCAATAAGTACCAACATTTTTTTCTCAGCATGAACTTTTCTATCTTGCACAGCATGCTTTGAGAGTCTGTGAATATTACAGAGTGTGTTGATGTATCAGTTATCAACCAATTCAGTGCTGCTGTAACTCCCTCTATCTCCATCCACATGCTCGATGTGACAGTACCAAACAATTTCACGCCATTTCTATAGGCAACAAAACCATAACCGCTTTTATTTGTGTTGCTGTTAACGGAGCCATCTGTGTATATAATTATGTCTTGTGGTTTCGAGTGTAGCTGGGCAAGTTCATACACTGTAACCTGGGACCTGACACTCGTCCAATTCCGACACGTATGAAACTGAAGACACAACACAGATATCAATTGATTTATTTCTTAACTATAAAAACATGTTTCCCAAGACATCTGATTCATCTAATAGAAGAACTTTACCAAAATCAAAAGGCTGCAGTGAAGTTAGAGGGTGATCTCTCAGAGTGGTTTGAGGTACAAAGTGGAGTAAGGCAGGGATGCACACTCTCCCCAGACATGTTCAACATCTACACAGAAAATATTATAAGGAATGTGAGTGACAACATACACAACGCTGACAACCACGCTTTAAACACAGGTTGTTTTGAAATTCATGAACTACGCTTTGCAGACGACACTGTGCTTCTTTAAAATGATATAAAGGGTTTGGAACGAATAATCAAGAACACAAAGAAATACAGTGAATCACACAATTTATATTTAAACACGCAAAAAACAAAAATCACGTCAACAGATATAACAACAAAACAATCCAAATAGTCAATACCGAGATAGAATGTGTGGATAAATTCGAATACTTAGGTGCAAACATCAACGTTGCAGGAGAATGCATGGCGGAAATATTTAAAAGATTGGCAATGGCATATTGCAAAATAACACGGTTGAAAAACATATGAAAAAACAGCAAAATAGAAACGAAATTGTTAATTCTACGAACTTTTATTTTTCCGGTTGCAACATACGGTTGTGAAACATGGACCCTAAGTAAAACAGCGGCAAACAAGATCAACGCAATTGAGATGAAATACTATAGAAAGATACTTAGAATATCATGGAAGGAAAAAAAGAGAAACTCAGATATTATAAATACATTGAAGATTCCAGAGTATTGGTTACTAAACACAATAACAAAAAAGAAAACTACACCTGTTTGGTCATATAAAGAGACACAACTGTTTAGAAAGACAAATAATGGAGGGAAGAGTGCCTGGGAAGAGGAGAAAGGGCATATCAAGAAGACGATGGACAGAGGACATTGAAAATAACATGAATACATCGTTGGAAATTGCAAGCTGCATCGCCCAAGACAGAGAGGTTTCAGAAAGTACATTGGGAAGACACAGTTCTGGAAAGAATACGTTACATGAATGAAAAAAATGTGTGATCTTTCAGTCAAAATGTAGGCCTGAATTTGTGAACTGAGGGATGTTTTGTGTGTAATATTTGAAGGCGAATCAATAACTCCAGTCAAACACTTCATAGTTTTAATTCTAGTACAATCTGTCATTGATTTTTGTGTGTGACTCATGTCTAATGTAGACATAACATGACTTTCTGTTCCAATCAGAAAATGTGTTCATACAATCGGAGCACAGATAGGACAATTAGGGACAGGACAATTTAGATTTATATTAGAACATTTTGATGGTATTAAATAATATAATGCGTAGGACAATTTACGTTGATATTAGACACTTGAGTAATGTTGATTGTAAGACCAGACATGTTACTTCTTTCTTGTAACTGACAACAAGTGATCTGTGTCTGTGCTATATATGTCCGTGCTATCTGTGTCCGTATGTTTGTGTGTACAATTTTTCTGTTAATGCACATGCGATATGTCTGATATGTGCCTGCTTGCAGCAGAACAGTCATAGAGCAGGCATTGTCAGTCATACAGTAGACTTGTGTCGGTCATACAGTAGACGTGTGTCAGTCATACAGTAGGCTTGTGTCAGTCATACAGTAGACTTGTGTCAGTCATACAGTAGACTTGTGTCGGTCATACAGTAGACGTGTGTCAGTCATACATTAGACTTGTGTCAGTTAAAGATCACATTGCGCTTGTCATAAAATAAACTTGTGTCAGTCATACAGTAGGCTTGTGTCAGTACTACAGTAGACTTGTGTCAGTCATAAAGTAGACTTGTGTGAGTCATACAGTAGACTTAAGTCAGTCATACAGTAGACAAATGTCCGTGATACAATAGACTTGTGTCAGTAATACAGTAGATATGTGTCAGTCATACAGTAGACTTGTGTCAGCCATACAGTAGACTTGATTCAGTCATACAGTAGACTTGTGTCAGTCATACAGTAGACTTGTGTCAGTAATACAGTAGATATGTGTCAGTCATACAGTAGACTTGTGTCAGCCATACAGTAGACTTGATTCAGTCATACAGTAGACTTGTGTCAGTCATACAGTAGGCTTGTGTCAGTAATACAGTAGACATGTGTCAGTCATAAAGTAGACTTGTGTGAGTCATACAAAAGATTTGTGTCAGTCATACATTAGACATGTGTCAGTAATACAGTAGACTTGTGTCAGTCATAAAGTATACTTGTGTGAGTCATACAGTAGACTTGAGTCAGTAATACAGTAAACGTGTGTCAGTAATACAGTAGACTTTTGTCAGTCATACAGTAGACTTGTGTCAGTCATACAGTAGACTTGTGTAAGTCATACAGTAGACATGTGTCATTCATACATTTGACTTGTGTCAGTCATACAGTACACGTGTGTCAGTAATACAGTAGACGTGTGTCAGCCATACAGTAAACTTGTGTCGGTCATACAGTAGACGTGTGTCAGTCATACAGTAGACTTGTGTCAGTCATACAGTGGACGTGTGTCAGTAATACAGTAGACTTATGTCAGTCATACAGTAGACGTGTGTCAGTCATACAGTAGACTTGTGTCAGTAATACAGTAGACCTGTGTCAGTCATACAGTACACGTGTGTCAGTAATACAGTAGACTTGTGTCAGCCATACAGTAAACTTGTGTCGGTCATACAGTAGACGTGTGTCAGTCATACAGTAGACTTGTGTCAGTCATACAGTGGACGTGTGTCAGTAATACAGTAGACTTATGTCAGTCATACAGTAGACTTGTGTCAGTCATACAGTAGACTTGTGTCAGTAATACAGTAGACTTGTGTCAGTCATATAGTAGACTTGTGTCAGTAATACAGTAGACTTATGTCAGTCATACAGTAGACTTGTGTCAGTCATACAGTAGACTTGTGTCAGTCATACAGTAGACTTTTGTCAGTAATACCGTAGACTTTTGTCAGTCATGCAGTAGCCTTGTGTCAGGCATACAGTAGAATTTAGTTATTCATACAATAGACTTGTGTCAGTTAAATATGACATTGTGCCTGCTATAAAATAGACTTGTGTCAGTCATACAGTAGACTTATGTCATGCATACAGTAGCCTTGTGTCAGGCATGCAGTAGACTTATTTCAGTAATACAGTAGACTTGTGTCAGTCATAAATTAGACTTCTGTCAGGCATACATTAGCCTTGTGTCAGTCATAGCGTAGACTTGTGTCAGTCATACAGTAGACGTGTGTCAGTCATACAGTAGACTTGTGTCAGTAATACAGTAGACCTGTGTCAGTCATACAGTACACGTGTGTCAGTAATACAGTAGACTTGTGTCAGCCATACAGTAAACTTGTGTCGGTCATACAGTAGACGTGTGTCAGTCATACAGTAGACTTGTGTCAGTCATACAGTGGACGTGTGTCAGTAATACAGTAGACTTATGTCAGTCATACAGTAGACTTGTGTCAGTCATACAGTAGACTTGTGTCAGTAATACAGTAGACTTGTGTCAGTCATATAGTAGACTTGTGTCAGTAATACAGTAGACTTATGTCAGTCATACAGTAGACTTGTGTCAGTAATACAGTAGACTTGTGTCAGTAATACAGTAGACTTGTGTCAGTCATATAGTAGACTTGTGTCAGTAATACAGTAGACTTGTGTCAGTCATAAATTAGACTTCTGTCAGGCATACAGTAGACTTGTGTCAGTAATACAGTAGACTTGTGTCAGTCATATAGTAGACTTGTGTCAGTAATACAGTAGACTTGTGTCAGTCATATAGTAGACTTGTGTCAGTAATACAGTAGCCTTGTGTCAGTCATAGCGTAGACTTGTGTCAGTTAAAGATCACAATGCGCCTGTCATAAAATAAACTTGTGTCAGTCATACAGTAGGCTTGTTTCAGTCATAAAGTAGCCTAGTCTCAGTAATACAGTAGATATGTGTCAGTCAAACAGTAGACTTGTTTCAGTCATACAGTAGACTTGTGTCAGTCATACAGTAGCCTTGTGTCAGTCATACATTAGACTTGTGTCAGTCATACAGTAGCCTTGTGTCAGTCATACAGTAGCCTTGTGTCAGTCATACATTAGACTTGTGTCAGTCATACAGTAGCCTTGTGTCAGTCATACAGTAGACTTGTGTCAGTCATACATTAGACTTGTGCCAGTCATACAGTAGACTTGTGTCAGTTAAAGATCACATTGTGCCTGTCATAGAGTAGACTGTGTCACTCATGTAGTAGATTGTGCCAGTCAAAGAGTAGATTGTGCCACTCATGTAATAGATTGTGCCAGTCAAAGAGTAGATTGTGTCACTCATTTAGTAGATTGTGCCAGTCAAAGAGTAGATTTTGTCACTCGTGTAGTTGATTGTGCCAGTCAAAGAGTAGATTTTGTCAGGCATGTATTAGAATGTCAGTCATAGATTAGAATGTCAGGCATGTATTAGAATGTCAGTCATAGATTAGAATGTCAGTCATAGATTAGAATGTCAGTCATAGATTAGAATGTCAGTCATAGATTAGAATGTCAGTCATAGATTAGAATGTCAGTCATAGATTAGAATGTCAGTCATAGATTAGAATGTCAGTCATAGATTAGAATGTCAGTCATAGATTAGAATGTTTATGTCACATAGAATTTGTCAGTCTACTTCTTCTTCGTTCATTCTCAAACTCCCACTGGATATCTCTTGTAGCAGGACCATGATTATATTAGATTTCCAGAAAGATTCAGACCAGAGAATGGAACTGCGCTGTGTCGCCCTTTTATTTGCTCCAATAGTCCGACACATCAATCTTCGGTGGATAATGTGTCAGTCACACAGTAGGTTTTGTCAGTAATAGAGCAGATTGTGTCAGTCATAGAGTAGTTAGTTAGTTAGTCGTCGGATCATCATCACTCCAAACTGGACACGTCCATAGTTGCTCTGGTCTCTCCCTGAGTGTAACCGCCATTACACTTCTACCGATTTTACCGGTCGTATGATAGTTGACCATCATTCTTCTGCGCCCTCCAAAATGTACACGTCTAACAACAACGAATTTCAAACCTTGATCTTTAATCATGGCCATTGAAAAGGTATCCTCATCCACATTAGTCTCACTCCCTCTTGCTACATCTCTTAAGGAGTTCAAAACGTCAGCTTGATCCATTGCCCCATTGCCCTGTGCCAAAATCGCGCATGCCGCCAGTTGATCTGTTCTTTCATTGTCTCCAATAGCCACATGCCTCGGCACGAAAATAAATGTAACCACTTTCAAGCTCGCCTTTCTCAAGGCCTCAATCAACTATTCGCGAACGTGACCCACGTGTACCTCCTTAATCATACTCATAGAGTCACTCAAGATACAGACCTGTGTTACCTTCTGTGTTTGATCCCAATTCAAATGGCATGATCATAGCCATAGTATCCATGGTAATGCTACTCGTAGCTGCCACATCTTGCAATCTTTACACGCTTTGAATGACATCCTCAGCACATCAATCCACGACTTCATTCTCTAAGTCTGTTGCCTTTAACTTTCTGTATTTCGGAATACAACAGCTATTATTTATCTGCATGTATTTGAAGGTACACCCTTGCATTGCAATACTGTAATCTATGCTCTGCTGTTGGACAGTCAAGTAGGTACCGCATAGCTCGTGTCGATGCATCTCTTCTGCACCCATTGCTGCATTTTGGATTCTATCCAGTCTCTCGATCTGAGTTTGGCTAAGAGTCAAAATTGCCAGTGCATATTCCACCACAGTCACCACCAAACCCTGATACAAAAGAAATAACAACTTCTGCTCACACTGTGCAGCAGTCATAACCTTAATTACTGCTAAGCCTCTGTCTGCTTTTATGATAATGTGGTCAACATGTTCTCTGAAACTCAGGCTTCTGTAAAAGAAAACACCCAGATATCTCATTGTGCGTGTTCTTTCTAATTTTTCTCGGACGACAAAACTTGTTAAAGGGTGTCTTTACCATGTGATTATTCAAGGAAAACCACGTCACGAATGCCTTAGAAAGATTTACCACTGCTCCCGTATCTGTACACCAATTTGTCAGTCTGTTCAGCTCCTTCTGTAGTTCCTCGACGCACTCTTCTCGATTTCTGCCCTGCCTATACACCAGGATGCCATCGGCATTTGATATCGTTCTGCCAACACCTGTGATTTGATTGCCAGCGATATGTACATGTGTATACATTGAAAAGTACAGGAGATAGAGGCGATCCCTATGACAGACCAGGGCTAATAACCGTTGGTGCTGATACCCAGTTTCCACACTTAAGAACTACTATCATGTGCATCAGGGCGGCACCAACCCACAGCACGACAAAAGAATTTACTGCAAGATTTAACAGTTGGTCCATCAACATATCCAAGGACACCCTATTGTAAGTATCCTCAAGATCTATTGTAAGTATCCTCAAGATCTATTGTAAGTATCCTCAAGATCTATTGTAAGTATCCTCAAGATCTATTGTAAGTATCCTCAAGATCTATTGTAAGTATCCTCAAGATCTATTGTAAGTATCATCAAGATCTATTGTGACTACACATGTCTCCATAATATTGTAAGCATCCTCAAGATCTATTGCGACTGCACATGTCTCCATAATATTGTAAGCATCCTCAAGATCTATTGCGACTGCACATATCTCCATGCGCGAATCGAACCCCTCAAAAACAACCTGCACAAATATGGCTACATTCTGCTATGTTTTCTTTCCTGTGCGATACTCTCCTAACAATGTTGGTAAACACTTATTTCTCTTCAAATGACACATCTTTCCACGTCACAATTTTTTTTTCAAAAAGCTTGCCTATCGTATTCTGCATTGTTATTATTCTGTAGCCTTGTATCCTGGTGTGGTCCTTCCCAGGTTTAGGGGGTAGTGTAATTAAATAGCTGTGAAACCAGTCTTCTTTTACTGTGCCCTTTAGAAGGCTATTATTGAACATGTCCACCAACTCTCCCAACTCCTCATCCGTTCTCCGACTAATGTCATCACATCTTAATGCCATCTGGTCCAGTTGCTATGTTTGTTGTACATTCAGTTCCTTCCTAATTTCTTCAACTGTGATTATTATATGTTTTTCCATGCTCAAGTTCTTACACGTGTCTGTAATATTTTTCCTGATTTCTTGATATGTCTTCACATTTCTCTGACCAATTTGTGCAGTGTAGTGTGCCTGAAACGCCGCACCTTTTATCTCGTCTGTCTTCTGCCAAGTCGTATAATCACTCTGGAAATCATCAATAGTCGTGCGTCTTGTCAGACCATTCATGAATTTGTGTAAACGCCAGAACAATTTTAGTAACTTTTAGCGTGTGATCTGGCAAAATTCTTCCCATTTTGACATCTTTGCTGATTTTGCAATCTCTTTGAATGTTTGGACTAAGATTATCTTTCATTCATTTCCATTGTGCGACCTCCATGGGATAAGCGCCACACGTTTCCTTGCCTTCTGCCATAGTGCTACTGCTTTCCGTTTCTAGCTCCATGCCCTTTGCACCTCTTTGTTCCACCAGAGAGGCTTATCCCAAGCCTGATTTCCCACTTCGTGAGTCCTACGTTTGTCTTGTCGAATTCTGCTCACAACATCCACTACTCTGCGATCATACTTAAAAGACCTGACCTTTGGTATGATCTGCTTACTTTAGTCATTCTTCACGAGCAGAACACATGGAAGGTGGTCACTGCCATGATGCCCCAGCACATCCCATTTGCAGATAGCCACAGAAGCTGATGACACCAATGCCAGGTCGATAGCACTATCATCATCACCATCCCTGCTTCCCATCCTTGTCATCCGGCCATCATTAATGCACACCAGATCCGTAACTGTCAGGGCCTCCTCAAGCTCTCTTCCCTGTTTGTTCGAAGCACTATTGCCCCATGATGTACCTTTCGCATTGAAGTCACCGCGAAACAGGATCTGCTTTTCCTGTTCCATTACCTCCCCTAGGATTTTGCAACCCTGAAGATAAATATTCGATCAACACACACACGCACACACACGCACACACACACAAACACACGACAACGAGTCACACAGTAGACTGTCAGTCATAGAGTAAACTGTGTCAGTTAAAGAATAGATTGTGTCATGCAAAGAATAGATTGTGTCAGTCATAGAGTATGCTGCGTCAATCATACATTAGATTGTATTAGTCAAAGAGTAGAATGTGTTAGTAAAACAAAATATTGTGTCAGTAATTCAGTAGACATTGTGGGGTGCAAAGGGAACGCATTGCTCTAGGCGGACCCAGGGTTAGCAGATAACCAAGATCCCAAATGTACCTCCACGCGGTGCACCCTGGAAAAAGAAATACAGCAGCTCGAGCTGATTCTGGCCAAATCATTTGGGGATCGTGTCCGAGAATGTGGAGGTAGCAGATGAAAAGAGATTTGACTGCACAAGAGACAGACAATATCTCCGACACCACCAGCATCACCACATATAGCGACACTGTCGACATACAGTGAAGCTAGTCAGTCCAGTCCGAACATTGGAGGGGCGGCCAATGTAAAATGCACGTAAAGGTAGATGCATGGCGAGAGAAAAATAGATTTCATACCGAGTACAATGAAACAATGAAAGGGCAGAACAGCGCCAGAGGGCAGCGCGAACTGCAAATAGAAAGTGAAAAGTCCCTAGGAAAGGAGAACTACAAGCTCCGTCAGATCGAGGCGAGCTTCTAGTTACTGGTTTTCCTTACAGGCAGAGACCCAGACCCATCCATTGGCGTTTGGTAAAGCTAGAAGACCTAACCCAACTCTTATGTCGAGCCTTCTAAACCGGAAATATGCTCGCGAAGAGAAAGGGTTCTGTACCCGATGGGCTTAGGCAAGAAAGGGACAACGATGGTAGTCCTGCCCCAACTCTACTGTCAAGGTTTCCTATAACGGAAGTACACTTGCAAAGAGAAAGGGTTCCGTACCCGATGGGCTCAGGCACAAATGGGACAACGAAATAGCCCTGGCCCAACTCTACTGTCAGGTTTTCCTACACCGGAAATACACTTGAAGAGAGAAAGGGTTCAGTACCTGATGGGCTTAGGCGCTATTGGGACAAGGACGCTCAGCTAGAGAACGCCTTGCTCTCAAACGCGTGGTGTGAGACTCGAACTTGGACAAGGGGTACACGATGTCGGTGAACGACACCTCGGCTAACAGGGCGAAAGAGCCAGGGTCCAACTCCTCTGTTGAGTTCTTCCCCTTAAGGATCCCGGCTCACGGATGAGAAACGGTTCAGTACACAATCGGCACAGGCACAGCACGTCCAATTACACGAGGCAAGTTCATAGACAGTGGAACACCTCGTGCGAGTCAGACGAGAGCAAAAATCGTCTGGGCAAAGAGTCGCCACTACGCGTGCCTGGAGACAGATATAGAGGCTGTCACAGGCAAAGGGTAGCCCACCCAAATTGTCAAGGCATGCCGAAATCGGATGTGCTAGGCCTACAAGGCGCATAACGGTGGCACAACGTAATCACGCTCCCGACGGAAATCGCACGGATATTTGTGATGGTTACAATGGAGCGAACGAAAAACAAACAAACAGTAGACTTTGTCAATAATTGAGTAGACTGTATCAGTAATTGAGTAGTTTGTGTCAGTTATAGATTAGACTGTGTCAGTCTTTTATTAGATTGTGTCACTCACATAGTACATTGTGTCTGTCATAAAGTTGGTGCCTGTGTCGGTAATTTAGCAGACTTTGTCAGGCATAGAGTAAACTGTGTCAGTCATATAGTAGAATGTGTCAGTCATATAGTTGAATAAAAAAATAAGATACAAGACTTGATAGATGAAATGGAAAGAAGAAACATCAAAAATGAGTAGCAGATACGAGAATTAAATACAGTTTCAGTAAGAAAATATATCATAATTACACATTCCTATATAGTAGAGTTGACCCAGTTTCAAAAACAAAACACGGAGTGGTCTTTTTCCGCAGATCTGATACTCGCCAAGAGCATTGTTCAAGTTACACATCAGAATTAATGAACAATGTAGGTCACGATTACAATAGACAATGTAAATACCACATTTATACAAGTCTGCGCTCCGTGTAACATAACAAACAACGAAAACGAAAGAGGGGAATGTTTTGATGATGTAAACATATTAATAAAAACAACAATGATGATGCCCTATATATTTTGGGAGATGGAACGCACAACTTGGTGCAAAAAATGAAGGAATAAAGGAATATAAAAGACATTTCAGCGACACAAGAAACAAGATTAACGACAAAAGTTATAATCTAATAGATACATGCATCCAGCACAAGTTGTATATAACAAATAACTTCTTTAAACTTTAAACATAGACAGTCATAGGCGTATCAGAGTTCAAATATCTCGGTAGTATTTTTTACATAGGCGTATCAGAGTTCAAATATATCGGTAGTATTTTTTACATAGCCTTATCAGAGTTCAAATATCTCGGTAGATGTCAAAAGGCAAATGCAGTAACATACCAACTGTCACCACTACTTCTTCACCCAAATATCGACATGGAAGTCAAGAGACAAATGATCTACAGTATATTTCTACCATCACTGTGTTACCAGTGCCAAACCTGGTCTCTCTCATCTTCACATTACAGAAAGATAGTGACATGAAATGCATGAGGAAAACTGACGGGGTCACCAGGCTTGATATATTACGACATGAATATATCAGGGAAAAATTAGGTATAATATATTGTACAGATTACATTGAGAGAGAACAGATCAAGTCGTTTGGCCACATTATGAGAATGCATCACGAAAAGTTGCCCGTACAAGCATATAACCAAATGAGATCAGGGAATAAAATCAGGGAAAGTCCACGAAAAAGAGGGATAGAAAACTTCAAGGACATCCTGCACAGACACGGTCATACATAGCCAAGGTCACACATCTGGCTTTAGAACGCAAGCTCCAGCTCCAATTACCCCTACGCTTAACGGCAAGAGTTGATCACAAACCACCTGGGGAAAGACAAGCCACAAGTGTACACATTGTATGAATGGAGCTACCTGGAATGCAAGAGTCAGGTAGACTTTATAATTACAAAAATAAACAATAGACGAAAAATAACAGACGCACGAGTAATACATGACATTTGTGCAGACACTGACCATAAGGTAGTAATAAGAACAGTCCACACAGTGAAAAGTAACAATCACAAGAAAAGCACCAAGTGTAACTAGATATTAATCAATAAACCTATAATGCTTCAGGTTCGTAGGGGTACCACATTGGATGCTTCAGCACACACAGTCCTCCAGCGAATTCTATCCTCAGCGATGCGGATGAGTGTGGAAATATCTTGTCTTGTCCATTCCTTGATGTTGTCTGTCCATGTCTTTATGTAACTAGATATACAGAAATTGGAAGAACCAAACACGAGAGCAAAATATATCATTTTGTCATAATACAAATAGTCGTCATACAAATAGCAGGAAACATATTCGGATATATAACCATAACGGCACGGAAAAAAAATAAGAGCTTGGCGGGCAGAAGAGTAACGAATGCAAATAAAAGGCAAAAAAATAAAAATAAACCAGACACATTAAAAATGGACAACATGCAAAACACATGAGGATTACTTAGCATACAAGACAGCAAAGAATAAAACCACGAAAATCATCAAATCTGCAAAAATTAAATCATGACAAGAATATGGAAACATGCTTAACAAGGATAGACAAAACGCACCGAAGATGTTCTTCAATAAAGTGCAACACATTAGAAGTCGTATAGACATGTATGAACCAACAGAAATAATCAACAATGAACACTGCAACATACTAAATAGGCCTCAAGAAATCATGGAAGGGTGGACAAATTACTTCGATCAACTGTTAAACTTAAAGAAAGGAGAAGTGATTACAACAATAAATACAAAAGAAGAAGATATAAAACCATACATCTTGAAATCCGAAATTGAAGACGCAGTTAAACATGATAATAAATCAAGCAGTAGATTGTGTCAGTCATATTCACTTCCACATGCAAGCCAGTACATAGTGCTTTTGTTACATTTGAAGCTATCAATCAGTCATATTCACTTCAACATGTAAGCCAGTACATAGTGCTTTTGTTAGATTTGAAGCTATCAATCAGTCATATTCACTTCAACATGCAAGCCAGTACATAGTGCTTTTGTTAGATTTGAAGCTATCAATCAGTCATATTCACTTCAACATGCAAGCCAGTACATAGTGCTTTTGTTAGATTTGAAGCTATCAATCAGTCATATTCACTTCAACATGCAAGCCAGTACATAGTGCTTTTGTTAGATTTGAAGCTATCAATCAGTCATATTCACTTCCACATGCAAGCCAGTACATAGTGCTTTTGAGCTATCAATCAGTCATATTCACTTCCACATGAAGGCCAGTACATAGTGCTTTTGTTAGATTTGAAGCTATCAATAATTATGTTGAAGCTATCAATAATTATGTTGAAGCTATCAATAATAATATTGTTTTGCTGTACTAACGTGGCATTGTCTACTCCGAATTGACTTACAACTGTTCCCATACCTGTAATGTCACCTTGAATTATGTTTTTATTTGACCTTGACGTTATGATTGCTTGTATAATGAAGAGGCACGCGTAGCAGATATATAAAAAATCAGTACATAACGTTTATAACACAGAACATATGGAAGATAAAGATGATATAAAAGAGATATATAAGAGATAGAACATATAGAAGAGATAGAACATATAGAAGAGATAGAACATATAGAAGAGATAGAACATATAGACTAGGTAGAAAATGTTAACTAGTTACAACATATAGACTAGATACAACATATATATATATATATATATATATATATATATATATATATATATATATATATATATATATATATATATATATATATATATATATATATATATATATATATACGATCGAACATATACAATAGGCAGACCATACACGAAGAGAAAGTCCATATAGAAGCGGTAGAATATATATAAGAGGTAGAACGTAGAAGAGATATAGAAGAGGTATAAACATATAGAAGAGGTATAAACATATAGAAGAGGTATAAACATATGGAAGAGGTATAAACATATAGAAGAGGTATAAACATATAGAAGAGGTATAATGTATAGAAGAGATACACCGTATATAACATTTAGCACTGTTGCAACATATAGCAGATATAACATATATAGAAATATAGATCTTATAGTACAGATAGAACATAGAGAAGATAGAACATATAGAAGCGATAGAAAATTCAGAAGATAGAACATATATAAAAGATATAATGTATAAAAATAGAACATATAGAAGAGATAGAAGAGATAGAACGTATAAAAAAATATAACATATAGAAGAGATAAAACGTATAAAAAATAGAACATATCGTAGATACAGAACATAGTGAAGATAGAACATATAGAAGAGATAGAAAATTGAGAAGATAGAACATAAAGAAGAGGTAGAACATAGAGAAGATAGAACATATCGAAGAGATAGAACATAGAGAAGATAGAACATATAGTAGATATAGAACATAGAGACGGTAGAACATATAGAAGAGATAGAACGTATGAAAAAATATAACATATAGAAGAGATAAAACGTATAAAAAATAGAACATATCGTAGATACAGAACATAGTGAAGATAGAACATATAGAAGAGATAGAAAATTGAAAAGATAGAACATATATAAACGATAGAATGTATAAAAAATATAACATATAGAAGAGATAGAACCTATAAAAATAGAACATATAGTAGATATAGACCATAGAGAAGATAGAACATATAGTAGTTATAGAACATAGAGAAGGTAGAACATATAGAAGAGATAGAACGTATGAAAAAATAGAACATATAGAAGAGATAGAACATAGAGACGATAGAACGCATAGAAGAAATGAAACATATACAAAATGTGGAACACATAGGAGATATACAGTATAGAAGAGATGTAAAGTATAGAAGAGATGTAAAGTATAGAAGAGATGTAAAGTATAGAAGAGGTGGAATAGATAAAAGAGATGGAAGAAATATAACATATATAAGAGATAGAACATAGAGATCAGATATAACATTAGAAGACATACAACGTATATACAAAGTAAAACGTGTGGAAGAGGTAGAATATATAGCAGAGATAGAATATATTGCAGAGATAGAACGCATCGTCGAGAAAGAAGACATACAAGATATAGATCATATACATATATATATATTCTATCCCTTCTACATGTTCTATCACTTCTATATGTTCTTCCATTTCTATATGTTCTATCACTTCTATATGTTTTACCATTTCTATATGTTTTATGGTTTTATCTCTCATATTGTTCTATCAAATATATGTTCCATGTATTCTAGATATTATTCATAGAACATATAGAAAAAATAGAGGACATAGAACATATATAAATGATAGAACGTGTAGAAGAGATAAAATACATGAAACATATATTTGATAGAACAATATATGAGAGATAAAACATAGAGAAATGGTAGAACATATAGACTTAAGTATTGGATACGCCAACTTGACCATACATTCCTGCGGGCAACGTAGATGGGAGGGGCGCAGGTATTTTACTGCATTACAGACCAAGCCCACCGCGACTGTAGGCCGTTGGTTAAACATGACTCGTACAGAGAGAATCGGGATCAGTACCCAAGGGCCCACCGCGAAACCCCTCGTCTGAGATTAGTATTTTACCTACGTCTTTTTTGTGTAATATACGCAATGACGAAGAGTCAAAATATACAAGTTACACCTGACGATAGATTTGAAGGTCATCTCAAGCGGACTAAGTGCGTGAGAAATGCACAGGTCAATTCCCAGACCCACAACGTGTTCGAAAAAGCAGCACCTCGTCTAGGAAAACGTATCAGCCCTGAGTCTAACTCGACTGTCGCCCAACACGGCTCATACAGAAACAAAATTAGGTCTGGGACCTAGGGACACAGGTGATGGTAATGGAATAGTCTTTCTACACAAGGAACGGCTCGCTGGCTGCGAAGCGCTTCGTCGGAGAAAACACAAATAATGTCTGACCCAGGAAAACTGCTCCTCTCGTGACACATACCCCCACTGAGTAGAAGGCTCCTTCAATAGGCATTCCACTATGCTGAAAACTGAAGCCTCCTGGGTATGAAAGAAAGCTCGGAGAAACCTCCCCACTGCACATAGAAAGTAAGAGCTAATCGCTCGCAATTCCTGAGATTCGAGAAGAAGAAGAATGAAACACCCCCACCCGTTTTTTACGCATTTAACACAGGGTCGTTTGTTCGAGTGATTTCGACATCACAGAATTTACAAAGGGCAGCAATAGTTTTAGGTAATCATTCTAGTTTTGTATGAAGTTCTGTCCCTTTCTTAGTTGTAGATGAAAACTGTGAGAGGGCGTACAGCTAGTCGATCTAATCTAGGTCCAGGGGGGTCCGCGGGAATCGATCTAATCTGGATCCATGGACGTCCTTGTGGGTCGATCTAATCGTGATCCATAGGCGCCGTGCATCCCCATGGACGGTTGGCCCAAATTGATGTCAATGCTGTTTCTATACATTAATTAAATTATTTTAAACATACATAATACACATTTAAATATACAATTATTTTTAATGTAATGAAATCCCACATCTGCCGTGAATTAAGTTCACATGTCTAAACACGAGGTAGATAATTCAGTTATTCAATGTCATAACTACTTGAGATGAATCTAGCTTTCTCTCTTTGAGATGAATCTAGCTTTCTCTCCTTGAGATGAATCTAGCTTTCTCTACTTGAATCTAGTTTTCTCTCCTTGAGATGAATCTAGTTTTCTGTACTTGAGATGAATCTAGTTTTCTCTACTTGAGATGAATCTAGTTTGCTCTCCTTGAGATGAATCTAGTTTTCTCTCCTTGAGATGAATCTAGTTTTCTCTCCTTGAGATGAATCTAGTTTTCTCTCCTTGAGATGAATCTAGTTTTCTGTACTTGAGATGAATCTAGTTTTCTCTCCTTGAGATGAATCTAGCTTTCTCTCCTTGAGATGAATCTAGTTTTCTCTCCTTGAGATGAATCTAGTTTTCTGTACTTGAGATGAATCTAGTTTTCTCTAATTGAGATGAATCTAGCTTTCTCTCCTTGAGATGAATCTAGCTTTCTCTCCTTGAGATGAATCTAGCTTTCTCTACTTGAGATGAATCTAGTTTTCTGTACTTGAGATGAATCTAGTTTTCTCTACTTGAGATGAATCTAGTTTTCTCTAATTGAGATGAATCTAGTTTTCTCTCCTTGAGATGAATCTAGTTTTCTCTCCTTGAGATAAATCTAGTTTTCTCTCCTTGAGATGAATCTAGTTTTCTGTACTTGAGATGAATTTAGTTTTCTCTCCTTGAGATAAATCTAGTTTTCTCTCCTTGAGATGAATCTAGTTTTCTGTACTTGAGATGAATTTAGTTTTCTCTCCTTGAGATGAATCTAGCTTTCTCTCCTTGAGATGAATCTAGCTTTCTCTCCTTGAGATGAATCTAACTTTCTGTACTTGAAGTTGACAACCCTTCATTAAACCCTTCTTTGTGCTTCACTCAACTCTGAACCTATTCATTGAAAGCAATATCAGGAAGTGTTGATACAATTCACAAAGTATTTTAACAGCAGGTAAGCATTCATCATCTTAAGCTAAGACTCACATGCTGATAAATGAAAGGCCGCTTGATTTCCGCAAGCCGTTTTAAGCTATACATTTATTTATTTTAACTAACGCAATGAAAATCAAGAACTATGTCCGTAAATCAGATCATTTCTCCACAAAACGTATTACGTGTTTAGCAAATGAATTCTCTGTCAAACATGAATTTAGCTTTTCCGAAAATTACGAAAATTAGACTTTGTTTTAGAATCATACGATTTATCGTGATTCAATATCTTGTTTCTCGTGTTCATCTTATTTCACACGTTCATCTTGTTTCACATGTTCATTTTATTGTACATGTTCACCTTGTTTTACACGCTCACGATGTTTTACATGTTCATCTTGTTTTACACGCTCACCTTGTTTTACACGCTCATCTTGTTTTACACGCTCACCTTGTTTTACATGTTCATCATGTTTTACACGCTCACCTTGTTTTACATGTTCATCTTGTTTTACATGTTCATCTAGTTTTACACGCTCACCTTGTTTTACATGTTCACCTTGTTTTACACGCTAACCTTGTTTTACACGCGCACCTTGTTTCACACGCTCACATTGTTTTACACGCTCACCTTGTTTTACATGTTCATCTTGTTTTACACGCTCACCTTGTTTTACATGTTCACCTTGTTTTACACGCTCACCTTGTTTTACATGTTCATCTTGTTTTACATGTTCATCTTGTTTTACACGCTCACCTTGTTTTACACGCTCACCTTGTTTTACACGCTCACCTTGTTTTACATGTTCATCTTGTTTTACACGCTCACCTTGTTTTACATGTTCATCTTGTTTTACATGTTCATCTTGTTTTACACGCTCACCTTGTTTTACACTCTCACCTTGTTTTACACGCTCACCTTGTTTTATACGCTCACCTTGTTTCACACGCTCACCTTGTTTTACACGCTCGACTTGTTTTACATGTTCATCTTGTTTTACACGCTCACCTTGTTTTACACGCTCACCTTGTTTTACACGCTCGACTTGTTTTACATGTTCATCTTGTTTTACACGCTCACCTTGTTTTACACGCTCACATTGTTTTACACGCTCACCTTGTTTTACATGTTCATCTTGTTTTACACGCTCACCTTGTTTTACACGCTCACCTTTTTTTACACGCTCACCTTGTTTTACACGCTCGACTTGTTTTACATGTTCATCTTGTTTTACACGCTCACCTTGTTTTACACGCTCACATTGTTTTACACGCTCACCTTGTTTTACATGTTCATCTTGTTTTACACGCTCGACTTGTTTTACATGTTCATCTTGTTTCAATTGTTTAACTTCTTTCATGTGGGTATCTTGCATCAAATGTTGTTATTTCATTTTTTCAACTTACATCAATTTAAATTACTTCCTTCGTTGATTTTTCATGAAATGTAATTATTTCATTTGTTCATCTTTCGTCAAAGGTAATTATTTCGTGTTCATCTTGTATCAAATTTATATGTTTTTTCTTCTGAATTTGAAATATTAGTTAAAATTATATTAATAAAGTTAAAGTTGTAGAATAAATCATATTGTTGTTTCCTAATTGTTAAGTAAATATGTTTTTTAAATGCCTAAAGTCGGTGAAAATTGTTGACATAGTTAATCGTAGTGTGGGTGTTCGGAATTGTTGACATAATTACTGGTATTGTGGATGTTCTTAATTTGTGAAAATTGCTGACAAGATTTGGTGACGGGTTATAAATTTTTGCTGTATATTATAGACAACGCACTATGATATTGTACATAATATTGTTTTCTTTTCATTTAATTCTTCAATCATTTCGACGTGTGCCTGGTATCTCACGCTGCTACGTTACGTATTCATTCAGTGGTTTCCAAGCCATATACCAGTGCACATTACGGTCTAAGTGTAAACTGTTATACCAGCATCAATGCCTGACATAGTACAACTCTTGCTACAATACTACTTCATGTACCAGATAGCAGATATTGTCACTTCAATTCTAGTGCCTCCCTGGCATATCATCACACTATCATCATACTATCATCACAATAATCATCACAATATCCTCACTATTTTGAAAACATAATCTCAGCAGTTTATGTTTGCATCAAGTTTAGTTTCACTAAGAAAGTTTCTAGTAGTTTCTGTAGTGTTACTGAGAAAGTTTCTACTAGTTTCTGTAGTGTCACTAATAAAGTTTCTAGTAGTTTCTGTAGTGTTACTAATAAAGTTTCTAGTAGTTTCTGTAGTGTCACTGAGAAAGTTTCTAGTATTTTCTGTAGTGTTACTAAGAAACATTCTAGTAGTTTCTGTATTGTTACTAATAAAGTTTCTAGTAGTTTCTGTAGTGTTACTAATAAAGTTTCTAGTAGTTTCTGTAGTGTCACTGAAAAAGTGTCTAGTAATTTTGTAGTGTTACTGAGAAAGTTTCTAGTAGTTTCTGTAGTGTCACTGAGAAAGTTTCTAGTAGTTTCTGTAGTGTTACTGAGAATGTTTCTAGTAGTTTCTGTAGTGTCACTGAGAAAGTTTCTAGTATTTTCTGTAGTGTTACTAAGAAACTTTCTAGTTGTTTCTGTATTGTTACTAAGAAGGTTTCTAGTAGTTTCTGTAGTGTTACTTATAACGTTTCTAGTAGTTTCTGTAGTGTCACTGAAAAAGTTTCTAGTAATTTTGTAGTGTTACTGAGAAAGTTTCTAGTAGTTTCTGTAGTGTCACTGAAAAAGTTTCTAGTAGTTTTGTAGTGTTACTGAGAAAGTTTCTAGTAGTTTCTGTAGTGTCACTGAGAAAGTTTTTACTAGTTTCTGTAGGCTATCTATCTATCTATCTATACGCTGTGACCCCTGTTGTCTTGCGGCGTTAGTAGTGGAAGCGTTCTTTGGAGATGGCCTTCTTGTGTGCTGCTTGTAAGCTTGTTCCTGTGGCTTCTTTGATTTCTGTGATCCATCTTTTACATGGTCTGCCTCTGGCTTAATAACCGTTATGTCTATGTGTTATGGCCATCTCTGACATGCTGTCTGTCGGTAGTCTGGAAGCGTGTGAAAACCATTTGATCTGTTGTTTTTTTATGTGTTTCAATACTGGTATTGTTTTGGTTTTCTTTCTGATATTATCTGATTTAATTCTACCTCTTAATGACACTCCGAGTATTCTTCGAGGAAACGTAATTTCTGCTGTCACTATTTGTCTTTTGTCCTGTGCTGTCATTAGTATCTGTAGTGTGACTGAGAAAGTTTCTAGCCGTTTCTGCAGTGATAACTTTCTGATATAAGGTAACATGTTAACGCAGAAAGAACTCAATATCTAATTCTACTCGGAAATTATATGCTGAATGGACATTTAAAAAGATATATATAAAAACATTGGCAAACACACAAGGATACACAATATCAATAAACTACAACATATGACTTGGTAATGTAAGATCTTAGAGATAGGGAAATAAGGAAGAAATAACAGAAGAATACAATAGAAATATGTTCAGTTAGTTATCTGTCAAGAACAACTAGATAGAATACAGTGAACATTTAAAAAAAAATTAAAAACCACAATTACAAACATTGAAATAAACAGAATGTTGATATTGTTCGAATAATGTGTCATCTACCGATATATATATATATATATATATATATATATATATATATATATATATATATGAAAGTACTATGATGGATAGACACACACACACACATATATATATATATATATATATATATATATATATATATATATATATATATATATATATACAGTATGATGATGGATATATATACACACACACACTCAAACATATATACAGTACTAGGTATATATATATATATATACCCACACGCACACGCACATATGCAGTACTATGATGGATATAGCTTAGAGGAAAACAGATATACATACACATATACACACGCACACACATATGCAGTGCTATGATGGATATACATACACATATACACACGCACACACACACACACATATGCAGTCCTATGATGGATATAACTTAGAGGTAAACAGATGTCAAGCTACTATACAAACAACGAAATAGCGGTTATAAAACAGGATGAGATATGTATCACGTACAAGATTCCAGCAAACAGGATGAGATATGTATCACGTACAAGATTCCAGCAAACAGGATGAGAGAGCGGTTATAAAACGGGATGAAATATGTATCACGTACAAGATCCCAGCAATCAGGATGAGAGAGGGCTAAAAGTTAAAGTTACCATTGCAATTAGGTTGGTTAAAATGGCTGGATACCGGAATCCTTTTATCATGGCGAATATTATAGGAAAATTATCTAAAGTCATTCACCAAGACGCAGGATGCTATGAAGTACCAAGTGCATGCCGCCTAACAAGAGTCGCTCATAACACATTCACCGTCAGGAAACAACTAGCAACAAGAATCACTCAACATACACAACAGACGGAAAGTGAACGCTGGATAGCAAAGGTCAAGTGGTAGAGAAACAACCGCAATTATAGATACTATATAGTAACCACAATAAACACACATAAAGCTGCACAAGGGACATCAGCAAAAGCTGCATAAACAACATCAGCAACAACTATAGCTGCACAAGGAACATCAGCAACAACTATAGCTGCACATGGAACATCAGCTACAGCTGCATAAACAACATCAGCAACAACTATAGCTGCACAAGGAACATCAGCTACAGCTGCACAAACAACATCAGCAACAACTATAGCTGCACAAGTAGCATCAGCTACAGCTGCACAAACAACAGTTACTACATCTGCATGTGGAGCTTCTCACAGATCTCCACAGCAACCAAATCTGAAGTCACAACAACTGCCACCAATTGCAACTGTAAATACAAACACAATTATAACCACAACAACTACTACCAATTGCAACTGTAAATACAAACACAATTATAACAACAATAACTGTCACCAATTGCAACTGTAAATACAAACACAATTATATCCACAAGAACTGTCACCAATTGCAACTGTAAATACAAACAGAATTATAACCACCACAACTGTCACCAATTGCAACTGTAAATACAAACACAATTATAACCACAACAACTGCTACCAATTGCAACTGTAAATACAAACACAATTATAACAACAACAACTGTCACCAATTGCAACTGTAAATACAAACACAATTATAACCACAAGAACTGCCACCAATTGCAAATGTAACTACAAACACAATTATAACCACAACATATGTCACCAAATGCAACTGTAAATACAAACACAATTATAACCAAAACAACTGCCACCAATTGCAAACGTAAATACACACACAATTATAACCACATCAAGATTCATGTTTCCTCAGAATGTTATCTGAATGCATGGAACAATTGCTACATTTAATTGTGCAATTCGTAGTTGGAACGATCGGTTCTGGGAGACCATACCTCGAGTGTATTTGTCCTTGTCTTGACCAAGATTTGTCAGTTACGAAACGCTGTTTAATATGATGGAGGAGTGTGCTAGGCTTGTCGATCAACTGTTTACAGGCAGAGATTTCACGATAAGAAATAGTTTCAATGTTTTGTAACAATACAATTGTTCTGTTGTGTTTATCTATTTCAAATTACCAGTATAGTTTGTTTACGTGATGTGTTTGAGATGTTTATTGATGTTTACGAGTGTCTGTGTGCGAGTATCTGTGTGACATGGCTGTGTGCGAGTATCTGTGTGACATGGCTGTGTGCGAGTATCTGTGTGACATGGCTGCGTGCGAGTATCTGTGTGACATGGCTATGTGCGAGTATCTATGTGACATGGCTGCGTGCGAGTATTAGTGTTCATGTTAATGTTACATTCCGTATTAGTGTTAATGTTAATGTAACATTCTCTATTAGTATAAATGTTACATTCCTTATTAGTGTAAATGTTACATTCCTTATTAGTGTTAATATAACATTCAGTATTAGTGTTCATAGTAATGTAACATTCCGTATTAGTGTTAATATTAACGTAACATTCCGTATTAGTGTTAATGCAAATGTAACATTCCGCATTAGTGTTAATGTGACTGTAACATTCCATATAAGTGTTAATGTAAATGTAACATTCTTTAGTAGTGTTAATGTAACATTCCGTATTACTGTTGATGTTAATGTACCATTCCGTATTAGTGTTACAGTAAATGTAACATTCCATATTAGTGTTAATGTAAATGTAACATTCCGTATTAGTGTTAATGTAACATTCCGTATTAGTGTTAATGTAAATGTAACATTCCGTATAAGCGTTCATGTAAATGTAACATTCCGTATAAGTGTTCATGTTCATGTAAATGTAACATTGAGTATAAGTGTTAATGTAAATGTAACATTCTGTATTAGTGTTAATGTAAATGTAACATTCCGTATTATTGTTTATGTAAAAGTAACATTCCGTATTAGTGTTAATGTAAATGTAACATTCCCTGTTACTATTCATGGTGTGTCATATGACATAATCTCTCCAGAATTTGTCTTCCCAAAGAAACACACTTAACCCTTCTCTGTCTTAAGCTTGCATTTTCCAACGATGTAGTCAGGTTATCTTTAATATCGTCAGTCCATCGTCTTTTATGTCTTCATTTTCTCCTTGTCCCAGGTACTCTACCCTCCATTATTTGTCTTTCTAAACAGTTGTGTCTCTTTATATGACCAAACAGGTGTAGTTTTCTTTTCGTATTGTGTTTAGTAACCAATACTCTGGAATCTTCAATGTATTTATAATATCTGAGTTTCTCTTTTGCTTCCTTCCATGATATTCTAAGTATCTTTCTGTAGAATTTCATCTCAAATGTGTTGATCTTCTTTGCCGCTGTTTTATTTAGGGTCCATGTTTTACAGCCGTATATTGCAACCGGAAAAATAAAAGTTCGTAGCATTATCAATTTCATTTCTATTTTGTTGTTTTTCCATATGTTTTTCAACCATGTTATTTTAGAATATGCCATTGCCAATCTCTTCCTTATCTCTGCCATGCAGTTTCCAGCACCGTTGATGTTTGTTCCTAAGTATTCAAATTTATCCACACATTCTATCTCGGTATTGTCTATTCTGATAGTTGGTTGTTGTTTTGTTATATCTGTGACATGATTTTTGTTACAATGGATGTAATTGTGTGTTCATGTTACAATTGTTATTATACATAAGTTGGACATCCCTGTACTTTTCTTTTTTACTATTAGTATAACTCTTGATGTCAGTGTTTGAACTCTATCCATCTATGTTACTTCAGGATTGTTGGTGTAACTCTTGATGTCAGTGTTTGAACTCTATCCATCTATGTTACTTCAGGATTGTTGGTATAACTCTTGATGTCAGTGTTTGAACTCTATCCATCTATGTTACTTCAGGATTGTTGGTATAACTCTTGATGTCAGTGTTTGAACTCTATCCATCTATGTTACTTCAGGATTGTTGGTATAACTCTTGATGTCAGTGTTTGAACTCTATCCATCTATGTTACTTCAGGATTGTTGGCATAACTCTTGATGTCAGTGTTTGAGCTCTATCCATCTATGTTACTTCAGGATTGTTGGTATAATTCTTGATGTCAGTGTTTGAGCTCTATCCATCTATGTTACTTCAGGATTGTTGGTATACCTCTTGATGTCAGTGTTTGAACTCTATCCATCTATGTTACTTCAGGATTGTTGGCATAACTCTTGATGTCAGTGTTTGAACTCTATCCATCTATGTTACTTCAGGATTGTTGGTATAACTCTTGATGTCAGTGTTTGAACTCTATCCATCTATGTTACTTCAGGATTGTTGGTATAACTCTTGATGTCAGTGTTTGAACTCTATCCATCTATGTTACTTCAGGATTGTTGGTATACCTCTTGATGTCAGTGTTTGAACTCTATCCATCTATGTTACTTCAGGATTGTTGGTATAACTCTTGATGTCAGTGTTTGAACTCTATCCATCTATGTTACTTCAGGATTGTTGGTATACCTCTTGATGTCAGTGTTTGAGCTCTATCCATCTATGTTACTTCAGGATTGTTGGTATAACTCTTGATGTCAGTGTTTGAACTCTATCCATCTATGTTACTTCAGGATTGTTGGTATAACTCTTGATGTCAGTGTTTGAACTCTATCCATCTAAGTTACTTCAGGATTGTTGGTATAATTCTTGATGTCAGTGTTTGAACTCTATCCATCTATGTTACTTCAGGATTGTTGGTATAACTCTTGATGTCAGTGTTTGAACTCTATCCATCTAAGTTACTTCAGGATTGTTATAAAATATAACAATTCTTGATGTCAGTGTTTGAACTCTATCCATCTATGTTACTTCAGGATTGTTGGTATAACTCTTGATGTCAGTGTTTGAACTCTATCCATCTATGTTACTTCAGGATTGTTGGTATAACTCTTGATGTCAGTGTTTGAACTCTATCCATCTAAGTTACTTCAGGATTGTTATAAAATATAACAATTCTTGATGTCAGTGTTTGAACTCTATCCATCTATGTTACTTCAGGATTGTTGGTATAACTCTTGATGTCAGTGTTTGAACTCTATCCATCTATGTTACTTCAGGATTGTTGGTATAACTCTTGATGTCAGTGTTTGAACTCTATCCATCTAAGTTACTTCAGGATTGTTATAAAATATAACAATTCTTGATGTCAGTGTTTGAACTCTATCCATCTATGTTACTTCAGGATTGTTGGTATAACTCTTGATGTCAGTGTTTGAACTCTATCCATCTATGTTACTTCAGGATTGTTGGTATAACTCTTGATGTCAGTGTTTGAACTCTATCCATCTATGTTACTTCAGGATTGTTGGTATAACTCTTGATGTCAGTGTTTGAACTCTATCCATCTATGTTACTTCAGGATTGTTGGTATAACTCTTGATGTCAGTGTTTGAACTCTATCCATCTATGTTACTTCAGGATTGTTGGTATAACTCTTGATGTCAGTGTTTGAACTCTATCCATCTATGTTGCTTCAGGATTGTTGGTATAATTCTTGATGTCAGTGTTTGAACTCTATCCATCTATGTTACTTCAGGATTGTTGGTATAACTCTTGATGTCAGTGTTTGAACTCTATCCATCTATGTTACTTCAGGATTGTTGGTATAACTCTTGATGTCAGTGTTTGAACTCTATCCATCTATGTTACTTCAGGATTGTTGGTATAACTCTTGATGTCAGTGTTTGAACTCTATCCATCTATGTTGCTTCAGGATTGTTGGTATAATTCTTGATGTCAGTGTTTGAACTCTATCCATCTATGTTACTTCAGGATTGTTGGTATAACTCTTGATGTCAGTGTTTGAGCTCTATCCATCTATGTTACTTCAGGATTTTTGGTATAATTCTTGATGTCAGTGTTTGAACTCTATCTATCTATGTTACTTCAGGATTGTTGGTATAACTCTTGATGTCAGTGTTTGAACTCTATCCATCTATGTTACTTCAGGATTGTTGGTATAACTCTTGATGTCAGTGTTTGAACTCTATCCATCTATGTTACTTCAGGATTGTTGGTATAACTCTTGATGTCAGTGTTTGAACTCTATCCATCTATGTTACTTCAGGATTGTTGGTATAACTCTTGATGTCAGTGTGTGAACTCTATCCATCTATGTTACTTCATGGTTGAATACTGTACATCAATCAGAGCTCTCCAGTTCCAGCATGTTATGCTCCGGCGTGTAACTCTTGTATAATGTTGTGACCTATAGTTTTACCTTATTTGATGTTTGTTCTGCGAATAGTCTCTCTTGGTCGTCTTTTTTCCTTGTGTTATCTGGTACCTATTTTAATACCTCCAATGGCAGTCTATTTTCATTCGTTGTATGTACATGACCGATGTCATTAAATGGCTTTCTTGTTGTTGCAGAAACATATTGCTGTTTGTTGAATTTCACGATCAGATATATCTGTCAACACTGATATCGCATGTGAGATGAACATACCTAGTTTGCTATATTTATATATATATTTGTTTTACCAGATGTTTGTGTGTTAGGTCACTGAACGCGTGTGAGATGAACATACCTAGTTTGTGTGTTAGGTCACTGAACGCGTGTGAGATGAACATACCTAGTTTGTGTGTTAGGTCACTGAACGCGTGTGAGATGAACATACCTAGTTTGTGTGTTAGGTCACTGAACGCGTGTGAGATGAACATACCTAGTTTGTGTGTTAGGTCACTGAACGCGTGTGAGATGAACATACCTAGTTTGTCTGTTAGGTCACTGAACACATTTGATGTCAACGCAAATCTAGAAGAAATCTATTTTGTTGTATCTTCATCTTGCGTCATTTTGCTGCCCCCTCCCCCCCCCCCGAAAAAAAATAAATGGAAAAGTTATCAATTGTCTGAATTGTGTCTCAATTGAGAATTATTTTAAAATTACAGTTAGTAAATTGTCATTTTACATATCATTGTTGCTGCAGACTTAATCAACGTTATTTCTGCATTAATCACTCATGGTATCATAATTGTTGCATTATAGCTGTTGCATTATAGCTGTTGCATTATAGCTGTTGCATTACTGTTGATGCATTATAGTTGCATTGTAGATGTTGCATTATAATTGTTGCATTATGGTGCAGTATAGTTGTTGAATTATAGTTATTTCATAAACTGTATTTTATTATAGTTGTTGCATTGCAATTGTTGCATTATAGTTGCATTATAGTTGTTGCATTATAGTTGTATTATAGTAATTGCATTACAGTTATTGCATTATAGTTGTTGCATTATAGATGTTGTTTTATAGATTTTGCATTATAGTTTCGTTAAAGTTGTTGAATTTATAGCTGTTGCATTATAGTTTCTGCATTACAGTTGTATTTTAGTTGTTGCATACTAGTTGCATTATGTTTGTTACATTTTCGTTGTTGAATTATAGTTGCATTAGTTTTGTTGCAATATATTTTCACTGTAGTTGTTGCACTATAATTGTTGAATTATAGTTGTTATAACTTGTTATAATGAAAGATGCATGGCAGACTGAATCCCCCCCCCAAAGACCGGAAAGATGGTGTGATCTTCAAACTACCCAAAAAATGAGATCTGTCAGACTGCAAGAACTGACATGGATGTACTTGACTATCAATCGCAGGAAAACTGTTTTGTAGCATCATAATGGAAATAATTTTTTATCAAATTGTTGATCAAAGACTTAGAGAAGAACCAGCTAGCTATAGACCTAAACGTTTGTGTGTAGACCATATCTTCACTCTTAGAAATATTATAGAAAATGCAACTGAGTTTCAAACTCCTTTAGTAATTAACTTAATAGACTTTCAAAAAGCATTCGACAGTATACATCGATCTGCACTAAGGGAAATCCTTAAGAACTATTGATTTAAAATAAAATATATAAACTTCATAAAAACTCTGTACCAAGAAGCAACCTGTTGCGTAAGAACAGAAACAGGAAATTCAGTATGCTTCAATGTTGATAAAGGCAGGGCTGCGTATTATCGCCAATTCTATTTGGAATGTGAAAAGATGCAGCATTGATAATATAAGACAACGACAGTCAACATTTATTGTGCACATAAAGAGAAACATTTATTGTGCACATAAAAAGCAACATTTATTGTGCACATAAAGAGCAACATTTATTGTGCACATAAAGAGCAACATTTATTGTGCACATAAAAAGCAACATTTATTGTGCACAAAAAGAGCAACATTTATTGTGTACATAAAGAACAACATTTATTGTGCACATAAATTGAAGAGGAGACATTGAGAATATAGTGACAACAGGAAAGATAGAAGGGAAAAGATCAAGGGGAAATCGGGAGAAAAGATATTGGACAGTTTGCCCAAATTGTTTGATTAATCAATATATGCATGGACATTTATACTAATCGCCAACGTGAAGCAAGAACAAATGCATGAGTGTCCAATAAGTTACAAATTCAATCTGGAGTTCGCCTGGGGTGTGTCGTTCCCCCCTCCCCTTTTTTATAATATATATCGACCACATCTGTAAAATAACAAGTACCAACGAAGAAGATAACATAAAAGACAAATTGAACGAACTACTCTTTGCAGACGACCAAGTACTAATAGCGACATCAGAAGAACACTTGCCAGAACATATGAACAGATTCCACACAACATGTCCAAAAATTCAACATGACGATTAATATTGAAAAGACAGAAATTATGGCAATAGTAACAAAAGAAAGAAATATCACTATCCCCATCGATGATAAACACCTTACACAGGTAAATGAGTTCACATACTTAGGAAGCATTATATCGAGTGAAGGGAAAATCAGTAAAGAGATACAAAATAGATGCAACAAAACATACCAGATCCTAGGACAGATGACACGTATTTTCAAGAACAAAAATGTAAACATAGACACTAAAGTTGCATTATACAGGACTATCATTATTCTATCACTGTGCTACCAGTGCAAAGCCTAGACAATGACAGCACAAGACAAACGAAAAATAGTGACAGCAGAAATGGCATGTCTACGAAGACTACTCGAAGTGTCATTCAGAGATAACATTAGAAAGGATAACATCAGACAGATAACCAAAACAATACCAGTATTGGAACACATCAAAAGACAACAGATCGAGTGGTTTTCACACGCTTCCAGACTATCGACAGATAGCATACCACAAATGGCCATGACACATAGACATAACGGTTATTAAGCCAGAGGCAGACCTTGTAAAAGATGGATCACAGAAATCAAAGAAGCCACAGGAACAAGCTTACAAACAGCAGACAAAGAAGGCCATCTCCAGAGAACTCTTCCACCCCTGACGCCGCAAGGCAAACAAGGGCCATATCGTATAGATAGATAGATAGATAGACTAAAGGGCTTCGATTGTCGACACCAGCAGAGATGATGACATATATGAGAGATCGATGTACATGGAGAAATATGATCGCCAACGCCTTTGGCACGGCACTTGATAATGATATTTGGAATAGCCATCAATTGTATCAAGTGTAAAACTATTCAAGGTGAAAAAGCGCGCATCCAATGGCTAAAAAAATAACAACAACACTTTAACTGGCCTTGTTTTTGCAGATGGCATAGCAATCTTAAACTCCACTCATCAACAAACGCAAGATATGACCAACAAAATATGCACACTAGCAGATCAAATTAGCCTCCAGATCAACACATCCAAAAAATATCATGGAACTTACAAGTTCAACAAATAACATCACCAGCCGAGTTTTTGTTGATGGAGACTCAAAGAAAGAAAGAAATACACACATTGCAGTTATGGCTAGCACATTCATTAAGCTAACTAAATTCTGGAAATCCAACGATCTAGTAAGAAATATCAAGCTAAAGCTATTCAACTCATGTATTGTCTTAGTAACGTATGGAAGTGAAAGCTGGAAATCAACACATTCAACGAACCAAAAGTTAAACAGCTCTGAAAAAAAAATGTCTCCAAAAATTACTGAACATACAATGGAGTAATTTCGTCACAAATAGCCACCAAAGAAATAAAACACAACAAGAATATGTTTCAAATGTTATAAAAAAACGCAGATGGAAATTCCTGGGACACGTTCTTAGAATGCATGAAAACAGACTGAACCTGCAAGCCTTTATGTGAACACCTAAGCGGAAAAGAAAAAGAGGAAGACCAAAAAATTACCTTAAAAAGCACCATACTTAAAGAAGGAGACATAATAGGTTGCACGTCCATATTATAACTAAAACTGCAGTCAGTGGACCGCAAATCATGGAGAATCAAAACCTCTACCCTATGTGCCGCATGTGGCAATAAATTAACAAAGTAACTAACTATAGCTGCACTGAACGATGTTATTGTTTATGTTGCGTTATAGTTGCACTGAACGGAACGTTGTGATTATGAATGGTGCTACAATTATCTAGAATTACCTGGCTACAGTTAGAGATATCTAGAATTACCTGGCTACAGTTAGAGATATCTAGACTTACCTGGCTACAATTACAGAAATATAGAATTACTTAGCTACAATTAGATGTATCTAGAATTACCTAGCTAAAATTATATATATCTAGATTACCCGACTACAATTATATATATCTAGAATGGCCCGACTACAATTATATATATCTAGAATGGCCCGACTACAATTATATATATCTAGAATGGCCCGACTACAATTATATATATCTAGATTACCCGACCACAATTATATATATCTAGAATGGCCCGACTACAATTATAGATATCTAGAATGGCCCGACTACAATTATAGATATCTAGAATGGCCCGACTACAATTATATATATCTAGACCTACCTAACAAAACTAAAGGGAAACAATATTCTATATTCAAATACCTGGGAGGTATAGTCACAGACAACTGAAAATAATTAGACAGAAAGATTGAGACAAGATGCCAAAAAGAAAACATAGTGACATACCCGACTGCTTAACCCAAATATTCAAATGGTAGTCAAGATACAGATGATAAACAGTATAGCCAACACTCTGCTATCAATGCCAGACATGTGCGCTGACAGTTGCCCAGTTTAGAAACCTTACAAAATGTGAGATGAAATGCCTGAAATAAGCCGCAAGAGTGACCAAACTAGACAAAATGAGAACGGATGAAATCATTAGAAGCACCGGTATAAGTGCATGCGCAGAATACATCGAGAAACAACAAATAAAATGGTTTGAGAACCTGATGGGAATGAAACATAACCAACTACCGACAAGAACATATAACATAAGAAGATACGCATACAAGGCCAAGGGAAGACATTGAGGAAGATGCATAGATAATATCAAGACAACACTAAACAAATATCATCGCAGACATGGCGACAAATCTGGCCTTGGATATAAAATTAAAGCTCCCAGTCACCACCCCAACGCTAAACGACAAGTGTAGATATTCTGACCACCATTTACCTGGAATAGACAATAAACAAAAGACTTACCTGGCCAATGTGCTTTCCACTGATGAGCGTGGGACTTGGTGGTTTTCATCCATGGGAAAGGCAAAGGTTGCTGCTGCTGGTGATGATGAGATTCCAAGTCTGAAGAAGCAACATCCACGGGAGGCGAAGTTTGTCTGCTACTTTGAATATTATCTTCATTGGAGTCCATTTTATGGAGCTCTGTTCCCAGAGAATAGTGCTTTATATGTGGAATATCAATGGTGGAGACCTGAGTCTGCTGGACAGACGTTGTTGATGAAGAATCGTTTGTTGTGATTACGTGTCTCAGTTGTGGCGTCCATGTGTGGAGTAAGTTTGTGTGGAGGAGGTTTGTGTGACTTGAACGTTGAACACAATGCTGTTGTTGTTGTCGGTGACCGTGGTTCGATGTTACATGGTGATGGCGTGATGCGTTAGAATGCAGTTGAGAACTGTTGACATCACTCAAGCTAAACTGTCCTTGCTGTACATGATGATGGTGAACTAGATGTGGACAAAATGCTGGGTGGATGTTCTCAAGAGGGTGTTCCTCCTCCTCCACTACCGACATTGTTTGACCGTCTGTATTCCTCTGACTCTCTGCACATGCGTGGTAGTAAGATTGCGTTTGTGGATTGAAATATCCCTGAATTGAAGCAGCACCTGCTAAAGAATGACACCCGCCCGGGCCGTGAAGACTCCTCATATTTTCTCCCGCATGTATGTTGGAGAAACTTCTACTGTAAGTTGACAGTGGGTAGAATTGTGTGTGATTCTCCATTCTAACTGATATTTAGATACTGAAATATTGACAACACAGACAAAAATCTATCAGTCGAATGTTTGAATGAAGAGAGAGAGAGAGAGAGAGAGAGAGAGAGAGAGAGAGAGAGAAAATGACAGAATCGATGACATTGATATAGTGCATGACATAATTGATGACACTGATATAGTGTGTGGCAGAATGGATGACATTAAAACAGTGAGAAAAATAATGGATGACATTGATAAAGTGACTGACAAAATAGATGACATTGAAATAGTGAACAAAAGAATTGATGGCATTGATAAAGTGGCGAAAAGAATGGATGACATTGAAATAATGAGTACCAGATTGAACGATATTGGTGTGGTAAGTGACAGGATGGATGACATTGAAATAGTGAGTGACACAATGAACGATATTGATAAAGTAGCTGACTGACTGGATGCCATTGAAATAGTGTGCACAATATTGGATGACACTGATAGAGTGACTGACAGAATGGGTGATATTTAAATATTGATTGACAGAATGGATGGCATTGAAATAGTGATTGACAGAATGGATAGCATTGAAAGTGTCATTAAACGATAGGATGACATTGATAAAAGTGACCAAAAGAAAGCATAATATTGATAAAGTAGGTTAAATTGTACAAGATTATTATAATGATTGAAATTATGGATGATTTTGGTATGGTGAATGAAAGAGTGATGTGATATTGATATAGTGAGTGACAGAATGGATGATATTGAGACAGTGGCTGTAAGAATAGATGACATTGATATAGGGAATGACTGAAAGGATGAAATAAATTGTTATAGTGAGTTTAAGAAAGGATGATATTGATAAAGTCAGCAAACGATTGGATGACATTGATACAGTGAGCAAAGGGATGCATATTATTGATAAAGTGAGTCAAATAGAGGATGATTCTGATAGTGATTGAAAGCATGGATGATTTGTACATAGTGAGTGAAAGAGTGGATGATATTGATAATGTGAGTGACAGAATAAAGGACGATATTGTGAGTGACAGAATGGATGACATTATTATTTTTTGTTTAATTGGTAGCATATCCTATTCAGGACGTAGCTATCAACCTCGCATTTGTTGGCTGTGGTGATTTTCTACGCAAATTAAATACGTTGAGTAGTGTGCCATTGCTTTCTGAGCGGTCCAAATGCACAATTGCCTGTGGCGGGGCTCGAAATCTGATGTTACGTGGCCGTCACAAACGCGCTCTGTACCACTTTGTCACAGAGCCGGACATTGATAGTCAGTATAATTGCATGATATTCATATAGTAAGTGGCAGAATTCATGATATTCATATAGTAAGTGGCAGAATTCATGATATTCATATAGTGAGTGAAAGATAGGATGATTTTAATATAACGAGTGAGTGAATGATATTGATATAATGGAGTGTGTGGCTGATATTGATAGAGTAAGTGAAAGTGTGGATAATATCCATCGAAAGTTTATAGTTTATCTCAATAAACAAAGCATGTCAATAACTATCTCTACTGATAAATAAATGAAGTCAAATTAGCAGGCTATAACAGTGAGATATTGTTATCTATACAAAACATAAATAAAGTCAAATTAGCAGGCTATAAAAGTGAGATATTGTTATCTATACAAAACATAAATAAAGCCAGATTAGGAGGCTATAACAGTGAGATATTGTTATCTATACAAAACATAAATAAAGCCAAATTAGCAGGCTATAACAGTGAGATATTGTTATCTATACAAAACATAAATAAAGTCAAATTAGCAGGCTATAACAGTGAGATATTGTTATCTATACAAAACATAAATAAAGTCAAATTAGCAGGCTATAAAAGTGAGATATTGTTATCTATACAAAACATAAATAAAGCCAAATTAGCAGGCTATAACAGTGAGATATTGTTATCTATACAAAACATAAATAAAGCCAAATTAGGAGGCTATAACAGTGAGATATTGTTATCTATACAAAACATAAATAAAGCCAAATTAGCAGGCTATAACAGTGAGATATTGTTATCTATACAAAACATAAATAAAGTCAAATTAGCAGGCTATAACAGTGAGATATTGTTATCTATACACAAAATAAATGAAGTCAAATTAGCAGGCTATAACTGGTCATCTTGACAAGTAACCAACCCCTTAACATTAAACATTTATCTGCTGCCGTTGATGAAACATATCTGTACCCACTGATAATTCTCATAAATAGTTATAATTGTGTTTATAATTTCATTTGTTTTCTCTCTCTCTCTCTCTCTCTCTCTCTCTCTCTCTGTATACTCAATATTTTGTTGTAATTTGTTTTATAATTTTTCTGTGTTTCTCTTCTCTCATGCACACATCTGTCATGTTCTCTCATGCACACATCTGTCATGTTCTCTCATGCACACATCTGTCATGTTCTCTCATGCACACATCTGTCATGTTCTCTCATGCACACATCTGTCATGTTCTCTCATGCACACATCTGTCATGTTCTCTCATGCACACATCTGTCATGTTCTCTCATGCACACATCTGTCATGTTCTCTCATGCGAAATCATGTCATAGTCATGATTCTTGATTATAAACTAGCATCACAACACGCGGGACACTCCCATAAGTGCTCCGCTCTCCGTTCCAGCAGCCATCCAAGTGTATGTATACTCATATAAATAATCCACATGACAGAGGATGTCCGACATAATGAATGTGTCGCAGTAACCAAACCAATAAGTCATAAATACTACATAAATACAATGGTTGCAATTTAAGCCTTACTATCAACATAAAAACAATTATAAGCATTAAAGAAAAGAATAATATAAGGACTTTTTTCCATGTTCCAGTCTAATAGAGACCTCTCTTAAGAAACACATAAACATTGAACAAGAAACACATAAGCATTGAACAAGAAACACATAAACATTGAACAAGAAACACGTAAACATTGAACAAGAAACACGTAAACATTGAACAAGAAACACGTAAACATTGAACAAGAAACACGTAAACATTGAACAAGAAACACGTAAACATTGAACAAGAAACACGTAAACATTGAACAAGAAACACGTAAACATTTAACAAGAATCACGTAGGCATCTATCTGTATTTTTCCTCATGTTGTTTTCCACATAAACAATATTCGGTTTGTGTGTGTGTTTGTATATGTGTAGTCTGTGTTCGCATTTTTGTTCTTCTGCGTTGAACTTTCATTAGATCTTATTTATCACCTTAACATGTGTTTTTTCATCACTTTTGGTATCTTATTTCCGTGAATCTATGGCAATTTTTGTGTGTCAAGGATGTGCAATCATTTTGAGCGTAAATAATTCAACAATGACTTAAGAATGACGTCTCCGAATAATCATTTACATTTCGATTTTTCTTGTTTAATGTTTATGTGTTTCTTGTTCAATGTTTATGTGTTTCTCAGAAAGCTCCCTGTTGTATCGGAACGTGGAGGAAAGTCCTTGTTCTGTTGTTTATTTATAATTTTTTTTAAAATTGATGGTTAGGCTTTAATAGTAACCATTGTACTTTATCTAGTATTTATCACTTGTGTAGATTCAAGAGTCCCGATCATGTGTTTTATCTATTCGCTAAACCCTTTATTGCCTTTTAGCGTCAGGGGTAGAAGAGTTCTCTGGAGATGGCCTTCGTGTGTGCTGAGTATATTGTGGAATTTGTTGTCTCTTTTACTTCGATGGTCCATCGTTTTCGAGGTCGGCCTCTAGGTCTGCCGTCACTGTATCTGTGTAGCAAAGCTTGCTGTGGTATGCTGTCTAGTGGTAGTCTGCTGATGTGAGCAAACCATTTGATCTGTTGTCTCTTCATATACTCAGGCATATAACCAGGTGTTGATTGCACGATATAACCAGGTGTTGATTACACGATATAACCAGGTGTTGATTACACGATATTCGGGTCTTTCCTAAACACTTACTCTTCCTTCTCTCACCATTAGACACTCTCATTTCTGACATTATGTGTATGTGTACGTTCACAACCTCTTTAACCTCATCTTCATTTTATAATGTTATTAGCATCATCATCAAGTGACATATTCTTTCCAGAACGTAGTCATTTCTATACATCTCTTCAATTCTCCACGGTCTTGAGAAAGTTGTCCTGTCTCTTCCATTGACATGCGCTGGCATTCATGAATGTCTTTTGTCCAACGGTGCCTTGAACGGCCGTTGCCGCTGGTCTTCTATCATCCCCTCCAGTAACACTCTCTCCATGCGTGTCTCTTAATGTGACCGAAAAAAATTACTTTTTTATTCAATATGGTGTTCAGAAGCCAGCCATGAAGCATGCGTGTAATTGCATATTATACTCTCTACATTTTTCTATGATCATCCTCATGTTAAATATATGATCTCTCGTGCCTATCTCGTGAATTTATGACAGTCTTCATTAAGTCTACTTTATCTCGTCTCAACAATGTACTATCTATCGCCGCATTGCTTGCCAATAAGTCAACTCTCTCGTTTCCACTGACCCCAGCATGACCAGGGCAGTATATCCATATAATGCTCTGGACAATTGAGTTATTCAATAAATCAAACTATTCCTTTCCCTGCATGCATTTTTCTTTTTCAGAATGCTTTTAGAATATGTATTACCTAGTGTGTTGATGTATCAGTTATATGAGCTAATTAACTCCCTCTATCTCTACCCTCATGCTGGATATGACAGTGGAGTGTGCACATGATTTCTAAACCAACTTCACGCCGTTTCTGTGGGCAACAAACCACCAACCGCTTTTATTTGTAAGTCTGTTGACTGAGCCATCTGTGTATATAATTATACCTTGTGGTTTCGAGTGTAGCTGGATGAGCTGATGCACTATAATCTGGGCCCTGAACCCAGTCCATTTCCGACACGCTTTATCTAGATGTATTATTACGTTGGTTCGTGATTTTTTTCCAGTTAAATGAACAAATCCATAGTCTTTGATATACATATCTGTGAGATTCTAATAGTCGTGATAAATCCAAGATTACATAATGTAAGTTGCTTCAAGATTACATAATGTAAGTTGCTTCAAGATTACATAATGTAAGTTGCTTCAAGATTCTATATATTCGCTAAACCCTTTATTGCCTTTTAGCGTCATGTATAGAAGAGTTCTCTAGAGATGGCATCCGTGTGTGCTGAGTATATTGTGGATTTTGTTGCCTCTTTTATTTCGGTGGTCCATCGTTTTCGAGGTCGGCCTCTAGGTCTGCCTGACTGTATCTGTGTAGCACAGCTTGCTGTGGTATGCTGTTTTGTGGTAGTCTGCTGATGTGTGCAAACCATTTGATCGGTTGGCTCTTAATATACTCTAAGATTGGGACGTTGCCGGTTCTTTGTCTAATGTCCTAATTTCTCATTCTGTCTCTTAGCGATATTCCTAGGATTCTGCGCCAGCATGCCATTTCAGTTGTCATTAGTTGATGTTTGTCTTGTACTGTCGTTGTCTATGTTCTTTAGTATTACAGCGTTGTCATAATAATCGGTTTGAATAGTGTTATTTTGGTGTTTAAATCTACATCTTTGTTTTCTGAAGATTAATGTCTTCAAAATTATATGATGAACATCACTTCAAGATGATATGATGAACATTACTTCATGATTACATGATGGATATTACTTCAAGATTATATGATGTACATCACTTCAAGATTAAATGATGCACATTACTTCATGATTAAATGATGGGTATTACTTCAAGATTATATGATGGATATTACTTCATGATTACATGATGGATATTACTTCATGATTACATGATGGATATTACTTCATTATTACATGATGGATATTACTTCATGATTACATGATGGATATTACTTCAAGATTATATGATGGACATTACTTCAAGATTATATAATGGACATTACTTCAAGATTATATAATGGACATTACTACAAGATTATATAATGGACATTACTTCAAGAATATATGATGGACATTACTTGAAGATTACACAATGGACATTACTTGAAGATTACACAACAGTAATTATTTCAAGATTATATAATATTAATTACTTCACCTATAATATTCCAAGAGTGCATAAGCGCTCGTTGTTAAAGATTGCACAAGCGATTGTGCTTAAAGATTGCACAAGCTTATTATTGTAAGATTAAACAAAAGATATTATTTCAAGATTTAACAAGAGATAGTGTTTCAAGATTGTATAAGAGGTATTATGTCACGTTTACATAATAGTATTTGCTTGAAGATTGCACTAGAGATCTTATATCATAATTGTACAAGAGAAATTATTTCAAGATTGTACAAGAGAAATTATTTCCAGATTGTACACGAGAAATTATTTCCAGATTGTACAAGAGTAATTATTTCATAATTTTACAAGAGAAATTATTTCCAGATTGTACAAGAGAAATTATTTCATAATTGTACAAGAGAAATTATTTCAAGATTGTACAAGAGAAATTATATCCAGATTGTACAAGAGAAATTATTTCAAGATTGCACACGAGATATGTTTTCAAGATTGCCGTAGAGATATCCGTGTCATTATTGAACAAGAGATTATGTCCATTGCACAAGATATTATTTTAAGATTGCTCTAGGGATATTATTTCAAGATTGAAAAAGAGTTATTACTTCAAGATTATACAAGCGATATTATTTCAATATTGCACAATATATTTTATTTCAAGATTGCACAAGTGAATTTTCTCCAAGATTATGCAGATGTGCAAAATAGTACGCAATCGATAATTGTCATGATAACACATTTAATACTAACGAAATTACACAATAATTGCAGGTGTGAGGATATGGACATTACTCAGGTGAGTAAATCTTTATTACGCAGAGGTGGAAATAACTAGATTACGCGGTGAGTGTATCTAGATTGCACACATGAGTATATTTATGTTACACAAGTAATTATATCTAGATTACACAGGTGAGTATATCTAGATTACACAGGTGAGTATATTTATATTACACAGGTGAGTATAGCTAGATTACACAGGTGAGAATACCTAGATTACAGAGTTGAGTTTTTCTAGATAGTACATGGGTAGATCTAGATTACACAGGTGAGTACGTCTAATGTGTACCACTAATAACATGAAATGAGAAACAGGAGAGGACCTAGACGAAGATGAATAGATGACTTCAGAGAAATACTAGAACACCACAACTTCACTACGGCAGCAGCATCACAGTTATCTAAAGAGAGAAGACTTCGGCTCCCCATAATACCTACCGGCGCTCATGGATAAGACAAGTCAAGACAACAACATGAAGATTACGGACACGTGATTTTCTCACCTGAAGGACTACATTTAAATGACACCAGATAGGATACTGGCAGAGTATATTACAGCCATGATCGTCTGCATTAGAAGATATATGCACAAAATTAATTATGTCTCCATTCGTTACTTGTTTTATTAATGCCGTGTCTCTGGTGGTTGTTATTGATATACTTAGAGACGCATGCCAACATAGCCAAGTCGACTCCAAATATATAAATAACGCCCAATGGAAACAAAAAAATAATAAAATAGCCTAATGAATGAAGTCCTAATTAATTGTTGGCAGAGGTGTTCAATACCGCAGATGGTCATAATACTGATCAGTATTGAAACATATGCGTGACTGGACACATTCATCGACACATACCTGTGTGCACATACATCCAATCAGTTGCTATTACCTGTAGGACACGAATATTTCTGAAAGTGAATTCGCTTTGTCAGATAACGAATAGATAACACACTCACGCAGCAGAGCAACACATCAATGACATTTAGAAATTTCTCACCAGTAATGACAAATAATGTCAATTGTTCTTTCAGAGAATGACATGGTAAAATTATAATAACTGCAGCACCCGAACCTTTACTAGAAAATGTAATACTACACAAGGTCTGCCCTGAATTTCATACTACACAAATTCTGCCCTGAATTGCATACTACACAAGGTCTGCATTGAATGTAAAGATGACCACAAGAAATCAGAAACAACCATTCAATCAATGCCGATATCGAAGAAGGACTTCTTGTTTATGTAGCAAAAGTGATGAGCTATACTGGCACAAGCAAGCCAGCAAGTCGAATGTGATGGGACTGTCTGGGAGATGTAAATATCCTTTAATCAGAGACCAGCCTATTTCAGGAAGGTTTTAATAAATTGCCATGTTCTCACAAGATGCCAGGAATTTAATGAACGTGAGATGCCAATAGGACAGGGTGTACCGAATGCTAAGCCAGGAAAAACTAATAACACTGAACCCATAATGTCACAGGTTCGGATCTCTCCATGTTGGCAGAAAATTTTTCTATGAACGCGGGTAATTTCATTTCATTGAAATTTGTACAGACACAACACCAGTAGCCAATTATTGTTAACACATTAGACGTTCAAATCCAGTTTTGGAAAGGATAAAAATGGTATTAGAAAGATGTCTAGATTCCAGCCATGCAATATTCCTAAAAATGTATACGATAAAAATTGCATGCATCTTCCTCTAGTTTTTGTAATATGCGTATGTGTGGATATTTGTTCCGGTTTGTTCATTTAGTTGAGCTTTCTATGACGAATATATGGAAAGATGGTGGGGTTTTACGGTTTACACAACACTAGCAAATGGGAGCATGGCATTTTACGGTTTACACAACACTAGCAAATGTGTAGCTCTTGTCTTGATAGTGTTTTCTCCGGTTGTTTTTCTGTCTCAGTCCATACACTGATGTTCTACAATCTATATTCATACACTGATGTTCTACAATCTATATTCATACACTTCTGTTCTACAATATCTATTCATACACTGATGTTCTACATCTCTATTCATACACTGATGTTCTACAATCTCTATTCATACACTGATGTTCTACAATCTCTATTCATACACTGATGTTCTACAATCTCTATTCATACACTGATGTTCTACAATCTATATTCATACACTGATGTTCTACAATCTCTATTCATACACTGATGTTCTACAATCTCTATTCATACACTGCTGTTCTATGGATAATGTTCAACAGGTAAATCCAGGAACTGGGTAATCAAGTACTGATGCTCACTCAAGACATACATAATAACACACACACACACACATCGACGTTTTGACAAAAAGGCCTTTGTTAAGGCAGAATTTAAACAAAATTTAAACGTACAACGGAAAACGAATAGTAAGAATTATAAACGTTCACAAGGTTATCTGTACAGTAGATTGACCGGAAGCGTTGTAACTAGGTCAGATGTGAAAATCACACAGGACACGAAACAAACAGAGAAATTATAGAACATCTAGAATCATCCATGAGACAGGCGCTCATTGATGCTGTAGGGTTTAAGAGTGCCATATTGGTAAAAAAGGTTTCAGAGTACCGAATTCATATATATAGAGGCAGAGTTAACAAATTCATATATATAGCGGTAGAATGCCAAATTCATATATATAGAGGCAGAGTTACAAATTCATATATATAGAGGCAGAGTGTTACAAATTCATATATATAGCGGTAGAATGCCAAATTCATATATATATATATATATATCGGAAATATTTGGGTATCAATAAGCGCTTGACATATGCATAATATCGGGTTGTTCTGTCATTTCTCAGTCTTGGCGGTGTCGGTTTAACATGTATTCACTTCTGTTTTTGTATACTTCCTATTTCTGTACAGTTCCTGTTTGTGTCACCTTTGACCTCATTTCTATCATTTCGACCAACTTACTAAACAAGTGAACGCAGGTTGTGTTGTCCTTACTTGTCGTCTTTGATTTATATGTGTTTGTGATCCTTGATAAAGGCCTTTCGGTCAAAACGTCCGTTTGTGTGTGGGCCTACGTGTGTTTCGTATAATTGGCAAAACTTTATTACCTCGCTTCAAGCTTTACCTGTTGGATTTCAGTTTTTTGCAGTGAGTATATATTTACGATTGGCTGGTGCTGTTTCGTTTTCTGTTTGTTTTAATTTTGTTTTAATTTTTCTCTTGATAAAGGTCATTTGGTAGAAACGTTGATTTTTGTGTATTATTATGTGCGTTTTAATTGATTAGTAATATCTCATTGCTCTGTTCCTTAATTTACGTTTTGGATTTCAGTTTTGAGCGATAAGTACATATTATGGATTATGTCTCAATCTATACGTTGCTGTTCTATGGATAATATCTTAATCCATACCTTGATTCTCTGTGAATAATGTCTCAATTCATACGCTGATTCTCTATGGATAATTCCACAATCCATACGTTGATTTTCTATGGATTATGTCTCAGTCTATACGTTAGTGTTTTGTAGATAATGTCTTAATCTATACGTTGAATTTCTAATAGGGTATACCTTATATACAATTGGACTCACGCTGTCTTTATATGTTGTTAGAATAAGCTGTCTTTATATGTTGTTAGAATAAGCTGTCTTTATAAGTTGTTAGAATAAGCTGTCTTTATATGTTGTTAGAATAAGCTGTCTTTATATGTTGTTAGAATAAGCTGTCTTTGTATGTTGTTAGAATAAGCTGTCTTTATAAGTTGTTAGAATAAGCTGTCTTTATATGTTGTTAGAATAAGCTGTCTTTATATGTTGTTAGAATAAGCTGTCTTTATATGTTGTTAGAATAAGCTGTCTTTATATGTTGTTAGAATAAGCTGTCTTTATAAGTTGTTATACTAAGCTGTTGTCATATGTACTCGTGTGACATAGTACATTTTCATGACATATTGTCGTATAAAATCCGCGTGTTTCTGACTGAAAATAGAGGTTTGGTGGAATAAGGTTGCTGCACCATCCCTTACAGGAGACACGTTGGCCATGCTGAAACCGGATGTGTTAGGACAAAGAGCGCAGATATTACGCAGCAAAGCTGAAAATCATTACACGACACATTACGTTCTCAGGAAACCATGACACAACAGACTCCGTTCTCTGGACTCCATGACACAACAGATTTCGTTCTCTGGAAACCATTATGCTGATTTGCATATGTTTTAGAATGAACGCAAAGGTCACACATAGACATCACAGTTCTAACAGGCATGTTGACATGATATGCTATCGTAGCAAGCTGTTATAAGAAGCAATCATAGCAAGCTGGCTGTCATAGCAAGTTGTCATAAGATGACGTCAGAGCAGGCTGTTATAAGATGACGTCAGAGCAGGCTGTTATAAGATGCTGTCATACCAAGATAAGCTGTCACCGCAGGCTGTTATAAGCTGCTGTTATAAGCTGCTGTTATAAGCTGCTGTTATAAGCTGCTGTTATAAGCTGCTGTTATAAGCTGCTGTTATAAGATGCTGTTATAAGATGCTGTTATAAGCTGCTGTTATAAGCTGCTGTTATAAGATGCTGTTATAAGCTGCTGTTATAAGATGCTGTTATAAGATGATCTCTTAGCAAGCTGTCATAGCAGGCTGTTATAAAAGTATGTCATAGCTAGCTGTCATATCAGGCTGGTATTCCTATGCTGTTATAACAAGCTGTCATTGCAGGCTGTTATATAATGCTGTCATAGCAAACTGTCACATCAGGCTGTTAAAAAAAATGCTGTCATAGAAAGCTGTCATAGCAGGTTGTTATAACATGCTGTCATAGTATGCTGTCATAGCAGGTTGTTATAACATGCTGTCATAGTATGCTGTCATAGCAGGCCGTTTAAAGATTATATCATAGCAGGCTGTTATAACATGCTGTCATAGTATGCTGTCATAGTATGCTGTCATAGCAGGTTGTTATAACATGCTGTCATAGTATGCTGTCATAGTATGCTGTCATAGCAGGTTGTTATAACATGCTGTCATAGTATGCTGTCATAGCAGGCAGTTTTAAGATTATATCATAGCAGGCTGTTATAACATGCTGTCATAGTATGCTGTCATAGCAGGTTATTACTAGCTGTTGTAACAAATTATCCCACAAAATGTCATAACAAATTGTCACAACAAATCGGCATGAGAAACATATCTATCTTGTATTGAAACGCATGCGGTTGCATCTATGGGTCTCAACAATGGCCCACTAGACAAACCCACGCAACATAAATCCTTTGTAGATGACATGCGTTATATTAAAGCTCTCTTATGAAAGCTTTGTAGCATGTCATCTATACAAGTATAGACACTCTCTGAGTAGAAGGCTAGGCACTAAATCACACTGTCATGAGTTGATCTATGAATAAACAAGTAAAGTAACCCATAGCATTTATTAATGCCTTAGGAGTGTGAGATGTTAGCGATCTCACATTTCACAGGCTCTGCAAATGAGGGCGGTAGCCATCTGCTCTCCCTTGCAGTCTTTACTTCCAGTATTAATCCTGTACCCATTTAAAGCTTGGTCGACCTGGAAGCCGTTGTGATCTGAAAAACATTTACGCCTCAACTTGGGAATGAAACCAGCACCACTCATATGCGAAGCCAGTGCGCTAACCACTGCTGCGCTACGCGGTTCCCAATCTATGAATGCTAGACACTAAATCACACTGTCGTGAGTTGATCTATGAATGCTAGACACTAAATCACACTGTCATCAGTTGATCTATGAGTGCTAGACACTAAATCACACTGTCGTGAGTTGATCTATGAGTGCTAGACACTAAATCACACTGTATTTTGAGTTAATCTTTGCAAACTAGACAATAAATCACATTGTCTTGGATTTATCTATGCTAGACACTAAATCACATTGTCTTGAGTTGATCTATGAATGCTATACACTAAATAACACTGTCTTTTGAGTTAATATATGAAAACTAGACACTAAATCACACTGTCCTTGTTTGATCTATGAATGCTAGACACTAAATCACACTGTCCTGTGTTGATCGATGAAAACTAGACACTAAATTACATTGTCTTGAGTTGATCTATGAATGCTATACATTAAATAACACGTCTTTTGAGTTAATCTATGAAAACTATCACTAAATCACACTGTCATGAGTTCATGTAAGAAAACTAGACACTAAATCACACTGTCATGAGTTGATGTATGAAAACTAGACACTAAATCACATTGTCTTTTGTTGATCTATGAAAACTAGACAATAAATCACATTGTCTTGGATTTATCTATTCAAGACACTAAATCACATTGTCTTGGATTTATCTATGCTAGACACTAAATCACACTGTCATGAGTTGATTTTTGAATGCTAGACACTAAATAACACTATCTTTTGAGTTAATATATGAAAACTAGACACTAAATCACACTGTCCTTGTTTGATCTATGAATGCTAGACACTAAATCACGCTGTCTTGGATTGAGCTATGAACGTTAACTACCATATCACACTGTTTTGAGGTGGTTTGTGAAACGTAGACACTATATCTAGAATTACATTCATGACTTAACTGAGTGTCATTGTCTACTTCATAAGACTTGAAATTTACTGACCTGATAAAATAATAAAGCTGACAGATCCATAAAATGTGGTACTGTTGATTTCCTCAGACTTGACTTGAAGCACTGACGTGACATCAGTATAACTCCCACATGATTCAAGGTATGTGTTATCTAAACACGTCCTCAGATTTGATGCACTGACGTGACAATCTAATTAATGAATCTAATAACTCTCATAGACTCAAGCTGTGTGACACTAATGACCTCCTCAGACTTGACGAGAAGCACTGATGAGGCAACAGATTGACTCACAGATTCAAATAGTTTGTCGAGCTCCTCAGACTTGACGTGAAGCACGGACGTGTCTATAGACTGACTCAGATTCAAATAATGTGTCCACCTCCTAAGACTTGACTTGAAGCACTGACGTGACAACAGACTGACTCACAGATAAAAATAATGTGTCGAACTACTCAGACTTGACGTGAAGCACGGACTTGTCTACAGACTGACTAACAGATTAAAATAATGTGTCCAGCTCCTAAGATTTGACTTGAAGCACTGACGTGACAAAACCTGTGCTGGCAGCATGATCCGCGACACACGCCCCCATATGAAGGATATCAACGTTAACTAGCAACTGATAATGTTGGTTTTTGCTAGTCTGACAACTGATAATGTTGGTTTTTGCTAGGTTGACAACGTAGAATCTCGGATAAAGTGTGTCAGTTTCTATGACTTCACTGAGCGATTTTCATTCAATGTCCCACCAGTTATCAAAATGTACCTTTGACGCAACCTGGTCTCACCGTCTCTACCCACCAAACCTGAGGAGGGGGGCTTGTGGGTGGAAGTTTGGGAACACCCAGACCGAGGAGAAATCTCCGAGAGATAAGTGGCAAACATGTGGAGAAATAACAGTAGCAGCTTGAAAGTGATAAGAAACTTCAATCAAAATTGTTGATATAACGATCAGCGACCATTGAGTTGCGGTTGACAAGATTTTCAATAAGGAAAAACGTTTTTGTTGACAAGACATGAAACCAACTGACAACATTAAATATAAACATTTTCTATCTATGTCTGTCATTGATTTTAGAATCTGTAGATGATCTGCAAGATGATCTGCAAGATGATCTGCCTCTACATCTCACCTGAGTCCCCGTGACACAGATCTGGGGACAATCTATTTTAAACACACTCGCAGAGAAAATAGACAAATGTTAATTTAATATAAGTAATGTGGGTGTGTGGTTGTGTGGGTTGTAATTGAGATCATGGCATGTATGACGAGTGTTGTTGTGTGGAATCTTTGTGAGATAATGACATGCAACGAGTGTGGTTGTGTCGGCTGTTGGTGAGATCATTGCATGTATGACGAGTGTAGGTTGTTGGGTAAAACAATACATCCTTGTCTTATCCCTCTTTTTTATTTCAACGTATTGCCAGTATCAGATTTCACACTTGATTGATGCAGTGTGTTCCCAGCATACGAGTTACGTGTGCAGGTTACCATCAGCTGACACCGGACAACATATATTACTGATCAGTCTGACGTCTTACGTAAGCAAACCTATTTCTAGGAGGCATTCAAGTCATTGGTCATGTTGAACTCGAAGTTATTGCTGTAGTATATGAATCAAATATTCATACCTTTTTGTATCTCTATATATTTATCGATCAACAGTCGGATACTAAGTATTACTTTTGTGGTTACACTTTTTTTCTTAAAACCAAACTATTCTACGCCAACTTCAATGTCTAACTTGTTTTTACTTGTATTTCTATTTGATTTCATATTGTTAATTTAGTATTTTGGTTACGTGGCTCATCAAACTGCTTCTGTATTCTGTACAATCCATAGCCCTGTGCTTCTTAGGTAGCGTTATCAATATTTGTCGTTATTAGATTTTACTGCATGTGGTCCTCTTTTATATATGTCATTGACAAGTTCTGTGATAGTCTACAGAATCAATTCATATAGAGTGTCTATTTTGTCTGCTGTGATGTTGTCAGCGCCTGCAGCATTTCCACACATTATAGTTTCTATTGTGTTTTATATTTCTGATGTTGGTTTTGCTGGGCCGTTTTGCTTCCTTTTATTCTGACATTTTAACTAGTATTTCGCCTGAGCTACATGTTTGTTCTTGGTTTTTGTTTAACTAATAAATTGTCATTGTTGTTTGAGGCATTTCTTAATACTACTCCAACTATTGTCTATTTTCTTTTCTCAGTTCTTCCTTCTGTAGTTTTCCATGCATTCTATCATTGGGTGTTCATATCTGTTCTTTACATCTGCAAGACATTTTTGCTGTATATCTGGCTGTTTCAGTACTGATGTGTCTGCCTGTGGATCGTCATTTATATCTGGATGTTTTAGTGTTGACGTGTCTACCTGTGGATTGAGTTTATTTCTGGCTGTGTCAGTACTGATGTGTCTACCTGTGAATTGTATTTTATATCTGGCTGTTTTAGTGCTTATGTCTACCTGTGGATCGTGTTTTATATCTGCCATTTTCAGTACTGATGTGTCTACCTGTGGAATGTGTTTTATATCTAGCTGTTTCAGTACTGATGTGTCTACCTGTAGATTTACCTTTTGTCTATTTTCTGCCATTTTACGTATTACGGGATTTTTGCACAACACAGAATTATTATCTCTAAAGGCCATGTCTTTCAATATCATCAACAAGAAGCATATTGCAGATAGGCAGAACACAAATCTATAGAAATGCGCTATAATCCTAAAGGTATCTATTATTGTGTGCCCCAGGTATATGATTAATAGCATATATTACTAATGTAAGGAAGCACTCCCTTCTCAATGGCGGACATTTTCAATTACATCAGATGAATATAGCGGATATCACGGGCCACCATAAGTGTCGAGTAATCACATGAGGTGTCCATATATATCGATATATATCTATACTCTGTTCGTTTTGAGTATGACTCAGAGCAAGGAACTCCCTAGTTCTCATGTGAGAATGTTTGTACAGCTCAGAGCACTGTAATCCGTAGCTCCTGGGAGAACGTTTGTACATCTTAGAGTACTGCATTCCGTAGCTCGTGTGAGAGTGTGTGCGCACCTACATAAAAAGTACTTTTAAGTCGTACACGACTATGGGGCTTCGATTCTATAAACCTCGAAATCACAAGCAAACGATTTTTTTTATAATACCTTATCTCATAAACACAAAGCAAAGGACTTAATGAATCTCATAATCACGTAAGCACACAACAAATGACGTAATTAATCCCTGACTCTCGTAAACACAAAGCAAATGACGTAATTGATTAGTGAACCTGAAACACCTTTATACTGGTGATTCTTGATTAAACACCAACATGGTGGCATGCAAGATATTTTCTAAGTGCTCCACTCTCCATTCGGGCCCTATGTATATTAACATTCCCAGATTGATATTGATTATGTGATCTTCGTAACTTTCAAGGAGGACCCATAGTCTCCCCTTACCCCTCGTTATCACCGCATATGTCATTCTATTTGTATTCACATTATTACCTTAATCATCGTCTTCTTCACACTACTAACACAATGAATTCCCACATGAGGTCGAAACAATTTCTTTTAAATATTGTGCCTTCAACCACAGCACTGTCCGCCAATGTCACTACTCTTCGTCCCCTCTGACCCTTGTATGGCCAGTGCAGAATACTATTTAATCAGCAACTTGACTCACTCTTTTCTTAATATGCATCTTATCTTTCTATCTTGCACGGCATGCTCTAGAAGTCAGATAATATGCCCCGTTTTAGTTAATATTTCAGTTGAATACCAAATGTCTCAGTCATCGCTTCTTTTTCTATTTTCATGCTCGATGTTGGGGGGGGGGGGAGAGTTAAGTAGTCGATTTTTTTCCAATCTCTCATTTCCATTCTTCTCGTCAAAAAACTGCATCCAGACACTTATTAATTTTTCTGTTGACTGAGCCATTTGTATATATGTATGTACGTATGGTTGTGTTTATATGTATATATGTATGTACGTATGGCTGTGTTTATATGTATATATATATATGTACGTATGGTTGTGTTTATATATATATATATATGTACGTATGGTTGTGTTTATATGTATAGATGTATATACGTATGCTTTTGTTTATATATATATATATATATGTATGTACGTATGATAGTGTTTATATGTATATACGTATATATCAATATGTACAAGAATGTATCTGGAGGTTGTTGAGTGAATCAGGACAAGTTCTTGTAGCATCAAGTCTGCCATGATACAAGTATATTACTTACTTATCCTCACCAGTTATATTCATGCATTTGTGAGACATTCTTTTCCATGATTTCCCCTATCCAATCACTGTCTATCCGTACTGTTTTCCAATTCATATAATCTGAGAACGTCCCCCGCCGAAGACGGAGATGTCGGGTCATTGGAGCACATAAAACGGCGACACAAGGCATTTCCATTCTCTGGACTACATCCTGCTGGAAATCTAATAGGACCATGGTCAAGGGAGATCAAGTGGGAATTTTAGAATGAACGCTGAAGAAGAAGAAGAACGTGTCATCTGCATTTGCCATCCATGACTTTCCGCGTTTGATTTGTCATCTCTTTGTCTCATCTAGATGTTAGTGTAAGGGCTGGTGGTCATTTTTGGCTACATTAAGGCGTGCACTTACCTGCGACACTCGATGCCGTATCTTAATGTTAGTCAATTCTAATAAAAACAGCATGGCGCTGTCATGAGGGTATCCTTAGTATATCTGAGCACTGCTCTCATAGCCTCATTTTGCATTTCTTGCATTCTATCTACTTGTGGCTACAACAGTGTAAGTAGATCGAAGCCATACTGGATGACAGATAACACCAGTGTTTGCAGCAGCTGATAGAGTGATTCAGGAGTGGAATTCAGCAGCTGATAGAGTGATTCAGGAGTGGAATTCAGCAGCTGATAGTCCCCATCTGGAAGAAAAAAGACAGTAAGAGGGACTGCACTAAGTATAGAGTCATTTCACTATTAAACCACGTAGAAAAAATCTTCAGCAAGATACCGGAGAGAAGGATGTGCCCATATATAGAACCACGACTCAACAACACACAAATGGGCTTTCAGAAAAATAAAAGCTGTACAGATGCAATCTTCGCCATCAAACAACTTGCAGAAAGTGCGATAGAAAATAACAAAGACTTATATGTGGCTTTCGTAGACCAAGAGAAAGCTTTTGACAGAGTGGATAGAGCACAACTATGGATAACATTACAGACATATGGCGTTCCCCAACATCTGATAAGCCTATGTCAGAGCATATACGCCAATGGTCAATGCTCAGTAAGAACAAGCGCATGTACATCCGATAAATTTCAAATTCACTCGTGTGTGAGACAGGGATGTGTACTATCCCCCCTACTGTTCATAACATACATAGACCACATCTGCAATGTAGAATGACAACGGAAGAAAACAATCTGAAGGATAACTTAAGCGAATTACTATTTGCAGACGAGCAAGCACTAGTGGCATCATCAGAAGTAGAACTACAAAGTCAAATAGATATATTACATCAAACATGTCATACCTTTAACATGAAGATAAATATAGAAAAAACCGAAGTAATGAAGATAGGAAGAACAGAAAGAATCACCAATATATATATATATATATATTGAAAACAACAGACTTAACCAGGTGACCGAATTCACAAACCTAGGAAGCAATATAATAACAGACGGCAAGAGCAGCACAAAATACACAATAGATGTAGTAAAGCATGCCAATTCCTAGGGAAAATGACACCAATCTCCAGAAACAAATACGTAGATTTAAACACCAAAATAACACTACTCAAAACGCTTTTTATGCCAACTCTGTGCTACCAAAGCCCATAATGGACAAAGACAGCGCAAGACAAACGTAAACCTGTAACAGCCGAAATGACATGCTTACGCAGAATCCTAGGAATATTGCTAAGAGACAGGGTGAGGAATGAGGACAACCGACAAAAACCGGCACCACCTCAATCTTAGAATATCAAGAGACAACAGATTAAATGGTTTGAGTACATCATCAGACTACCATCAGACAGCATACCACATCAACCTATGCTACACAGATACAGCGAAGGCAGCCTTGGAACAGGGAAAAACTTCTTAGGATGACAGACGCTTTTTTTTTTTTTTTACCATGGCTGAGGCCTTTCATAGAAGCGCAGTGACTGAGGAAGTGACAAACCTTTTGACTTGAACATTTATTTGCTTGCTTGGAGCAATAGAAATATTCGGCATAACCAGTAGTCAATTGATGGCGGGGAATGGGTAAAGTGAACCCTATCTTGGCTGCAGTGACTCGGAGCAGTGCATAGCTAAAAACTTTCCTTCCTGATGGTGTGATAGTTATTCTCTGGCTCTGGCCCGTGGTGGGCCGAAAATTCACAGATTTCCCAGCAATATAATGCCTTGTTCAATGGGCATGATCTCATGGACCGCTGGATCAGCGACCAACCAATCAACCATTGTGGACTGACCTGTGATGGAAGGTGAAAACACAGGTAAGAAAGTGTTACCAATCACGAGACAAGAACACAAAGAACATTCCTGGTAATCTTGTATGCTTCGTAAATTCACTATCACCGGTGATTGTTTCACTTGTAGTCTATAGAACCACAGTTACAGTACATCCCCACTTGGTCATTCATCGGGAAACAATTCATCCATTGAATTGTAATATGAACATTACTCGACATAATATTAACATTACTCAACATAATATTAACATTACTCGACATAATATTAACATTACTCAACATAATATTAACATTACTCAACATAATATTAACATTACTCAACATAATATGAACATTACCATTAACACCGCCACAACATCATTCAGATTATATAAACATTACCATTAAAACAGAAACTCGACACAAAGATGTCCTTGGCAAACTCGAGTTTCAGATCTACATAAACTAGGTTTTAAGATGCCCTAGATGAACTCGGGTTTCGGACCTAGATTAAATAAATAATTTCGCATGTGATATCCTTGAGGAATAATTATGCGTGTGTCGGAAACCTGGTCAGCCTATAGATAAATGTTGCTTAGTTTTCGCTAATAATTCACCATGAAAATACATGTACAACAACACAATATCAATCATATTATAAACATCAACATAGCGTGACGTTACCATCGGTAGATCAGTATTATAAACATCAACATAGCGTGACGTTACCATCGGTAGATCAGTATTATAAACAGCAGTACAGCGTAACCTTACCATCGGTAGATCAGTATTATAAACATCAACATAGCGTAACCTTACCATCGGTAGATCAGTATTATAAACATCAACATAGCGTGACGTTACCATCGGTAGATCAGTATTATAAACATCAACATAGCGTGACGTTACCATCGGTAGATCAGTATTATAAACATCAACATAGCGTGACGTTACCATCGGTAGATCAGTATTATAAACATCAACATAGCGTGACGTTACCATCGGTAGATCAGTATTATAAACATCAACATAGCGTGACGTTACCATCGGTAGATCAGTATTATAAACATCAACATAGCGTGACGTTACCATCGGTAGATCAGTATTATAAACATCAACATAGCGTGACGTTACCATCGGTAGATCAGTATTATAAACAGCAGTATAGCGTAACCTTACCATCGGTAGATCAGTATTATAAACAGCAACATAGCGTGACGTTACCATCGGTAGATCAGTATTAGTAATGAGAATCACCCAGCCTCAACCATATTGCGATAGTTCTAAATATTCACTCATTGAATTTCCTAAATGAAAATTTCCCTATGTTGTCAAGACTAAGATAGTGATGTAGGCGGGCCGAGTAGAAAGCTACAGACATACCTCGGCCGCTCACGGAACAAGTTGACACAAGGACTAGCCGTTCTTGCCGACAAAGCCCTCGTTATCTGTACACTCACCAGGCGCTGCCTAGATCTTTCGGAATGTGTCTCCATTTCAACGGAACACTAGAAATTGAATATATACCACAGAACGTTGATTACATCGCGACCATCGACGGTACTAAACCCGGTCGTGCCTACCTTCAACAAGACCGGCTGACATAGCTATGTGACTTTTGTACGCATACAGTTGTTTCAGGTCTATACAACCAACGACTCCTGTGCCGCATACTGGTATATCTGAACTATAGAAGCAAAAACCTCATTGTTCCATACAGATATATCTGCTCTATAGAACCAAAAACCTCAGTGTTCCAAACCGATATATCAGATCTATAGAACAAACAACTCCTTTGTTACATGATGTTCGTCCGTCGTGATCGACGATGACCAAAAACTCAACCATAATAATAATAACAATAAATAATAAAATAATAAAGTTAATAGTGCGCTTTTAAATGACTAGCAAGTCCAATGCGCGCACAAAATGTTCTTTTACAGAATTGACAACAATAGAAGGTATCTGTGTGAGGTTGAGATGTTTTTTCTTTTCTACGTGTCCGCTTCTGTCTTGCAGTTTCTTGTCTGAATTCTTCTGCCGCTAGTGCTTACATACCGATATATCAGATCTATAGAACGAACAACCCCCGTGTTACATACCGATATATCTGATCTATAGAACGAACAACCCCCCGTGTTACATACCGATATATCAGATATATAGAACGAACAACCGCCGTGTTACATACCGATATATCTGATCTATAGCATTTGTGTGTCAAGGAGGTCATCACACACATAATATGTATCTGCGTTCGTTGGCTATCAAACTCCTACAGATTAGCATGTAGTCTGGAGAAACCATGATAATCAGCAAATTCACAGAAGAACATGAGATAAACAGAAAAATACATGGAAAGAAACTACCACAAGTAAAACAATATCAATATCTTGGACACATAGTCACAAATGATGGCAGGCGTGAAACAGAAGTTAAAATGAGAATAGGAATGGCTTAAAGTACTTTCAATGACATGAGGAAATATTAACACATTACAAACAAGCTAAAAATGAGACTTATAAAATGCTACATCTATTCTATAATAATAAACTACAGGAGTATTGTGCCAAGAAATTTGCTATGGAACATCAGCACATTATAATGAAAATAATACATAACAAGATGGAGGATGAGATCCGCGAAGCGCACGCAGGTTTCAGAACTGGCAGAGGTACGAGAGATCATATATTTAATATGAAGTGCAAGCAGGTTTCAGAACTGACAGAGGCACGAGAGATCATATATTTAACATGAAGTGCAAGCAAGTTTCAGAACTGACAGAGGCACGAGAGATCATATATTTAACATGAAGTGCAAGCAGGTTTCAGAACTGACAGAGGCACGAGAGATCATATATTTAACATGAAGTGCAAGCAGGTTTCAGAACTGGCAGAGGCACGAGAGATCATATATTTAACATGAAGTGCAAGCATGTTTCAGAACTGGCAGAGGCACGAGAGATCATATATTTAACATGAAGTGCAAGCAGGTTTCAGAACTGACAGAGGCACGAGAGATCATATATTTAACATGAGGATGATCATAGAGAAATGTAGAGAGTATAACATCGAACTGCACGCATGCTTCATAGACTACACCAAAGCATTCGACTGTGTCAATCACCATCTATTATGGGAAATAATGAACTATATGGGTTTCCCAAAACACATTACACGACTAATAGCAGAGCTATACAAAGATCAAGAAGCAGTGGTAAAAGTGGAAGGTGCAAGTTTGAAGTGGTTCAATGTACAGAAAGGAGTAAGACAAGGCTGTACCTTGTCTCCATACTTGTTCAACATCTATGCGGAAAATATAATGAGAAACCTGAGACAAGAAACAATGAAGCCTGATTTCAGACCCATAAATATAGGAGGGCTGCAGATACCAGAAATTAGATATGCAGACGACACAGTGCTATTAACAACAAACGAACACTACCTACTGAATATAATTAAGTCAACCCAAGAGTTCAGTGAACAGCAAAACTTGTTCTTAAATATGAAACAGACAAAAATAATGGCAACTGACAAAACTAAATCAAAACCCAAAATTAATATTGAGAACTGCAATTTGGAAGAAGTGACACATTTTGATTATTTAGGAACTAATATAAACAATGCGGGGGACTGCGCAGTTGAGATCAAGAGAAGAACGGCAATGGCGCTGGCAAAATTAAAACAGATAAAGAAACTATAGCAATGTACTAACATAAGAACCAAATTGTGTTTACTACGAACATGTGTATTTCCTGTGGCTACATATGGATGTGAGGCATGGACACTAAATAAAACAGTGGCCAAGAGAATAACATCATTTGAATTAAAGTGTTATAGAAGAGTTTTGAGAATACCATGGACAGCGAAGAAAACAAACCAGGAGTTGTTACGAACAATTAACGTCCAGGAAGGCTGGCTTCTGAACATTATATTAAAGAAAAAGCTAGTTTTTCTCGGTCATATTAAGAGACACGACGGCATGGAGAGAGTGTTAATGCAGGGGATGATAGAAGGCAACAGGGGCAAGGCCGACCAAGACGCCGTTGGACAAAAGGCGTTCAAGAATGCCTGCGCATGTCAATGAAAGATGCAGGGCAACTTGCTCAAGACCGCGGAGAATTCAAGAGATCCATAGGAAAGACTACGTTCTAGAAAGAATATGTCACTTGATGACGATGATTCTATAATAATGTATGGCCCAGAAACATGGACAATAAACAAACAATTAGAAGACAGAATTGGTTAGTTAGTCGTCGGATCATCATCACTGCAAACTGGACACATCCATAGTTGCTCCGATCTCTCCTTGAGTGTATCCGCCATCACACTTCTGCTGACAGTACCGGTCCTATGCTGGTTGACCGTCATTCTTCTGCTCCCTCCAAAATGTTCACCTCTAGCAACACCGCATTTCAATCCATGATCTTTAATCCTAGCCATTGAAAAGGAATCATCATCCACATTAGTCTCACTCTCGCGTGTTATATCTCTTAAGGAGTTCAAAACGTCAGCGCGATCCATTGCCCCATCGCCCTGTGCCACAATCGCACACGATGCCAGTTGATCCGCTCTTTCATTGCCTCGAACGCCCACATGTCCCGGCACGAAAATAAATGTAACCGCTTTCAAGCTCGCATTTCTCAAGGTCTCAATCCACTGTTCGCGAACGAGACCCACTTGTACCTTCTTAATCATACTCATAGAGTCACTCAAGATGCAGACCTGCGTTACCTTCTGTGTGCGTAGCCACTCAAATGCCTTGGTCACCGCCATAGGTCTCCATGGTCATACTACTCGTAGTGACCGCAAAGGCACCAATTTCCTCCTTGATCGTTTTACCTGCGCACTGAGCTGTAAAGGCCCAAGCACTGCGAACATGCCTAATTACAGATCCATCAGTGTATATAATCACATCCCCCTCTTTGGTATTCTCACTGATTAAAGCCTGCACTTCTTTCTCCACAGCTGTGGGACACCATTCTCTGCATTCCCTGCTAAGTGATATTTCTACTCTCAAACAAGTTCGAAATATGTGGGTAGACCTATCCATTCCGCACCTGCTGACGTTTTGAACTCCTTAAGAGATATAACACGCGAGAGTGAGACTAATGTGGATGATGATTCCTTTTCAATGGCTAGGATTAAAGATCAGGGATTGAAATGCGGTGTTGCTAGGAGAAGAGGGAGACCTAGAGAAACACTACGAAGAACCATTAATAGAGAAGGCATGTCAATGAACCTAAACAACACGCAACAATTGAAAGACCTGGCAACACAAAGACAGAAATGGAAAGCTATGGTTTCTGCCCTATGCGCCGCCTATGGCCCTGGAGGAACATAACATAACATAACATGTCTCCTGGTGTGGTCCTTCCCAGGTTTGTGTAGTGGAACTAAATAGCTGTGCAACCAGTCTTCTTTCACTGTGCCCTTTAGAAGGCTATTATTGAACATGTCCGCCAACTCTCCCAACTCCTCATCCGTTTTTCGACTAATGTCATCGTATCTAATGCCATCTGGCCCTGGTGCTGTGTTTTTTGTACTTTTCAGTGCCTTCCTGATTTCTTCAACTGTGATTAGCATATGGGTTTCCATGCTCAAGTTCTTACACGTGTCTGTGAGCGTTTTCAGAAGACAGAATTGATGGATGTGTGATGTGGATGTGTAGAAGGATAGGGAGAACATCAATGAAAGTGAAGAAAACAAAGTGGTTCTAACAACACTTAATATGAAGACAGAATGATTAAACGAAATAAAGATTAAACAAATAGACTATTTTGGACACATTAAAAGACATGACATCTTGTTGAAGACATTACTGGAGGGTTGAGTCGAAGGGAAACGAGCAAGAGATAGACAGAAATGCATGTGGGAGAGTTAACACCACAAGACGGACTGGTTACAATCTAGTTGAAATAGGAGACAGCGGGTGTTCGAGGTCTGTTGCAGCCAACCTTCGTTGCGGAGATGGCACTTAATGATGATGAGTCAGGAATGCGGGTGCTTTGTGGCACGGTTTACAGTTTAGCTAGGACTTCTGCACATTCTGGCATGAAGATTTGCCTTCAGTATGGCTTCTGTTTTACGTTGACCATATACAGGATAGGACAGTGAACTCGGTAGTTGTCTCTTGTTACATGCATGGAAGGTAAGCTCCGGTAACCAGCGTTGCTATTCTCTAATCCCCTTTCACGCCTCTGTACACACTTGCGAGTTATGTGTTAATGAGTCACGTAAACAACAGACAAATATCATGAGAGTTCCAGCAGTGCTGTAATCTATATCTATCTATAAAACCTAAACTAGTCAGAGACGGAGGGGTACCGCATTGGATGCAATAATACACACAGTCGGGGATGTAAGGGTACCGCATTGGATGCAATAATACACACAGTCGGGGATGTAAGGGTACCACATTGGATGCAATAATACACACAGTCGGGGATGTAAGGGTACCACATTGGATGCAATAATACACACAGTCGGGGATGTAAGGGTACCAAATTGGATGCAATAATACACACAGTCGGGGATGTAAGGGTACCACATTGGATGCAATAATACACACAGTCGGGGATGTAAGGGTACCACAGTACAAGCATTCAATACAGAGAGAGCTCGAGACATGAACTCAAAAATCCATCACAATAAATTATGAACTTACAGCAATTTTGAAACACAATAAACATTTTTATCCCGATTGAACCCAAGAGGCTAATCATACATTCAATCTTCGTCCCAACATTATTATGTTTTCAATGTCAGAACAAGAAATGGTTCTGCCACTTAATGAGAATGAACCCTTATTTGTCAGCGGCAAGAACATACAATATGAATATGGAGACAGCAAGATACAGAGGAAGACCACGAATAAGGTAGATTGAAGGGGTTACCAATATTTTGACACAGCACAGTATTATTGTACATCAAGCCACTAGACGCGCAATAGCCCAGAAACCGATCGTCATTCAATCCTGCGACGCCTCACAGCATAGGCAAAGAAAATACGATAGATAGAATACACACAGTCCTCCAAGGATTTCTGTCTTCAATGCTGCGGATGAGAGAGGAAGAATCTTGTGTTCAGTCCTTGATGTTTTCTGTCCATGCTTTTATTTGTCCACCTCTGCTTCTTTCACCCTCGACGGTTTCCTGCAGTATTGTTTTTGACAAGGAATCATGTCTGCATACATTTCCAAACCAAGCTTATGCTGATCGTTTAACTATTGAAAGCAATGGTTTTTGTACACCTGCATATATCTCTACATTATTTCTTATCTACACGTTTGACTTATGCTCTCCCCATCAAGGCCAGCACCGTGCAGTGGCGATGGGGCTTAGTTCAGCCATCAGGGGTTGGAAACTAAGACTGGTCGGGCAGTCCCATTCGAGCAGGACCATAGTCCTGCCCACGTAAGCAGAGTGCTGAAATAGGCAGGCATCCAGCCAAAAGGCGCACAGATAATCAGGATGCCACGCACAAAACACAATGGAAACATGTCTGTATCTATAAAAAGTTATGGTGCCTGTCCTGTGGCGGACGTTCAGGCAGGGACGGTGCCGGGCCCTATACCTCGAAAGGGCCCAACCTCAGTTACTGAAAGTCCTTCTCAATTGCCCCGAGGAGCCAGGAGGCAAGGGAATAGAGCTACTGGCTAAACAAACAAACGACCAATAAAAATAATGCACTGGAATGCTGAGGGTGTCAACAGTAAAAGAGATGGATACAGCAAAAAATTGGAACTTGAAAATGTCCTCAGTGAAGAACAAGTTAATATATGCTGTATCCTTGAAACACACCTCAGCAGCGGGCACCAGAGGGCACCAGTGCTACCGATCTGACCGAAAGGACAGGCGAAAGGGTGGAATTCTGACACTTGTTAAAAACAATATCAGCGTATGTCAGCTGGATGTATATATGGAAGGGGCAGAATACCAGATGCTTCACCTAAAAACAGACAGTGCAGAATTCCATCTTCTGAACTACTACTGCCCAAATGATAAACCATTGGCACTAGACACAATTCCAGATAAAGATAGACTTATGGTATGTGGTGACTTCAACAGCCACTCTCAGAGCTGGGGCTACGATCATTTCGAAAAGAGAGGTGAGGAACATGAGAGCTGGCAGGATGAAAATAATCTCATCCTTATTAACCAGCCAGCAGACTCACCAACCTTCTACTCCAGAGCATGGCACACCACCTCTACACCAGACCTGGCATTCCACTCACCAGGCCTGGAATGGAACATCACACGTGTCGTTGGAAAGCAGCTTGGAGATAGTGACCACAGACCAGTATTTCTGGAAATCCACAATGAATTTATCAAGGACAGCAGCACGCTCACTAGGTGGAACTATAAAAGGGCAGACTGGAAAATGTACCAGCATTTAACCAGTATTCTAGCTAAGGACGGGTACTTGAACAAAGACATCAATAGAGCAGTGAGTGAATTTAATAGATGTATACTACATGCTGCTAGTAAAACCATACCCAGGGGGGCACGCAAGAACTACAAACCCTACTGGAATAATGAAATGGAAAAGCTGCAAAATGAGATGGAAACATCTAGACAGCAGTCGAGAACAGACCTAGCCAAGAACATCACAACAAATATCAGCAAACAAAGGCTAAATTTCAAAGAGCCAAGTTACAAGCCAGACGGAGCAGCTGGAAAGAAAAAACAGAGTCGCTGAACCTATAAAGAGATACTAGGAAATTATGGAAACTTGTAAAACAACTAAATGATGAAGGTACAGGGAGAAATACCAGGATCACACTTTAAAAAGATAGAAACATTTTAACAGGTAAACATGCAGCTGATTATTTTGCAGATTCCTTTGCAGAAGACAATAACATCAAAGTCAGCGCAGACAAACAACAGGAGGTTTGAGAGAACCAGCAAAACATTGGAAAAGGAGAACCTATACCTGAAGTCATGGAGGCACCAATCACAATGAGAGAACTGGAGCATGCAATATCCAAATTGAAAATGAAAAAGTACCCCTGGAGCTGATGGAGTGTCCAATGAAATGATTAGAAACCTGGGAATTGCAGCAAGAGCAAAGCTACTGCAGATCTTTAACACAAGCTGGTCCACAGGTAACGTACTACAGGCGTGGAGAGAAGCAATAATGATACCACTCCTCAAATCAGGAAAAGATGGCAACACAGTCTCCAACTACAGGCCCATCAGCCTCACAAGCTGTCCATGCAAAACAATGGAACGCATTATAAAACTTAGGATGCAGTGGTACCTTGAAAGTGAAAACCTTCTGGTATCATAGCAAGCAGGTTTCAGACAGTGCTACTCTACTGAAGATCAGGCAACTTACCTCTCCAAAGAGATTGAGGATGCCTTCCAAGATAAGAAACTGGTACTAGCAGCATGGATATACCTCGGAAAAGCATTTGATAAGGTCTGGAAAGAAAGGCTCCTAAAGAAATTGCGAAATTGCAGGGTTAGCTCAAGAATGTACAAAAGCATACCTGCATAATAGAAGAGCCAGGGTACAATTAGATGGTCGCAAGAGCAAGAAAGTTCTACTGCGTCATGGAGTCCCCCAGGGAGGAGTCCTGTCATTCACACTTTTCTTGGTTTACATCAATGACCTAGTTGCTGAACTACCACATGGGATCAAATTGGCAATGTATGCTGACGACCTGGTGATATGGTGCACGGAAGAACATGCGACAGTGGCTACTAAACAAATACAAAGAGATATCGATGCTCTAACCTTATGGGCTAATAGATGTTGCGTCAGCATTAACACAGATAAGTGCAGCACTACACTCTTTACCCTCTCACCAAAACAAAAAGCCGGCCATATCAAAATAGATGGAGAACTCTTGAAAGAAGACAAACAACCCACATACCTCGGAGTTACTTTTGATGATACTGACAAACTCGTAAACTGATATGGAAGCAGCACATAAACAAAGCAACAACAAAGGCCAGGAGGAAGTTAGCTATCCTGAGAAAACTAAGTGGAACCACATGGGGACCCAGTGGGAATATACTCAGTAAAGTTTACCAGCAAGGCATAAGACCACACCTGGAATATGGTTCAGCTATAGAACGTTATGGTTCTATGGTGTTCTGCATCAAACACCACATTACAAGATCTAGATAAAGTGCAAAACCAGGCACTTAAAATAATGTTGGGAGCAATGAAATCAACACCCATAGCAGAGATGCAGAAAATGGGAAGAATGCAAACACTTGGCGAACGCAGAGACACAAAAGTACTAATTCAGGCAGAAAAGTTTCAGTGTATGCCAAGTCATCCAATGAAGGAAAGATTCCAAAATCTAGCAATGGGGCGACTGAAAAGAAGCAGCTTTATCCATCAAGCTAAACGACTCCGCAGACAACTTACAGACCTACCTGAAGTTGACAGCCCCTTAAGGCCTGTACCAGAACAAACCCAGTGGAGTGAAAGGCATGGAATGCCAATATACATTCAGACCCATGTTAAAGGAATATTAAGCGAGGACGAACAGAACAGTGTGCAGCGAAGGACAGTCACCCTCAGTTTCCTGGATGATGAATATCCACAAGATATATGGGTCAGATTATACACAGATGGGTCAGCACAGAATGTCGTGAGGAATTGAGGTGCAGGTGTATATATAGAATTTCCACACAAGCCTAGAGATACCATCAGAAGACCAACAGGAAAATCCTGCAATAATTATGATGCTGAAATCCAGGCAATTAGTGTGGCAGCTAAAAAACTGCTGAACTCCAACTCTGACCTACAGCCTGTGGTATTCCTGACAGATGCAAGGTCAGTGCTTCAAGCTCTCCAGTTTTGAAGACAGACCAGAACAAGTTATAATTCTACGTCTCAGAACAGGACACAACCGACTCCGCAGTCACATGTATACAAAGTTCAAGATTGGCAACACGGCCATGTGTACATGTGGACAGGCAGCACAGAGTGCCAAACATATACTTCAAGAGTCTTCTGAGCATGAAACGCTGAGGCAGACATATTGGTCGGAGGAAACAACACTGGAATCAAAACTCTATGGGACACTGTATGAACTACAAAAGACAGTGAGTTTTATTAAGGAGACAGAATTACAGATATAGACATGTTTCAAGTGAACGAAAGAAGAAGAAGAAGAAGACGTATGCTCTCTATAGGAATTTCGTAGAAGTCGTGGGTAACATTTGTACTCGAAAGCTATAATCGTCTTTCCACGTCCACAGTGAGTGTCCAACTCTCATAACCATACAGCACAACAGAAAGCCTGTAATCGTCTCTCCGTGCCTGCAGTGAGTGTTCAACTCTCACAGCCAATACAGCACATCAGAAATCACCAGTGAGTTATACAGTTTGACTTTCACTCCAACTCTGATGTTGCTTTTCCAAATCACCGTTAGCCTTGACATAGACGCTAAAACAAGCCATCTCCAGTCTTATTTTTAGTTCTTCTTAGAAATTTCCATATGTTGGATCGGATAAATTTGAAGGTATTCACCTCTTCAAGCTTATGTCCATTCATCATGATGTTGGTCTGTTCTTCTGTGTCTCTGCTATGAATCAAGTCCTTGCTATTTTCTGTGTTGATTTTCATTGCGTACTTGCTGGTAATTTTTTTCTAACGTTGCTGTTAACTCTTGTAATTACTGTTCTGACCCAGCTATAAGATCACTATTATCAGCGAAACGCAAGTTGCAAATGCGGCGACCTTCGATCGATATAGACTTGTTGTAATCATGCAGTGTCTCCTGTATGATGTGCTCTAAGTATATGTTGAAAGTGCAGGAGGTGTTATGCATCCTTGTCCAACTTCCACAATTGTTTTAAAGAACTCTCCAATTGTATTGTTCGATAAGAGAGCACTAATTGCATTTCTATACATTGATTCCTCAATGTCTATGAATGTGGTGTTACAATCAAATTCTCTCAGCATGTGCCACAGACCATCATGTCAAACACGGTCAAAGACCTGTGAAAAATCAATGAAATTGTGCTATAGATCATGTCGATGTTGAATGTTTTTCTATTAATACTCGGATATTAAATATTTCTTCAATGCTGCTTCTTTTTATTTTGATGTTAAATATTTCTGTAGCAGTGCTTCTGTTTACAATTAATATTCGCATATTAAATATTTCTTCAATACTGTGTCTGTGTACTATGAAGCCAGCTTGTTCTTCTGCAATTACTGCCAACTTATGGCTTATTCTGTTCAGTAGTATTTTGTGCCTCATACTCGGGTGCGTTATAAGGATAATATTTCTGTAAACCGTACACACTTTCAAATTTCCTTTCTTGGGAAAAGGTATTTGTAGTCAATGTGTACATTCAGTGGATCATTGTTTTGTGTTTCATATATTAGTTAATGTTTACATTCATGGATCGTTGATTTTTGTTTATATATCTGACAGATATCTCTCATGGCATTTATCATATTCATTCCTCCGTGCCTCAAGAATTTGTCTGGAATGTTATCGATATCTGGTGATTTCTCTCATATCAATGCTATCTATACATCTGGTGATTTTCTCTTGCAATGTTCGTATGACCGTTTTTATTCATCTACTAGCATTACTGCATTTTTTATTTCTCTGTTGCCCAGTTCAGAACTCTCTAATATATTGTAGTCAGGATTACACTTGCAGTTATACAGCTATTTGCAACACTATGTCCATCTTTTGACTATATATTTTGTTTCATTGAACATCTTTCCGTGTTTGCCTCCTATCGTAGATAAATTTTTTTCTTTTTTACTGTGGTATCTTTATTAGAGTAGTATCTTATTGTTTCAATGTTCAAATCGTGCATTGATGCTTTCACATTGTTTCTCTAGCCTGTCTATTTTTAGTGTTTCAGTTTTCTTCTGACATTTTGTTTTATTTCGATATTATTTCCCTGCTATTTCAAGCGCCTCTTTTTAATATTTTTCAATTTCTTCATTCGTAGCAGAACTTATGGATTTCATCTGTTACCCAGGGTTCGAGTCAAATTCTTCGTGTACATAATGTTTCTGTTGCTGATTCTAATCAATGAAAATGCCTTTTTCATGACATCTGTGAGAGAGTTCACATCTTCTTCTGCAAGGTTTAGAACTTTTTCATGACATCTGTGAGAGAGTTCACATCTTCTTCTGCAAGGTTTAGAACTTTTTCATGACATCTGTGAGAGAGTTCACATTTTCGTCTGCAAGGTTTAGAACATTTTCATGACATCTGTGAGAGAGTTCACATCTTCTTCTGCAAGGTTTAGAACTTTTTCATGATAAATGTGAGAGAGTTCACATCTTCTTCTGCAAGGTTTAGAACATTTTCATGACATCTGTGAGAGAGTTCACATCTTCTTCTGCAAGGTTTAGAACATTTTCATGACATCTGTGAGAGAGTTCACATCTTTCTCTACAAGGTACAGAACTTTTTCATGACATCTGTGAGAGAGTTCACATCTTTCTCTACAAGGTACAGAACTTTTTCATGACATCTGTGAGAGAGTTCACATCTTAAACTACAAGGTTTAGAACTACACATTTGTGTTCTGCTCTCTATAGGAGATTTGTAGAATTCGTCTGTAACATTTGTATTCGAAATCTAATAATCGTTTCTCCATGTCCAAAGTTAGTTTCCAGTTCTCGCGACAGTAAAACACACAACAGAAAGCACTAATGTTTGACACTGTGATTTGACAGTGGGAAATACAGTTTGATTTGTTCACTCTGACATTGTTTTCCATATGAAGTTTAGCCTTGACAAAGAAGCTTACCGTTCTTCTAAGACAGTCTGTGAATTGTAGTTAGATCGTGAAGCTCATTATAATATGTCAACCGAGTGGCATGACAAGTTGATAACAAGAAAAAACATAATTTAACACGAAACGAAGCCACGAAACTGACAGGATTCCCTTCATGCGGGTACAGACTAGAGTCCCTTCATGCTGGTACAGACTAGAGCAAGGAACAGTTTAGGAAAACACCAAACGTCTAGTATGTTTGGTCAAGTAATTCTTCCGCTTCTACCTGGTTATGGGAATTTCTTTCCGAGATTTGGATGTAAGGTGAGAGAGAGGGAGAAAGAAAGATAGAGAGAGAGAAAGAAAAAGAGAGAGAGAGGGAGAGGAAGAGAGAGAGAGAGTTCTTATAAAATGATAAATTGTGAAATATGTCACATAATGCGAGAGAGATAAAAGTTGAAATTAGATATGGAAATAGACACACAGTACGTTTAGATAAAAGTTGACATGAGAGTTTGAAACAAACACACAGTACGTTTAGATAAATGTTGACAGGAGAGTTTGAAAAAAAAACACACAGTACGTTTAGATAAATGTTGACAGGAGAGTTTGAAACAAAACACACAGTACGTTTAGATAAATGTTGACAGGAGAGTTTGAAACAAAACACACAGTACGTTTAGATGTTAGATGCAAAATAACTGAAAGTGCCTGTGCAAGAAGAGCATGTTGACAATCTTGAACCGGCGCAAGTGGGCTTGATTTAGAGACATGTTTCCGGACTCCACTCACTTTCGAAGATTATTATGCAAGGAAAATATGAGGCTAAAGATGAAAAGGTAGACAAATAGAATATGCTTCATAAAACCTCTCGTCAGTAAGGGATGATAATTGGAATGTTTGGCGCGTGTTTTCGACCTGTCTTCAATGTGCACCTCCCCTCCCCCACAATATCATGACCATGTCAGATTAGGATTCCAACATTAGTATTATGTGACAGGCTAGTCGAAAGTAGACACAGACAAATTGACGAAGACTAATTCTAAAATCAGCTGCCCTTTAATTTGCTCTCATAATACTTTTTAAAAAGGTAAAGAAGTAAAAATAAACACAGCAGAAAATAACAGTTTGTATGTGTTGACGAGACAGGGTTATTGACGGAGTTAGCGTGAATATTAGACCAACCGTGACCGACGAGAATGGTAGGGGAGAATAAAATTTTGCAATAAATTATTAATTTAAGAAAGTATGCGTATAGAGTACAATATTCCGGAAAAGATTGTTGACAATCTTTAGTGTCGCAGATTAGAGTAAAGCTAAATTAGTAGGAAAACATTTACGGATAAAAGCGTAAATACACATGAGTAGTAGGGAATATTGAGATTCAAGAATACGTCCAAAAAATCGTGAACATAACGGATTGTAATCAATCTTGAGTGATCAGTCGTTCATTTGCCTGCAACTAAGTAACAGCTCAGTCATGTAACGAAGAAGTAATCGTGGAAATGTCCATGGAGTAGGACATGGTTCATTGAACTCCATTGTTCTTGAAAGAGGATTGTTGGAGTGAATTCTGTATAATGTCAGAAGAATTCGTCACATGTTGGAATATTAGGAGCTTCTATTTTATTGCAAATTGTTGGATTGAATTTTGTGAATTCCCATGTCAAAAATAGAATAATAGGATTAGGAGTGAGTAGATGTAGATTGTGATGAAGGATTATATATTAAAAGTAAAATAGCAGTAGAAAGGTTATTAATCTATTAATTAATAAATTCACTAATTCATTAACTATTAATTCACTAGCCACTGGATGAGCCACGTTTATGAACGGTAAACATTGCGTTATCAATGTAACAACCAACTTTATTTTCGATCTTATTTGGATATCCAGACTAATCATATAAATAACCTCCACAACCGAGAGCTATTGACTTGAAGGACAGGTGACTATCAATCAATTTTTGAACTACATTTTTAGTGATAGTTATGTCGGATAGTTGGGGAAAATCCACTGATTTAATGTTAGACACAATAGACGGTCAGCCTATAGCCATGGAATCAACTGCTTCCTTTCCTATGAGTATAAAGACTAAAAGAATGTGTTATATGTCCTAGCGTAGCTTGTCCTCACGTAATTCATGTCCATGACAGAAAGTTGTTTATTAAATATTATCTTATGTGTAATACAGCATACTTTCGTTTAGAAGCTAAGACTTAGTTAAGGCTTCAGATGGGACCGGCCTCACCCAGTTCACAATCGCACAACGAACAACAGAAGTAGTACTTATAAAATCAACAGAAATTCCAGATTTGGAAACACTATAAGGAGAAGGAAGAAAATTAACAACGAACCATAACATCAACAAACAAAACAACAACTAAAGAAGACAAAGACTATAGAAGAGTTGTAACGTGAAGTTGTTCGTCCATCACATGATGATGATGACCATTTGTTACATCAACTTTTGAAAATTCAATTTTAGTTATGTCCGTGATTATGAATTCGTAGATGGCTAATGAGCCCTATTCGAGCTGTAAATGTCCTTGGACAGTTCGGACATGGAATGATGACTGTAGACGGATCTTGATCTATCCGTGACGTTCTAGCTGCTCTCCGCTGTTGAGCTGCTGCATTTCTCTTCTTTTCACAAGATGATGCGCTCTTTTTAATTTTAGAACGCCATGTTGATCTATTTTGTGCAAGTTCTTCCCATGTATCGTGGTCTATTTCAAAGGCTTTCAGTGAGTTCTTTAACAAGTCCTTGTAGCGCTTCCTTTGGCCACCTTGAGATCGTATATCCTTCTCTAGCTCACCATAGAGAAGTATCTTTGGCAGACGATGGTCTGGCATACGCACCAAATGACCTGCCCAACGAATCTGTGTCTGCATCAGGATCGTGTCAATGCTAGGGATACCAGCTATATCATGAACAGTGGTATCTGTAACGTGATATAATCTTAAACAGAAAGCAATACTGTACCAGTTAATAGCTGTAGACAGGTACAAACAATTTCTGTCTTTCACCCTCTATCGATATTTTTTAATGTTTTAAATAAGACAGACCACCAATACATTCTATTTATTAACACATTACCTTAACCTACCTTACCTTACCTTAACTCACAACAATTATTATTGTTCTTACAAGTACAATTATGTCTTAACTTAACATTAGAACAATTATGTCTTAACTTAACATTACAACAATTATGTCTTAACTTAACATTACAACAATTATGTCTTAACTTAATAATAATCGTGAGCATCTACTATAGAAGACATCTGCACTGAATTACTTTGGCCTTCGTTGGTTATTTTTTGTTAAAGTGTTTTTGTCATCAATTTTCTTGGTCACTATTGATATGCTTGGATTGACATGCCTAAAACGGCTCCAAGTATATAAATAGTGACCAACCAAATTCGCAACAATAATTTTAAAAAAAACATAGCAAATGAAATCATAATTGATTCTGTGCATATGGCTTATATACTACAGACGGTCACGACACTAACCAGCTCGCCAGCTACTCACACGTGACATGGTTATCTGTCAACTGTCGGCACTTTGTGAGAAACCTTTACATGCACAGTCATAAGTACACCCTCAGTCATAAATAAGGAAACACACGTTCAGTCATACAGATAGAAACACATGTTCCGTCATACAGATAGAAACACATGTTATAGCCATACAAGAGGAAGTGAATCTTCCTGGCACGGATTGTGAAGAAACGAAAACAATGTACAAGATATGAAACAATGTACAAGATATGAAACAATGTACAAGATATGAAACAATGTACAAGATATGAAACAATGTACAAGATATGAAACAATGTACAAGATATGAAACAATGTACAAGATATGAAACAATGTACAAGATATGAAACAAATCAGTTATTGATATTATTTCAGAATCAAGGTCTCTTTTGTGTACTGGTATCACGTGATCATAGAGTTCTCTCTTGTGTACTGGTATCACGTGATCATAGAGTTGTTAACCTTGTGTACTGGTATCACGTGATCATAGAGTTGTTAACCTTGTGTACTGGTATCACGTGATCATAGAGTTGTTAACCTTGGATGCACAGTAACAACCACCTACATACACTCACACACACATCACAGCAGAAACTTGACAAACTCAAGAAATGGTGATGTGGCCAACAATCTCAGTAACGTGCGGTTGTATTATTACTTAAACTCACAATCCTCCGTTCAAAGTTCCCCCTGTCCACCAACTCACGTGATGACAGGGACACACAGGGAAGAGATCACGTGATGCCTGGCACGAATGATTGTTCTGTTGAGAATAATGCACACTGCACATTTGTTTTGGCTACAAATATAATTTGACTGGATTTCAAATTGAAACCGACATGGATACGGGCTACAACAAGCATTTAATGATGTCGTTATCAATCACTCAGGCTTGAGCCAGACAGATCACTTTTCTTAAACATGATTGTAATCTCAGTCAGATTTCTAGCTGGTGGCCCTGAGGCAAAGGGGGCTCTTTGCTTCCTGCGTTACGATTCAGGCAGGCAGTACTAAAAGAGGTATCAACTATACATCTTCTCGATAAATTATATACATTATCCCCACACTATACAACTTCTCCACACACTAAGCAAACAATTTAGTTACATGGTCTCCATACAAACTATATAGTTACAACTTCTCCACACACTAAGCAAACAATTTAGTTACATGGTCTCCATACAAACTATTTAGTTACAACTTCTCCACACACTAAGCAAACAATTTAGTTACATGGTCACCATACAAACTATTTAGTTACACCTTCTCCACACACTAAGCAAACAATTTAGTTACATGGTCTCCATACAAACTATTTAGTTACAACTTCTCCACACACTAAGCAAACAATTTAGTTACATGGTCTCCATACAAACTATTTAGTTACAACTTCTCCACACACTAAGCAAACAATTTAGTTACATGGTCTCCATACAAACTATTTAGTTACAACTTCTCCACGCACTAAGCAAACAATTTACTTACATGGTCTCCATACAAACTATTTAGTTACAACTTCTCCACACACTAAGCAAACAATTTAGTTACATGGTTTCCATACAAACTATTTAGTTACAACTTCTCCACACACTAAGCAAACAATTTAGTTACATGGTCTCCATACAAACTATTTAGTTACAACTTCTCCACACACTAAGCAAACAATTTATTTACATGGTCTCCATACAAACTATATAGTTACAACTTCTCCACACACTAAGCAAACAATTTATTTACATGGTCTCCATACAAACTATGTAGTTACACATTCAAAATATTCTATACAAACTTTTTAGTTACATCTTTTCCACATAGTTTACAAACTAGACAACGTCTCCACAAACTTTAAAATATTTAGTTAGAATTTCTCCAAATACTATATAAACTATACGACTTCTCATTACAACGTCTCCACATACTATACAGAACGATTTGATAACAACTTTGCGACATACTATACAAACTATTTATTCACACTTTGCCAAACAACCAATGAATAATTGGCGAGCCAAAAACAACAATAAACATATATGACGCATTTCTCCTCATTGACAAAATATATGGTACATGTAATTTGTAAAGTAAACCCGTCTACTTTTTTGACTACCAACATAAAAATATTGCTACCTTAAAAACGGCATTCGTAGTGACTACTGCGATAAATCCTTTCAATCTAGATAACAATTACTCATAAATCTGCAACGAAATATGAAATAATTATGAAATAATGCACTCATGCAAAATATACGTTCAGTAATTACGGAGAAAATAGACAATATTGGTGGACAACTATTTATGAACACACTGTAGTTACAACTTTTCCACAGAATATACAAACTATTTACATACTATAGATGGAGATGTAACTAAATAGGTTGTATAGTATGTGGAGAAGGTATACAGTTTTAAGACAAATACCAGAGAAGATCTGACCATCATGTATGTGTCGCCGTAACTATCAGAGATCTGTTTGTAAATAGCGACGTTATCAAAGTAAAATATACAAATATACATTATCCGAATTTCCATATTGAGAAACTTTGTTTACTTTCTACAAATTTCATTTATCACTTCCTCTAGTTTGAAAAAAACTAGGTATTCTAGGTATGCAAGTCTCTTTGATCTGTTTTCTTATTGAGCAGACTGCAACTATTGTTGTGTCTCAGAATGGTATGTAAATAAGACTAAAAGCTTGTATCAGACTGTGTCCTAGCAATAGCGTGTATCAGACTGTGTCCTAGCAATAGCTTGTATCAGACTGTGTCCTAGCAATAGCTTGTATCAGACTGTGTCCTAGCAATAGCTTGTATCAGACTGTGTCCTAGCAGTAGTGTGTATAAGACTATGTCCTAGCAATAGCGTGTATCAGACTGCGTGTATACGACTTGATGGTTATGTCTCAATGTGACACCCCTACGACTTGATGGTTATGTCTCAATGTGACACCCCTACGACTCGATGGTTATGTCTCAATGTGACACCCCTACGACTCGATGGTTATGTCTCAATGTGACACCCCTACGACTCGATGGTTATGTCTCAATGTGACACCCCTACGACTCGATGGTTATGTCTCAATGTGACACCCCTACGACTCGATGGTTATGTCTCAATGTGACACCCCTACGACTCAATGGTTATGTCTCAATGTGACACCCCTACGACTCGATGGTTATGTCTCAATATGACACCCCTACGACTCAATGGTTATGTCTCAATGTGACACCCCTATGACTGACGGGTTATGTCTCAATGTGACACCCCTACGACCCGATGGTTATGTCTCAATGTGACACACCTACGACTCGATGGTTATGTCTCAATGTGACACCCCTACGACTCGATGGATTAAGGGTTTTATTATTATTTTTACTGTTATCTAACATTTTATATCTTCAAGATATTCAATCTGTTTACTCAAGTAACTGAAAATGGACCAATCGAAACGAGGATTATTACAGCATCAACGAACATCCCATACAAATATTGAAATATCCTCAGTAACACAAACATAGAACATTCATATTCGTACTACAAGGACATAAAGGCCTTCCTGTAAACATAAATAACATAGAGACAGAACAATGTTGCTTCAAATATAACTTATATAAGTAAATTCAAATAGGAAGCATGAGGATAAATGAAAATAATTCTTACAGCTGACGGGAATTCAACAATAGCAGCACAAAACATGTTCACTTCCCGTCCGATATAAAAATTATTTTATGGGATGTGGTTGGTCAAGTACAGAAAAACTTGTTTATTTGTATTGCAAGGCGATTCAGTTCCGCTAGAACGTGCTTCCTACTTGAATTGACATTTGATATGCCAATGAGACTCACTGGTGATAAGCTATACATTTGTTGTGTTCCTGTTATCTAATAAGATATTCATGTTTTGTGTTGCTATTATCTGATAAGCTATTCATTTGTTGTGTTCCTGTTATTGGTTACGATATTCAGGTGTTGTTTTGCTGTTATCTGTTAAGATATTAATGTGTTGCGGTTATCTGATAAGATATTAATGTGTTGCGGTTATCAGATAAGATATTCGTTTGTCGTGTTGCTGTTTTGTTTAGCTGTCAAGATAATCGTGTGTTGTGTTATCTGATAAGATAAACATGTGTTGTGTTGCATTTAAGGTAATACTGTAGTGAAATGGAACGACAACAGTACTTACGTGGAACACAGCTTTTCGATGTTTCACGTGAACACAACATACCAACTATCACTAAGATTAAGGGGTTATGAGGTGTAAACACGAAAACATATACAAGACATTTTAACCGTTTCAAAGCATTAGGCCTTTCTCAAGAATACATTACAAAAACAGTGACAAACAATGAAAACAGTAAGAACAATGTTACCACCACAGAGGCACTAGATACACTATTAATATGCAAACAATTGAAAGTTCAAGGTCATAATGATGTATATGGAAACATGTAGTCACGGAAGAGGATTTTGTTGAAAATATGGGGATGATAAGTAGGGATAAGTTTAACTCTATCAGAGGAGGGTGAAGTACACTGAGCATTAGTCAATGTATCAAGTCGAGATAACTTACGTACACGAAGCCATGCAGATACAATGTCAGGGCACGAACGTCTACACAAGAAATCAATTATCTCAGAGGATTTATCCAGAAAGTCGTCATCATCATTACATAAGCGATGAAGCTGGGAGAATGGCAGAGAGTTGTGACAAGCAGGAGGATGAGAAGAAGTGTAGAGTAGGAAACCATGAACATCAGTAGGTTTGTAGTAAACAGATGTGCTGAGGTATGGGGGATGTGTATCAGTAGGTTTGTAGTAAACAGATGTGCTGAGGTATGGGGGATGTGTATCAGTAGGTTTGTAGTAAACAGATGTGCTGAGGTATGGGGGATGTGTATCAGTAGGTTTGTAGTAAACAGATGTGCTGAGGTATGGGGGATGTGTATCAGTAGGTTTGTAGTAAACAGATGTGCTGAGGTATGGGGGATGTGTATCAGTAGGTTTGTAGTAAACAGATGTGCTGAGGTATGGGGGATGTGTATCAGTAGGTTTGTAGTAAACAGATGTGCTGAGGTATGGGGGATGTGTACCAGTAGGTTTGTAGTAAACAGATGTGCTGAGGTATGGGAGATGTGTACCAGTAGGTTTGTAGTAAACAGATGTGCTGAGGTATGGGGGATGTGTACCAGTAGGTTTGTAGTAAACAGATGTGCTGAGGTATAGGGGATGAATAGTGACAATAATGTCAAGAAAGTTGACAGAAGTAGTAGAGATGTTAGATGTGACTTGTATAGCAGGGTTAAAATTGTTGATAAAGTTGATGAAGCGAGACAATTCTGTCTGAGGCATGTCAGTAATACCTGTACCACCATCAACATATCTATGAAATAGACATGGAAAATGAACTTCATAAGTCGATGCTCAAGATGTCCCATGAAATACACACATAACTTGGTCCCATCTTAGTGCCCATAGCAACACCACGATCTGATCCAGAAAGTGCCCTTCGAATTCAAAATTAAGCGTAACCACTAGTTCAGCAAGGCGGATAAGAGTTGGACTGGTTATATAGGAATGGGAGTTCTTATCAAGGGAAAACTGCAACACCCCGAGACTGTCAGAATGTGGTATAGAAGTATATAAAGAACAAACATCAAATAAGAACAAACGATTATATTCTTAACGAATTTTGGGCAGCATATAGAAACATGAAAATGTTTGTTTGTTTTGCGTTCGCTCCATTCTAACCATCACGGATATCCGTGCGATTTCCGCTGGGGGCGTGATTACGTTGTGCCACCGTTATGCGCCTTGTAGGCTTAGTACATCCGATTTCAGCATGCCTTGACAATTCGGATGGGCTACCCTTAGCCTGTGACAGCCTCTATATCTGTCTCCAGGCACGCGTAGTGGCGACTCTTCGCCCAGACGATTTTTGCTCTCATCTGACTCGCACGAGGTGTTCCACTGTCTATGAACTTGCCTCGTGTAATTGGACGTGCTGTGCCTGTGCCCATTGGGTACTGAACCGTTTCTCATCCGTGAGCCTGGTTCCTTAAGGGGAAGAACTCACCAGAGGAGTTGGACCCTGGCTCTTTCGCCCTCTTAGCCGAGGTGTCGTTCACCGACATCGTGTACCCCTTGTCCAAGTTCGAGTCTCACACCACGCGTTTGAGAGCAAGGCGTTCTCGAGCTGAGCGTCCTTGTCCCAGTAGCGCCTGAGCCCATCAGGTACTGAACCCTTTCTCTCTTCAAGTGTGTTTCCGGTGTAGGAAAACATGACAGTAGAGTTGGGCCAGGGCTATTGCGTTGTCCCTTTTGTGCCTGAGCCCATCGGGTACGGAACCCTTTCTCTTTACAAGTGTACTTCCGTTATAGGAAACCTTGACAGTAGAGTTGGGCCATGACTACCATCGTTGTCCCTTTCTTGCCTAAGCCCATCGGGTACAGAACCCTTTCTCTTCGCGAGCATATTTCCGGTTTAGGAAGGCTCGACATAAGAGTTGGGTTAGGTCTTCTTGCTTTACCAAACGCCAATGGTAGGGTCTGGGTCTCTGCCTGTAAGGAACACAGATAACTAGAAGCTCGTCTCGAGCTGACGGAGCTTGTAGTTCCCTTTCCTAGGGACTTTTCACTTTCTATTTGCAGTTCGTGCTGCACTCTAGCGCTGTTCTGCCCTTTCATTGTTTCATTGTACTCGGTATGAAATCTATTTGTCTCTCGCCATGCATCTACCTTCACGTGCATTTTACATTGGCCGCCCCTCCAATGTTCGGACTGGACTGACTAGCTTCACTGTATGTCGATAGAGTCGCTATATGTGGTGATGCTGGTGGTGTCGGAAATATTGTCTGTCTCTTGTGCAGTCAAATCTCTTTCCATCTGCTACCTACACATTCTCGGACACGATCCCCAAATGATTTGGCCAGAATCAGCTCGAGCTGCTGTATTTCTGTTTCCAGGGTGCACCGCGTGGAGGTACATTTGGGATCTTGGTTATCTGCTAACCCTGGGTCCGCCTAGAGCAATGCGTTCACTTTGAACCCTCACATGAAAATATAGAAAAATTCATAAAGAATCTGATCCTAGTAGACCCCATTGTCTCTGCTTGCTCTTGTTCCACTGAACTCATATCCGATTTCCGTGATAGCATTTTCCAACCGTTAGTAGAGCAACTGCCTTCATATATAACAGATAGTGAACATGCTATAACAATATTTTCTTCTGTTGAGTTGTCTTCTGTTCGCACTGATCGCTGTCACACTTATACTTGTGACACGTGCATGAAAACCACGGCTGAACTACTTGTGTGGAAAGTTTGCTTCCAAGAATTGCCAGATGACCTAGAACTTGTTAGGACATAGTGTTATAACCGCAACCTAACTGATGTGCGGTCTTTCTTGTCTCGTATTCTCAGCAGGACAGTATGATTACCTTAAGGAGTGGGTTTTACATTGGGGCGACTTGAAAAATGGGCCTTTGCTCCGATTTCTTGTGTATATTTCACTATTTGACAGAAAATGTGAAGATTTTTTTCTGCAAACCAGACAATATTGAATATTGCACATGTGACTGATAACGTGGCAATGAGGGTGTTTTGTTTGCAACATTTGTGTATGCTTCTCTGGAAGACAATATGTGTGAAATACAAGAAGATTCGCAAACTACAACATCTAACGTGTGAGTGGAGTTTAAGGGGGGGGGGCGATCACGTTTTCATTTGTGTTGTGTAGATGATATTGATTGATCGCATGGCTGCTTCCGATACTGAAGTCGGTAACGGTGTGTTGTTACTGAACATTTGGTTAAGTTCTTAGTTATAAAATTCATATTTGTTTTGTGTGTTTTGAAACCCCCCCCCCCCAACCTTATCTACGGGTCTACATATTTCTCTTGCTAACTTCCACATTTTGTCTTGCAATATTTTCAAACCCCCCACCTGCCAGTCTTAACGGTATACACGACATATTGTTATTACCCATTTATCTGACATCTGTCTTATATTTCCGTAAGATCGCCGCCAACGACCTGCCCACTTTATCAGACCGCCTCTTTGAGCAAATTTATGTTGTGCCACGCCCAATACAATACTGTTAGAAACGTGGTGATTGGTTGCCTTATACGCCATATCTCGTTATCTTCAAGACCCAAACACGTTATGTGTGAGAGAGAGAGAAGGTGTGTGAGTGTGTGTCTGAGATCGAAGGTTAGAGCGTGTCTATGGATGTGTGTGAACCCATTTCCTGTCGTCCTCACCAACTGTCGTCTTTGTGATACCAGGAGCCTCATTCCAGACCACATTTGTCAGTCGTTCATCTTCTCACTCTCTCACACACTAATCATTATCATCATCAAGTCGATGTCTCCGCTACGAAGATTGGCTGCAACGTGACTCCTACATTCCTCTTGTTTTGGTGGTGCACTCTGCTAAACTGTAACATTTGCATCTCGTAAAATTATTCTCCCACTTGTATCTCTACCTCTTGCTCGCTTCCCTTTGACTTACCCTCAAGTAAGGTAACAAGGTGTCATGTCTTTTAATGTGTCCAAAATATTTTATTTACCTGATCTCTATTTCCTCACCTCATGAGATACATTTCTTGCTTGACAAATAATCGAATCACCTCATTAGATAATCTTATGTTTTGATAAATGTTCGAGTCACCCCGTTAGACTAACTAATGTGCTGAGATACTTGTTACCTACAACGTTGAGGTGATAAACTTGTTACCTGCAGTATTGAGGTGATAAACTTGTTACCTGCAGTGTTGAGGTGATAAACTTGTTACCTGCAACGTTGAGGTGAGCTCTTCAAGTTCAGTATCGGATGCAGACTTGAAATCAACAAACATCGAAACAGCAGAAATGAAAAATGACTCGCTCCCACCACTCCACTCCCGTATTAGAAGCTGTTGTATGCGAATCTTCTTGTATTTCACACATATTGTCTTTCAGGTAGGCATTGACAAATATTGCAATAAAATGCCTTCCATGCCACGTTGTGAATCACATCTACAATATGGTTTGGTTGTGAATCACATCTACAATATGGTTTGGTTGTGAGAAACTAGTTCTACGATTTCATCACAGAGCAGATCCATTAGAAAAATGTATTTTATCTTAATTTTTACTTTAAGACGAGCTAGGATAGGCATTTCGCCATCTTGCGTTAATGAAGGAATAACATTGTATATTTTGTGCATCATGAAATACAATTCATCTCAATCAGTCCACCAAGAGTCTGTCAAACCAAGAGTCTTTCCAACCAAGAGTCTGTCCAACAAAGAATTAATCTCTGTCTGTACAACCAAGAGTCTGTCCAACAAAGTATTGATCTCTGTCTGTACAACCAAGAGTCTGTCCAACAAAGTATTGATCTCTGTCTGTACAACCAAGAGTCTGTCCAACACAGAATTGATCTCTGTCTGTACAACCAAGAGTCTGTCCAACAAAGAATTGATCTATGTCTGTACAACCAAGAGTCTGTCCAACACAGAATTGATCTCTGTCTGTACAACCAAGAGTCTGTCCAACAAAGAATTGATCTATGTCTGTACAACCAAGAGTCTGTCCAACAAAGAATTGATCTCTGTCTGTACAATCAAGAGTCTGTCCAACAAAGAATTAATCTCTGTTTGTACAACCAAGAGTCTGTCCAACAAAGAATTGATCTCTGTCTGTACAACCAGGAGTCTGTCCAACAAAGAATTGATCTCTGTCTGTACAACCAAGAGTCTGTCCAACAAAGAATTGATCTCTGTCTGTACAACCAGGAGTCTGTCCAACAAAGAATTGATCTCTGTCTGTACAACCAGGAGTCTGTCCAACAAAGAATTGATCTCTGTCTGTACAACCAGGAGTCTGTCCAACAAAGAATTGATCTCTGTCTGTACAACCAGGAGTCTGTCCAACAAAGAATTGATCTCTGTCTGTACAACCAGGAGTCTGTCCAACAAAGAATTGATCTCTGTCTGTACAACCAGGATACTGTCCAACAAAGAATTGATCTCTGTCTGTACAACCAAGAGTCTGTCCAACAAAGAATTGATCTCTGTCTGTACAACCAAGAGTCTGTCCAACAAAGTATTGATCTCTGTCTGTACAATCAAGAGTCTGTCCAACAAAGAATTGATCTCTGTCTGTACAACCAGGAGTCTGTCTAACAAAGAATTGATCTCTGTACAACCAGGAGTCTGTCCAACAAAGAATTGATCTCTGTCTGTACAACCAAGAGTCTGTCCAACAAAGAATTGATCTCTGTCTGTACAACCAAGAGTCTGTCCAACAAAGAATTGATCTCTGTCTGTACAATCAAGAGTCTGTCCAACAAAGAATTAATCTCTGTTTGTACAACCAAGAGTCTGTCCAACAAAGAATTGATCTCTGTCTGTACAACCAGGAGTCTGTCCAACAAAGAATTGATCTCTGTCTGTGCAACCAAGAGTCTGTCCTACAAAGAATTGATCTCTGTCTGTACAACCAGGAGTCTGTCCAAAAAAGAATTGATCTCTGTCTGTACAACCAGGAGTCTGTCCAACAAAGAATTGATCTCTGTCTGTACAACCAGGAGTCTGTCCAACAAAGAATTGATCTCTGTCTGTACAACCAGGAGTCTGTCCAACAAAGAATTGATCTCTGTCTGTACAACCAGGAGTCTGTCCAACAAAGAATTGATCTCTGTCTGTACAACCAAGAGTCTGTCCAACAAAGAATTGATCTCTGTCTGTACAACCAAGAGTCTGTCCAACAAAGAATTGATCTCTGTCTGTACAACCAAGAGTCTGTCCAACAAAGAATTGATCTCTGTCTGTACAACCAGGAGTCTGTCCAACAAAGAATTTATCTCTGTCTGTACAACCAGGAGTCTGTCCAACAAAGAATTGATCTCTGTCTGTACAACCAGGAGTCTGTCCAACAAAGAATTGATCTATGTCTGTACAACCAGGAGTCTGTCCAACAAAGAATTGATCTCTGTCTGTACAACCAGGAGTCTGTCCAACAAAGAATTGATCTCTGTCTGTACAACCAAGAGTCTGTCCAACAAAGAATTGATCTCTGTCTGTACAACCAAGAGTCTGTCCAACAAAGAATTGATCTCTGTCTGTACAATCAAGAGTCTGTCCAACAAAGAATTGATCTATGTCTGTACAACCAAGAGTCTGTCCAACAAAGAATTGATCTATGTCTGTACAATCAAGAGTTGATATCATTATCTATATACATGAGTTGGTCTCCAGTCTGCCCAGCCAAGATTTAATCTCAGTCTGTCCAACCAAAAGTTGATCTCAGTCTGTACAACCGATATTTGATCTCAGTTTGTACAGTCGATATTTGATCTCAGTCTGTACAACCGATATTTGATCTCAGTTTGTACAGTCGATATTTGATCTCAGTCTGTACAACCGATATTTGATCTCAGTTTGTACAGTCGATATTTGATCTCAGTCTGTACAACCGATATTTGATCTCAGTTTGTATAGTCGATATTTGATCTCAGTTTGTACAGTCGATATTTGATCTCAGTCTGTACAACCGATATTTGATCTCAGTTTGTACAGTCGATATTTGATCTCAGTTTGTACAACCGATATTTGATCTCAGTCTGTACAACCGATATTTGATCTCAGTTTGTACAGTCGATATTTGATCTCAGTCTGTACAACCGATATTTGATCTCAGTCTGTACAACTCAGTTCCAGCACTAGAAGTATAGCATGAGTCTAGTTCCAGCACTAGAAGTGTAGCATGAGTCTCGTTCCAGGAAACCAACATTCCAATCACCAGGCCGTGAATGGAACTTAACAAAGCAGCTTGGAGGTAGTGACCACAGACCAGTCGTTTGGTAAATTAACAATGAATTTATCAAGGACAGCAGCAAACTCACTAGGTAGAACTATAAGAGGGCAGACTGGAAAATGTACCAACATTTAACCAGTGTTCTAGCTAAGGACATGAACATGGACAAAGACATCAATAGAGCAGTGTGTGAATTTAATAGATGTATACTACATACTGCTTGTAAAAGCATACCAAGGAGGGCACGCAAAAATTACAAACCCTACTGGAATGATGAACTGGAGAAGCTGCAAAATGAGATGGAAACATCTAGACAGCAGGCAGAGAACAGACCTAGCCAAGAACACCACAACAAATATCAGCAAAGGCTAAATTTCAAAGAGCCAAGTTACAAGCCAGACGTAGCAGCTGGAAAGGGAAAAAACAGAATCGCTGAATCTTGAGACACTAGGAAATTATGGAAACTGGTAAAACAACTAAATGACGAATGAGCAAGGATCACACTTTATAAAGATAGAAACATTTTAACAGGTAAACATGAAGCTGATTACTTTGCAGATTCCTTCACAGAAGACAATAATGTCAGTCAGCCCAAACAAACAACAGGAGGTTCGAGAGAATCAGCAAAACAATAGGACAAGGCGAACCTATACCTGAAATCATAGAGGCACTCATCACAATGAAAGAACTGGAGCATGCAATATCCAAATTGACAATGAAAAAGTCACCAGAAGCAGATGGAGTGTCCAATAAAATGATTAGAAACCTGGGAAATGCAGCAAGAGCAAAGCTACTGCAGATCTTCAATACAAGCTGGACCACAGGTAATGTTCCGCGAGCATGGAGGAAATCAATAATGGTACTACTTCTCAAATCAGGAACAAATGACAAGTCTCCAATTACAGGCCCATCAGCCTCACAAGCTGTCTTGTGGTACAGGATGCAGTGGTACCTTGAAAGTGGAAACTTTCTCGTATCGCAGCAAGCAGGCTTCAGAGAGTGCTGCTATGCTGAAGATCAGGCAACGTACCTATCCCTAGAGATTTCTCACGCCTTCCAAGATAAGAAACTGGTAATAGCAGCATAGATAGACTCCAGGAAAAAATTTGACAAGGTTTGGAAAGAAAGACTTAAAGAAATTGCGAAATTACAGGGTTAACTCAAGATAGTATATCGCATGAGAAATCCTAGAAATATCGCATGAGTCTAGTGCCAACCCTAGAAATATCGCAAGAGTCTAGTGCCAACAGTAGATATATTGCATGAGTCCAGTGCCATCCCTAGAAATATCGCATGAGTCCATTGTCAGCCCTAGAAATATCGCATGAGTCCAGTACCAGCCCTAGAGATATCGCATAGGTCTAGTGCCAGCCCTAGAAATATCGCATGAGTCTAGTGCCAACAGTAAATATATCGCATGCGTCTAGTGTCAAAAGTAGATATATCGCATAGAGTCTAGTGAAAGCCCTAGAAATTTCGCATGAGTCTAGTGCCAACCATAGAAATATCGCATGAGTCTAGTGCCAACAGTAGATATATCGCATGAGTCTAGTGGAAATCCTAGAAATATCGCATGAGTCTAGTGCCAACAGTAGATATATCGCATGAGTCTAGTGGACATCCTAGAAATATCGCACGAGTCTAGTGCCAACCATAGAAATATCGCATGAGTCTAGTGCCAACAGTAGATATATCGCATGAATCTAGTGGAAATCCTAGAAATATCACATGCGTCTAGTGCCAACAGTAGATATATCGCATGAATCTAGTGGAAATCCTAGAAATATCACATGCGTCTAGTGCCAACAGTATATATATTGCATGAGCATAGTGCCAACAGTAGATATTTCGCATGAGTCTAGTGCCAATCCTAGAATTTTCGCATGAGTCTAGTGCCAACAGTGGATATATTGCATGAGTCTAGTGCCAGCCCTAGAAATATCGCATGAGTCTAGTTCCAGCCTTAGAAAAATCGCATGATTCTAGTGCCAACAGTAAATATATCGCATGCGTCTAGTGCTAACAGTAGATATATCGCATGAGTCTAGTAAAAGCCCTAGAAACTTCGCACGAGTCTAGAGCCAGACGTAGAAATTACGCATGAGTCTAGTGCAAGCCCTAGAAATTTCGCATGAGTCCAGCGCCAACAGTAGATATATCGCATGAGTCTAGTGCCAGCGCTGGAAATTTCGCATGAGTCTAGTGCCAGCCCTAGAAATATCGCATAAGTCCAGTACCAGCCCTAGAAATATCGCATGAGTCTAGTGCCAACAGTAAATATATCGCATGAGTCTGGTGCCAGCAGTAGATATATTGCATGAGTCTAGTGCCAATCCTAGAAATATCGCATGAGTCTAGTGGAAACAGTAGATATATTGCATGAGTCTAGTGCCAATCCTAGAAATATCGCATGAGTCTAGTGGAAACAGTAGATATATTGCATGAGTCTAGTGCCAACAGTAGATATATCGCATGAGTCTAGTGCCAACAGTAGATATATTGCATGTCTAGAGCCAGCCCTAGATATATCGCATGAGTTTAGTGCCAGCCCTAGATATATCGCATGAGTCTGGTGCCAGCCGTAGAAATATCGCATGAGTCTTGTGCCAGCTCTAGAAATATCGCATGTCTAGTGTCATTCTTAGAAATATCCCGTGAGTCTTGTGGCAGGCCTAGAAATATCGCATGAGGCTAGTGCCACATTTATAAGAATAATGCCTGAAAGAATAAAATGGCTGAAATAATTTTATTTTAAATAATAATATTAGCAGTTTTAGCAATAATGATTATAAGAATAATGATACTATGAATAACGATTACTAAAAATGAATATAAATATGATTATAAGGCAAGTGATTATAAGGCAAGTGATTATTAGGCAAGTGATTATAAGGCAAGTGATTATATAAAATGAATATAAATATGATTATAAGGCAAGTCATTATATAAAATGAATATAAATATGATTATAAGGCAAGTGATTTATATAAAATGAATATAAATATGATTATAAGGCAAGTGATTATAAGGCAAGTGATTATATACTGAAGGTGACGGAACGGAATATTGGTAATAGATGGCTGAGACAACTAGAGCTGCAAACCATGTCCAACAGACAGTGGGACGTTCGTTTCCACTAACAAGATGGGACAACGTTCAATTAGCTAAAATTATATGAATGGATATAATTACAGTTGTAGAACCAACATGACATTCTATTCAAGTTTTGATGAAGGACAGCATCAAGACATCGATGAATGTTGATGTCTGTAACAACAGGGATGCCTAAAGTTAGTCCATTGATCAAAGTATGGCCAACTCATGTTGATGTCCACTCTCTTCATATCCTGGCAGGAGAGAGTGTTTATATTTGAAAAAATGAGCGAATTTGAAATGCCTGCTTTGTATAAACTACTGTTTGAGTGGATGAAAATATAAGTCCACAGCATACACAGTGTCTGGTCACGTGATGACTGCCTGGTCAAATGATGTCTCTCTGATTATAGTTCTAGAATTAAGAGCTCGTTTGCTCCAACCAGAATTAGGGCAGCGCTCAATCACATATGCCATATCTTAAATATGTGCTCAGGTTGTCGTGTCTCGGGGCTGTTTTAGGAGTACGCGACTTTGACAGGTTAGTGATCGTTCATAAAGTTGCAGCTTATCAAATTAAAAAGTAGCGATGACGGGAGTTCCTGACCATTTACAGTTCCTTTAATACATGGTAATGAATGAACTGAACACACGTTAATGTTGGGAGGTTACCACAGCTCACGGGCTCACGATGTGGAGAACATTGTTATGTTCATTTCAAGTGAGTCTATTTACTGTGTGGTAGTGAGTACTTGGTACATGTTATATGTGTGGTAGTGATTACTTGGTACATGTTATATATGTGGTAGTGATTACTTGATACATGTTATATGTGTGGTAGTGATTACTTGATACATGTTATATGTGTGGTAGTGAGTACTTGATACATGTTATATGTGTGGTAGTGATTACTTGATACATGTTATATGTGTGGTAGTGATTACTTGATACATGTTATATGTGTGGTAGTGAGTACTTGGTACATGTTATATGTGTGGTAGTGAGTACTTAGTACATGGTATATGTGTGGTAGTGAGTACTTAGTACATGGTATATGTGTGGTAGTAAGTACTTGATACATGTTATATGTGTGGTAGTGAGTACTTGGTACATGTTATATGTGTGGTAGTGAGTACTTGGTACATGTTATATGTTGTTGTGAGTACTTGATACATGTTATATGTGTGGTAGTGAGTACTTGGTATACGTTATATATTATCATGAGAACTTGGAAATGGTATAGTGAGTACGTGGTACATGTTATATGTTATAGTGAGTACGTGGTACATGTTATATGTTATAGTGAGTGCGTGGTACATGTTATATGTTATAGTGAGTGCGTGGTACATGTTATATGTTATAGTGAGTACGTGGTACATGTTATATGTTATAGTGAGTACGTGGTACATGTTATATGTTATAGTGAATACGTGGTACATGTTATATGTTATAGTGAGGACGTTGTATATGTTATATGTTATAGTGAGTACGTGGTACATGTTATATGTTATAGTGAGTATGTGGTACATGTTATATGTGTGGTAGTGAGTACTTGGTACATGGTAGTTGTCTAGGTAAGGTTGAGGCAGTGACGTGCGGTAGATTTTCTTCCCAGGTTGACAAGATAAGGTGGAGACAGGGACGTGCCGAAAGTTTTCTTAGTATGATGGAAGTCTTCGAAATTCAGCCCCTCCTTCCCGCCCCCCCCCCCCTTAAACAGTTTTTATTCGTAATGCCGCCCCTGACATTGTATTGTGATTGATGCTGTCTCTTATCTACATAATATGACGTCACGGCCCTGGGTGCAGGTAACTTTTCTACATAATATAACGTCACGGCCCTGGGTGCAGGTAACTTATCTACATAATATAACGTCACGGCCCTGGGTGCAGCTAACCTATCTACATAATATAACGTCACGGCCCTGGGTGCAGGTAAATAAAGCAACTAATATCATGACAATAAATACCTGGGAGCAGGTAACTTATCTACATAATATAACGTCACGGCCCTGGGTGCATGCAACTTATCTACATAATATAACGTCACGGCCCTGGGTGCAGGTAACTTATCTACATAATATATCGTCACGGCCCTGGGAGCAGGTAACTTATCTACAAAATATAACGTCACGGCCCTGGGTGCAGGTAACTTATCTACATAATATAACGTCATGGCCCTGGGTGCAGGTAACTTATCTACATAATATAACGTCACGGCCCTGGGTGCAGGTAACTTATCTACATAATATAACGTCATGGCCCTGGGTGCAGGTAACTTATCTACATAATATAACGTCACGGCCCTGGGTGCAGGTAACTTATCTACATAATATATCGTCACGGCCCTGGGTGCAGGTAACTTATCTACATAATATAACGTCACGGCCCTGGGTGCAGGTAACTTATCTACATAATATAACGTCACGGCCCTGGGTGCAGGTAACTTATCTACATAATATAACGTCACGGCCCTGGGTGCAGGTAACTTATCTACATAATATAACGTCACGGCCCTGGGTGCAGGTAACTTATCTACATAATATATCGTCACGGCCCTGGGTGCAGGTAACTTATCTACATAATATAACGTCACGGCCCTGGGTGCAGGTAACTTATCTACATAATATAACGTCACGGCCCTGGGTGCAGGTAACTAAAGCAACTTATATCATGACAATAAATACCTGGGTGCAGGTAACTAAAGCAACTTATATCATGACAATAAAGTAAAAATATTAACAACCAAGTAAAAATAACTATACGACTCACTTCCGTTCTTTCAACGGCCCTTCTACCAATAAAGGAGCGTGGTGGTCTAGTTGATAGTGAGCTTGTTTGCTACCACTGGGTTACAGCGTGTCAGGTTCGAAACCTCGTCCGGATAAAAACAAATCCGAGTTGTGATTTCTCGCTAACACGACCACTCTAGTTGTAAATGAATACCTGACGCATGAGTTGTGGGAGCAACAGACATCAAGGAAGGGAACTGGCCACCCCACCTTATAGTTGATGTTTCACAGTACATGAAGAGCTATCTACATCTCTAATGGCACCTACCTTTACCTCTAGCATCAATAACAATAAAACAACTGCCAGATAGGATTTGTTTTTTCCCAGTAACACTTCTCTAGTACTTTTAGCAAATCGCATCTCTACGGCTCTTTCCCTGACCGTTGTCTTTGTCGGACATAGTAAACCCTCAGCTGTGTCCCCAACATTTGTGTTTGTCGGTCAGAGTAAGCCCTCTGTTTGTGTAATGTACATTGTGTTAGTGTAACGTACACTCTGTAAAATGTACACTCTATGTAAGGTACACTGTGTAATGTACACTCTCCTTGCGTAATGTATATTCGGTGTAATGTACACTATGTGTATTGAGGTCCATGTGTACACTACTTTCTAAATTAGTTATATAGCCCCCCCCCTCCTACTGTCTAAACAGTCACAAACATGTACATACATAACCAGATGTTTGATTATACCGACACCAGAAGATAATATAGTAGGATGTTTCTCTAACAGATGACACTTTCCACATGCCGTCCTTTCTTCTTGTCCAGAATAGGGTCAATGATGTGGCTACTGTCAGTTCAGTGGCTTTAAATGAATTCATTTATTACACCGGTCATCAATCCGGGTCAGTTTGACTCCTCCCAGCTATTATTCCCTTATCCTGATAGAAAAAGGTACAATCTCAGACACCTACAAAAACCAGGTCAAACTTCGTCAATATCAGAACATTGATGAGCCAGGTTCCTTAATGGAGAATAATCCAGGAGTATCCTTGAAAGAAATCACAGCCATGGCAGTAGCTGGTTTCACAAAGACCTCATGGAACGGGCTAAACAAAACACAACCAGCCACAGGCAGACAAGTATGTTGTCCCAAATAGCCTGTGGAGATTGTGTGTAAACATTTACTTCACGCGTGGTGAAACATTGCTGATGAATGATGTTCAACACAAAATACACTAGGATACCATTTATAAGAAAACTATCACGCTAGAACCAACATAAAATTTGTCAGAATGTAGCACAAAAACATCAACTTAGCGCCAGCTTACAATTTGTCAAAGATTAATATTACTACATCAAGATATCACCAGCTTACAATTTTTCAGAGAGTAATATTACTTCATCAAGATAGCACCAGCGTACAATTTGTCAGAATGTAACATTGCTAAATCAAGATAACGCTGTAATTACAATTTGCCCGAATGTTGCAGAAAAACCTCAAGATAACGCTGTAATTACAATTTTTCCAAATGTACAATAACAGCATAAAGACAACGGTGTAATTACAATTTGTCCGAATGTACCACAAAAACATCAAGATACAGGGTTGTTAGTGCTTTCTATCTAGCTTCATATCTCTCTAATAATAAAATACAATTTCTCCCATTTTTTGTCTCTCATAAATTACAATTTCTCCCATTCTTGGCGTCTCTTTCTCTCACATATCACTGTTTCTCCCATTGCTAGTTTATTTCGCATTATAAATCATCGATTCTACCCATCTTCATATCTTATCTCTTAGCAATCACCGATTCTCTCATCCTTCGTTTCTCTCTCCTATAAAGCATCGTTTCTCCCTGCTTCGAGACATCCTCTCCAATGTCATCGTTTCTCCCCTGCTTCGAGACATCCTCTCCAATGTCATCGTTTCTCACCTTCTTCAGGTTTGTCTCTCTCCGATAAATAATCGTTTCTCCCATCCTTCGTCTTTCTCTCTTTCTTCCATAAATCACCGATTCTCTCATTTGTCGTTTCTTTCTCTCCTATTAATCATAGCTTCTAACGTTCTTCTGTTCAGTGTCTCCTATAAGCAACTGTGTCTCCTACATTCATTTTATAAATGATGACTTGGTACCTTGTCTAATTGATGACTTGGTACCTTGTCTAATTGATGACTTGGTACCTTGTCTAATTGATGACTTGGTACCTTGTCTAATTGATGACTTGGTACCTTGTCTAATTGATGACTTGGTACCTTGTCTAATTGATGACTTGGTACCTAGTCTAAATGATGACTTGGTACCTAGTCTAAATAATGACATTGTACCTAGTCTAAATGATGACTTGATATCTTGTCTAAATGATGATTTGGTACCTAGTCTAAATGATGATTTGGTACCTAGTCTAAATGATTACTTGGCACCTAGTCAAAATAGTTATGGTGATTTAGTACCTAGTCTAAATGATAACTTGATATCTTGTCTAAATGATGACATGGTACCTAGTCTAAATGATGACTTGGTACCTAGTCTAAATGATGATTTGGTACCTAGTCTAAATGATGATTTGGTACCTGGTCTAAATAATGATTTAGTACCTAGTCTAAATGATGACTTAGTACCTAGTCTAAATGATGATTTGGTACCTAGTCTAAATGATGATTTGGTACCTAGTCTAAATAATGATTTAGTACCTAGTCTAAATGTTGACTTAGTACCTAGTCTAAATGATTACTTGGCACCTAGTCAAAATAGTTATGGTGATTTAGTACCTAGTCTAAATGATTACTTGGTACCTAGTCTAAATAATGATTTAGTACCTAGTCTAAATGATAACTTAGTACCTAGTCTAAATGATGACTTAGTACCTAGTCTAAATAGTTAGTTATAGTGATTTAGTCCCTAGTCTAAATGCTGACTAACCTAGTCTAAATGATGATTCGGTACCTAGTCTAAGTGATGACTAACCTAGTCTAAATGATGATTCGGTACCTAGTCTAAGTGATGACTAACCTAGTCTAAATGATGATTCGTTACCTAGTCTAAATGATGACGTGATACCTAGTCTAAATGGTGAGATATGATGATTTAGTACGTAGTCTAAATGATGAGATATTGTGAATTTGTACATAGTCTAAATGTTGAGTTATGGTAATTTGGTACCTAGTCTAAGGCAGACTGATGACAATCTCAGAGTACAGGCGATAGTTTGGTACACTACAAACCGACTGATGCTCATAGCTTTCTTCTATACACCTCTTCTCATCCCTCAGCCTGTCGTGATTCCCTTCCATTCTCCCAAATTTCTTCGTTTTCGGCGCTTGTTCAGCTGCGAGGATGACTTCATCGAGAAGGCCTACGTGATGATAGATTTCTTCCGCTATCGCCTGTACCCTGAGATTGTCCCCAGGTCTGCCCTTTTTCGAGTTTGCAGTCTCTCCCGTCAGGACACCCTCTCGACCACTCGGAAGTCTTCCTCGTCTACCGGACTAAGCTTGTTCTCAATTTCCACCGCCATAGCGCTGCCATTTGCCATGCCCTGCTTCGTCACCTTCTCCTTCTCCAATCTGACCCCTAGACGCGGGAAGTGTTCTGTAACCCCCCCTCTTGTTGCTTACAGACGTGACAAAAACCTCAGGGATCTACTGGTCCGGAGTCACCTCCAGACTGACGTTCCTAATCGTTTTGGCACCATCAGATGCAAACGCAGCAAATGCTACACTTGTCACCCAGATCAGGTCTGTCACATTCCCTATAACCACCTTCACCATTGAGGAGAGCTTCACATGTATGTCCAGCAACGTCATTTCTGCCATCATATGCAAGCATTGCGCCATGACATATATAGATGAAATTGGTAGGAGGCTCGCAGACCGATTCTGTGAACATCTGTAAATCATAAAAAACCATTTGGGTTTGAATGTTGACGTTCACTTTAATGCCATGGGCCATCGGGGCGCCCAGGACATTCAGGTTACGGTCATTAAGTCGTGTTTCTCTTACGACCGGGCCCGTCTGGCGCTTTAGTACCGCTACATTTATCAATATGGCACATTAATGAGCGCATGTCTCATGTATGACTTTAGTCGATCTATAGTTTCTGTTTGTTTCGTGTCACATGTTTATTGTAATTTTTGTATTTTCCTTGTCCGGTGTAATTTCCCCTCTTCCCGTCAGTCCATACTACTCATATCAATGTGACCGTCGATGTTATTACTGTTCGATTTCTGTAATATGTTTAATTTTGCTTGAATTGTTTGTCTTGATAAAGACCATGTGGTCGAAACGTCGATTTGTGTGTGTCATTATGAGTGTTATTCAGTATTAGCAAAACGTTATTACCCTATTCCTGCATCTACATGTTGGATTTCAGTTTTGCGCAGTAAGTACATATTCTCTAGTTACCTACTGGGAAGATATAACGACATTTATTTCTAGTTACCTACCGGCTAGATAGCTAGACAATAATATCTAGTTACCTACTGGCTAGATAGCTAGACAATAATATATAGTTACCTACTCAGAAGATATCAAGACATTTATCTCTAGTTACCTACTGGCTAGATAACTAGACAATAATATCTAGTTACCTACTGGCTAGATAGCTAGACAATAATATCTAGTTACCTACTGGCTAGATAGCTAGACAATAATATCTAGTTACCTACTGGCTAGATAGCTAGACAATAATATCTAGTTACCTACTGGCTAGATAGCTAGACACTAATATCTAGTTACCTGTTGGCTAGATAGCGAATGACGTGTTAGCATAATAGTATTGTACTTGTCAGTACATGGTTTAGAACATAATTACTGGTCATTTTATGGTATAGAAAACAAGTGTTGGTCAAAACTACAAGTGCTGGTACCATGGTAATTACATAGTCTAGATTACAAGTGTTGGTCTAAAATATAAGTACTGGCCATTACATAGTCTAGATTACACAAAGTGGTAATTATATGATCTAGAATACATACACTGGTCATTAATTATAATAAAGTACCTTCTACGCAACAAAGGTTGACTGCAACAAACCTTCAACATCCCGTCTCTTTTCTTTGTTATACACTCTGCCAGATTGTAACCTGTCCATCTGGTAATGTTAATCACCCTCTTGTATCTCTGACTGTCTCTTGATCGCCTCCCCTAGACTGTACCCCCCCCCCCCAAGTAAGCTCTTCAACAAGGTGTCATCTCTTTTAATATGTCGAAAATATTTTATTTGCATGATCTTTATGTCCTTTAATAATTCTTCATATTAGGTGTTGTTAGTTCCTCTTTCTTCATATTAGGTGTTGTTAGTTCCTCTTTCTTCATATTATGTGTTGTTAGGTCCTCTTTCTTCATATTAGGTGTTGTTAGTTCCTCTTTCTTCATATTAGGTGTTGTTAGTTCCTCTTTCTTCATATTAGGTGTTGTTAGTTCCTCTTTCTTCATATTAGGTGTTGTTAGTTCCTCTTTCTTCATATTAGGTGTTGTTAGTTCCTCTTTCTTCATATTAGGTGTTGTTAGTTCCTCTTTCTTCATATTAGGTGTTGTTAGTTCCTCTTTCTTCATATTAGGTGTTGTTAGTTCCTCTTTCTTCATATTAGGTGTTGTTAGTTCCTCTTTCTTCATATTAGGTGTCGTTAGTTCCTCTTTCTTCATATTAGGTATTGTTAGTTCCTCTTTCTTCATATTAGGTGTTGTTAGTTCCTCTTTCTTCATATTAGGTGTTGTTAGTTCCTATTTCTTCATATTAGGTGTTGTTAGTTCCTCTTTCTTCATATTAGGTGTTGTTAGTTCCTCTTTCTTCATATTAGGTGTTGTTAGTTCCTCTTTCTTTATTTTATTCTATTTCTATGATGTTCTCCCTATTCTTCTAAATATTCACATCTAAAAGGTATCAATTCTGTCTTCTAATTGTGTGTTTAGTGTCCATGTTTCTGAGCCATACATTAATATAGAATAGATGTAGCATTATATAATTCTCATATTTAGCTGGTTGTAATTTGTTTCGATGGTAATATTTTCCTCGTGTAATTGAAAGTACTTTTAGCCATTCCTATTCTCCTATAACGTCTGTTTCACATCTGCCATCATTTGTGTTTATGTGCCCAAGATATTGATACTGTTCGATATGTTGTAGTCACTATTACAGCTAAGCTGCGCTACCGTGCGCTAGCACACAAACAAACGTCATCCATTGGCGCACACAGTAGACTTGACGCACAATACTTACTTATATAAATTGTTTCAATAAGTTCCTACAATAAAAAAATATAGCGATGTAGATAGAACATGCCGAAGATGACAAGACTTTTTGTTGTTTAGATAGAATTTGTATTGTTTAGATAGAATTTGTATTGTTTAGATAGAATTTGTATTGTTTAGATAGAATTTGTATTGTTTATATATAATTTGTATTGTGTATATAGAATTTGTATTGTTCATATAGAATTTGTATTGTTTAGATATAATTTGTATTTTTTAGATAGAATTTGTATTGTTTATATAGAATTTGTATTTTTTATATAGACTTTGTATTGTTTAGATAGAATTTGTATTGTTTAGATAGAATTTGTATTGTTTAGATAGAATTTGTATTGTTTAGATAGAATGTTTGCAGACAGAAAAATTGCTGTTCAAAATTTATTAGTCCACTTAGAAATATTTTTGTCTTATCAGACACTCTTTTGTCTTGCGTATTTTTCCATCAATGTTTAGTTCTTGACTTGATTTATCAGTGTTGCAGTTTCTGTGGTAAAACGACGTTGTCATCTGTATATCGCCGGTTTGTTATTATTTTCCTACTGATCTTGAGTGCTGGCATTGCTTCTATATGTTTGAAAATGTTCTCTGTCTAGATGTGACAACCATACATCCGTTACTTACCAGACTTTTTATTTATAGTTGTGTGGAGAGTAACTGTTTTCACAGCTTATCCATGCAGACTGTTCATTATATGGTCTAAAATACAACTAGTGGTCACTACACAGAAATAAACACAAGTAGTGGTCACTACACAGACATGATTACAAGTAGTGGTCAGTATACAGACATGAATACAAGTAATGGTCAGTACACATACAAACATACAAGTAGTGGTCACTACACAGGCATGAATACAAGTAGTGTTCAGTAAGTACACAGACATGAATACAAGTAGTGGTCACTACACAGACATGCATACAAGTAGTGGTCACTACACAGACATGCATACAAGTAGTGGTCACTACACAGACATGCATACAAGTAGTGGTCACTACACAGACATGCATATAAGTAGTGGTCACTACACAGACATGCATACAAGTAGTGGTCACTACACAGACATGCATACAAGTAGTGGTCACTACACAGACATGCATATAAGTAGTGGTCACTACACAGACATGCATACAAGTAGTGGTCAGTACTCAAACATGAATACAAGTAGTGGTCAGTACACATATATGAATACAAGTAATGGTTGGTACACGGTCTATAATAGATGTACTTGTCAGTGCCTAGTCAGATCAGACGTATACTTGAGTCAGATCACAAGAACATCATAGACAAATCATAAGAACATCATAGACAGATCATACAAACATCATAGATCATACGAACACGATAGTCAGATCATAAGAACGTTACAGTCTGATCATAAGAACGTTACAGTCAGATCATAAGAACGTTACAGTCTGATCATAAGAACGTTACAGTCAGATCATAAGAACGTTATAGTCTGATCATAAGGATTTCCTAGACAGATCATAAGAATGTCATAGACAGATCATAAGAACATCATAGACAGATCATACAAACATCATAGATCATACGAACACGATAGTCAGATCATAAGAACGTTACAGTCTGATCATAAGAACGTTACAGTCAGATCAT